>JADHKI010000017.1:0-349354 GCA_019925645.1 Graphilbum cf. rectangulosporium
GACGTCTTCTTCGTCGCCTTCGTCGCCTTCGTCGCCTTCTCCTCCTTCTTCTCCTTCTGCTCCTCCTCCACCGCCTCCGCCTCCGTTCTGGGGGGGGGCCCCCCCCCCCCCCCCCCCCCCGCCCCGCGGGCGCCCGCGCCCCCCCCCCCCCCCCCCCCCCCCCCCCCCCCCCCCCCCCCCCCCCCCCCCCCCCCCCCCCCCCCCCCCCCCCCCCCAAGAATGTAGGGGCAAAGAGTCGCAGGAACAAGCACGGGACAAGAAAAAGCCAAGCTGGCCGGCGAGACCGGGAAGGAGTCAAGCGCGTAGTAATAAGAACTAGTCATGCTCTCGGGAAAAAAGGAACAAAAAAGGGCTGCCTGAAGCCTGGCTGGCAACGGCGCTGTGGGGGCGAATGGGGGGGGAGGAGGAAAGAACAGGCGTCTTCCGGGGCGGGTCTGCCAGCAAGAAGGAAACCAGGGTCCCCGGTTCCTGCCTCTTTCCCCCATCTCGACCAGCAGCCCTGAATTGGTCATACTTGTGTAAGTTGCGCTAGCGATAAATGTCGCGCGAAGATCGCAACCAGCTGATCTGATAGTGTGCTGCAGAAAAGGTGAAGCGCACAAGGCTTCTGTTGACGGCTGTAGAAGACGGCCCTCCATCTCTCCCCCAGGGTCTCTCTCACACCAAACCCGGGCGCCATCGCATCGGGACCTGTCCGCTGCATCGACCGAGTCACGGCCGTCGAGCAGCTTCGCCCAATCAGCGGCTTCAGAATGGCTCCAGTTGTGTGCCATGTAGGCCCGGACTCACGACCCAAGGCAAATCTCCTTGGCCCCCCTCTCACGTACCGTCATGACGCCGCTGCGCTGCGCTGCGCTGCGCTGCGCTGCCCTTTTGACGCGCTCTCTCGACCCGGGGTGCGCCAAACCATGGTCTCCGATCGAGGCTGTGCAGGGCGGCGGCACACGTCCTCCGATTTTTTGTTTTTTTTTCCTTATTCTTTGCCTACTAGCCCCAATCTTGGCTGCCTGCCACCCTTTTGCGGCCCGGGCTAAGCCTTTCCAAGTAGGTGAGAGGAAACAGACCCGGACTAGACAGCCGCCATGACGGCGTGTCTGCTCGTACTCGGCATCTTTTCTCCTCAAACACACACACACACACACACACACACACACACCTCCTTCGGCCCGGATTCGGCGACCGCTCGAGTCACCCGCTCTCGGGGCTCCTCCGGTCTAGCGGTCAACCAAAAGTCGTCAGCTTTCTTGTTTGTCCGGAAGCGCACCGCTGCGTCAGCACGGAGACTTTTTTTGGGGGCTCCACGAGTAAGTACGTAGTACACACACACACACAGCAATACCTCTTGTCTGATAGGCCGCGACAGGGGGCCGGCCGGATCGGCGCTTGGGTTGCGTCCAGACGCTCCCACCAAGCACGGGCATGAATACCGTTCGGGAAGGCGGGATGGGATCTGGCTGGCTGGCGGCTTCCCAGATTCGGGCCTTGGGCGGCCGCTCCACCACGCGCTGCACCGCCATCGTCTGCTCTCTCCTGTCTTGCTGCTCGGCAAGTCTTCTTGACCAGCTGAGCCGCCGAGGGAACAGCTCTTGTCTGACAGCCCTCTGAAAAGAAAGACGCAGCACGTCTGGAACGGAGCCGTATCCACACAACTGACAGCTCACATCCGGCTTCCCGGCCCCCCCTCCCCCCATTCGCAGTGCTACTCTGGCTGTCGATCTGATAAATGCTTCTCTCTCTTTCTCTCTCTCTCGCCCCCCTCACGCAGAACGCAAAGACGCAAATCAGCAAACTTGCCGGCCGGCATCTCGCGTCACCGGCACGCTCTTTACGGCCTAGCAACGGTTGCAGTGCTTTCTGGCTGCTTCACTACCTGGACTGACGGACCCCTGGCTTCTCCCAGGAGCCCTTAACTACCGCGTGATATACACAAGGCCCTTGCGAAAATCGTGCTGCCTAGCCCGTCCCCACCTGCGATTGCTGTCGCGCACTTCGCTGCTTATCTCCTTCAACCATGGCTCTTGCAGAGTCTCGCCGCCCGCCATATGACCTGCTGTCCCCCGCCTGACCATGTCCCGGTCCTGTCCCGTCCTCCTCGCTGTCGCTGCCGTTCCTGTCCTGTTCCCGTTGTATCCGTCCAGCAGCAACGTCCCTTCTGCTGCCTGTCTTGCTGCTTCATGACACCGACACCGGCAAGCAAGGCGATTGGCGATTGGAAAGTCATTGACAGAAGAGTCATTCTACCCTCTCATTAAATCCTTATTTCCCGTCATCCTTCCTTGTGTCGTCCCTTCTCCCTCCCCCTATATGCATCCCGAAGCCCCAGAGAATTTCGCTTGAATGAAACGGAAGCAAAAAACAAAAGTAAAAAAAAAAAAGAGAACAAAAACACCAGAGCTTTTTGCGTCGTGACTCTCCTGCGCCGTGCCGAAAACCAGCTGGGAGTATAATAACAGGGAAAAAACCGAGGTGAGGAAAATGGGATAAAGATGATGGCGAGATGAAAAAGAACACAAAAAAAAGGCCTGTAAAGATACGACCGGTCCCAACCATTTCGCATAAAAAAAAACTCCCTCCGCTAAAAGCCATAAAGCGACACTTTTGTTGTGGGAGCCCGGCAGGCTCGTGGAGAAAAAAGACTGTGTATGGCGCGCTTTCTCGTGCGTTCGTCTCTGCCCCCTCGTCCATCTCATCTGCTCCGGCTATTATTTGGTAGTTGCTTTGTTGATGTGTTGCTTTGTTGATGTGTTGCTTTGTTGATGTGTTGCTTGGTTGATGTGTTGCTTTGTTGATGAGTGTTGGTTGTTGATAATTGATGAGTGTTGGTTTGTTTGATTGTTTATCGTTGACTGTAGAAGCTGGTTGTTGACTGTAGCTGATTGTTGACTGTTGACTGTTTACTGCTGATTGGGCGTCGTTTTCTCGGTAGACATGCCACAAGAGGCCCGCAAGTCGCATCGCCAGCCATCTCCGGATAGTGTCTGGCGTCGCCTTGCCATCCTGTCATTCACAAAGAACGGGTGGCAAGAGGGCGTGCCGACCCTTTTTATGCCGCCGTGACCTGGGAACCGCCACGGCCGCGGGGAGCGCCACCGGGGCCACCGCGGCCACGGCTGGAGAAGCCGCCGCGGCCACCGCTCTGGCTGCCGTTGCGATTCTCGTAGCCGCCGCGGCCACGGCCAGGAACGCCGTTGCGGTTGGGGCGGTAGTTGGTGCCGCCGTAGGCGCTGGCCTTGGGCAGACGCGCCTCGACCTGAATGTTCTCGCCGTTCACGCTGTGCGGGTTGGCCGCAACGGCGGCCAGGTAGCCGGCGGGGGCGGCGTACTCGATAAACGCACAGTTCTTGGAGCGGTTGATGTCAAAGTACACAACGGGCCCGAACGATTCCAGGTGCTGGCGGAGGGTGTCTTCCTCGACTTTCTCCGTCACGTATTTGACGTAGCCCAGCACATTTTCCTTGTCCACCGGCGCGGACGACACAGACTGGGGGCGGTTCTGGCGCTTCGAATCGCTGCCGGCCGTCTGCCACTCGCTTCCGGCGTCCCTGGCACCCGGCGAAGCGACATCCGTGGTAGCTGGCTTGCCTGCAGAAGCAGTCGTGGAAGCGGCAACAGAAGCAGGAGTGCTGGTGGCGGTGGCGGCTCCAGGGGTGGTAGCAGTGGCTGCGACGGGGGCGGCGGCGGTGCTGGTGGTGGTGGCGGTGGTGTTGTTGGTGGTGGGCCGGGCAGCCAGAGGAGCAGCAGGAACCACAGGCTTCACGGGAACGACGGGGCGCACAGGCACGGCGGCGGCGGCAATTCGGCTGGCCCAGGTCATGGGCTTCGGCGGCCCCTTGGGCTTCTCAGGCTCGGCAGGTGCGGGAGCAGCGGCAGTGGTAGTGGCGGCGGCGGCGGCAGCAGGAGCGGCCGGTGCAGCAGCCGCAGCAGGAGTAGGGGTGGGCTCCTTGGGGATCTCCGTCTTCTTGGCCTCGTCGTCGGCCACATCACGAGCCGCCTTCTCCGAGTCGGACGCTTGGGTGGCGGCGGCGGCGGCTGCGGCGGCGGGCTTGGCCGCCGGGGCCTTGGGGGTAGCAGCAGGGGCCTCGGCAGCAGCAGCAGCAGCAGCAGTAGCGGCAGCAGCAGGGACGGCCACAGAGGCAGCGGGAGAAGCCTCCTTGGCGGCAGAGGCAGACGCCGCCTCGAGCTTCTCGTCGACAGCAGCTGTGTCGAGCGCAGCCGCGGGCGCGGCCTCGACCGGCTGCTCGGCCTCAGCCGCGTTGGCCGTCTCGGCTTCGTCAGCAGGGGCGGCATCGTGGGCAGCCGGGGCTTCCGGGGCGACTGGCTCGGCCTCGACGGCCTCGTCGTCCTCCTCCTTGATATTCCGCAGGATGTCGTTTAGCACAAAGTAGCCGGCGTTTTGCTTGGCCAGGACAAATGTCTGGACAAACTTGCGAGGCTCCTCGGACTTGTTGGAGGTCTCGCCGATGACCTGGATGACAATGTTGTCACCAGACGACTGCGCGTCGACGTTGGAGATGCGCACTTTGCAGTCCTGGAAGTCGAGCTTCTCGATGCGCTCCTGGATGTCCTGTGGCAACACATGGGTGGTTAATCATCACACTGTGTATCGTGCCATGCCCAGGGGGCCTTGTACTTACTTGCCGGCCGACGGAAACAGTTGTGACCTCAGCTTCGAGACCGTAGATGAACTGGGACTTTTTGCCGTAAAAGAGCTGGAGAAGGTCATACACTTTAGCTTGCGTTCATTTCTATCTTGTCCCCCCCCCCCGCCCGTCGTTTCCGTCGTTCTTGGGATAGAAGGGCACTCACGTGAAGCTTGTCGGGGGATTTGCTGAGGGTGGTGTAGTACTGCTCGACAAAGTACCAGCCGACCTCGTCCTTGGACGGCTCGGACCTAGAAGCGGGGTGGATGTCAGCAGCTGATGCCACATGGGAGTAGGAGACGGCGTTGCACATACTTGTCCGGCTGGTTGGTTCCGTTGGTGGCCATCTTGAAGGGGAGCTCGTGTTGTTGACGAAAAGGTTGCGGTAGTCAGAGGGACGTATGGTGCGCCGAGGCCGGGAGTAAGAGATGGAGAAGAGCAAAGGGGGGGGGGAGGGGGGGGGGCGAGCTGAGAGTTGATGCAAATCAAAAATAAATGCAACAAAGGTAGTGGTTGGATCTGGATTCGGAAGATGCGAATGTCGAGCGGGAGAGAGAGCCGTAAAGACGCCTTGGGAGCAGACGGCCAGTGGCAGCAGGGTAGATTGGGTGAAAGGATCACAAGATGAACGTATCAACAGTTGTTGACAGAGAAAGGAGAGATAGGAAGTGGAGAAGAAAAACAAAAGCCGTCCCTCGTTGGGTTGTGGATTTTAGTAATTTTTTCTCTAGGCTCCCGAAATTTTTCAAGTTTAAATCGTCTTCTGGGAGAGGAGCCAAAAAGCTTGGCGTCCACGGAAAGCTGCACGGGATCAATCTGAGCGGCTGACGGAGCTACTCGGCGTTGGAAGGGATGCTGGAGGTTGGGATGCTGAACGAGATCGAGCTGATTCAACCGTGAAGTGGTCTGTGGAAGTCGAGAGAAAAAAAAAGACTGCCATACAAACGTCGAGTGAAAAATAAAAGTGGACCTGGAGTAGAGACTAGGGCAGGTGCGCCTCAATGTGGGGGCTTCCTGGGTTGTGGCGTATATACATAATCACCACATCCCTTGGGAGAACAAAAAAAAGACATTTAGAATGAAGCGGCGATAGAGGCTGTCAGGGCGCTGCTAGATGCTGGATACTTGACGTGGCTGTCAGATTTGCAAGCGAAAAGAGCAAATGGCTCCCTGAACACACGTAGTTTGGGAGAATATTCATCCATGGTCAATTTGTGCGAATAAAAAAATGGGTGCGAACAACAGGAAGCTTCGTGGAGGCGCAACCTCGCTCCTGCCGTTTGGATTTCTGGAGAGTCTGTGCTTGACTGGGCTTGCTTTGCGGCTGCGGGCAGCTGCTTCTCGCTCCGGACATGCATGGGCCCGGCCTGGCACGCTGGCCGGAGGAGACCCAACGGGGACCCAACGGGGCGAGCCTGGATGACCTGTTTGGAGCAACGACACTCTACGGTCTCTGTGCTGTTGTGCAAAGACCTCTCTGCTGTTGCAAAGAAAGCAGACAAGCGTGGATCTGAGGCGCTCGGTGCGAGGAGGCCGGCCCATCACGTGACCATATCTGTTGCGGGTATTAACGAGCAAAAAAAGGTCCTCCGTACGGTGGGATTAAGCTCGGAGAGACCCCCCCGGTAGAGATAAGCCGACGCTCCCTCAACACGCATGCCACATGTCGATGACCACTAATAATAACAAATCTCTCCGCCGCTGTGGTTCGGATTCCTCTCTAGCGTCCCAGATCAAGCTGGAATCTCGGAAAGCAAGGCTCATGCAAGGGAGCGCGACCACTGCCTCGGGCTTGCGATTCGGAGAGACCCGTTCCTGGCCCTGGGAGTTCTCTCTCTCGCCGAGTCCGTAGACGGCTGCTCGTACGGAGAAGCGGAGATGGTCGCTCGCAGGAAGCAAAAGTGGGGCCGATGCGGTATCTTTTGAGCGCGCACACGACAGTTTAGCAGAGGCACCACGCAACTTGCCCCTTGTTATGGAGTAAGATACAGATAGCGACAGCCAAGTACTCCGTATACGGACTGTATAAGTATAAACCGTGCCGGGCCTGCTTGCGCACAGCCGGGTCCTGTCCATGCTGGACTTGCACCCCTCGCGCGCGCGGATGTCTGCCAGCGCTAGCAAACCTGTCTGTGAATTTTGTATGTGGTATTTACAGTTTGTTCCTGTAGAATATGTATACTTTTTGGGTCTGCCAATCTCGTTTGCCACATGGGGGGGGGGGCTAAATGCAGCACACCATGCGACTCTTATCAGTTGTTCAGAGATACGCAGACGTGTTGGGGTTTATTCTCGATGCTACTTAAAAAGGGCGACCGTCCATCTCGGCTCGTCCTGCAGTCATCCTGCACGCCCCCCCCCCCCCCTCCCCGCGCGCGCTATACATTGGGACGACGAGCGAGATCCAACGATCTCGTCCTGGGGGTCATCTAGCCAGAAAGCACTCTCGACGCAATGGCTGATCTGGAAAAGAAGGCGGCGGCGGCGGCGATGCAGCCGCAGGACTTTGAAAAGGAGATGCCGGTTGTGGGCGTGTCGGTCGAGGGCGAGGATACCGGCGTGGGCTCGGTGGCGACATATGTGCAGCATGCGGACGCCAACAAGGCGGACGCGGCGCTGCGCATGCTGCAGCAGCACCAGGCGGAGATGGTGCCGATGACGCCCGAGGAGGAGCGGCGGCTGCTGCGCAAGATTGACTGGAACCTGATGCCGATGATGTGTCTGGTGTACGGGCTCAACTTTCTCGACAAGACGACGGTCTCGTACGCGTCGGTCATGGGGTTTAAGGTGAGTGGGGGGATGGAGGAGGAAGAAGAAGAGGAAGAGGAAGAAGAAGAGGAAGAAGAAGAGGAAGAGGAAGAAGAAGAGGAAGAGGAAGAAGAACAAAAGCTGACTTGGGCAGACGGACATCCACCTGGTCAAGCAGGACTACTCGTGGATCGGCAGCATGTTCTACTTTGGCTACCTGGCGTGGGAGTGGCCGACGAACCGGCTGCTGCAGCGGCTGCCGCTGGCCAAGTGGTCGGCGGTCAACGTGATCATGTGGGGGCTGGTGCTGTGCTGCATGGCGGCGGTGCACGACTTCAAGGAGGCCATGGTGGTGCGGTTCTTCCTGGGCGTGTTCGAGGCGGCGGTCAGCCCCGGCTTTGCCCTCTTCACCAGCCAGTGGTACACGGCCAGCGAGCAGGGCAGCCGGGTGTGCTACTGGTTCTCGTGGAACGGCGTGGGCCAGATCGTGGGCGGCTTCATGGCCTACGGCATCGCCGTGGGCACGCGCCACCACCCGCTGGCCCACGGCATGCACCCGTGGCAGCTGCTCTTCCTCGTCATCGGCTTCTTCACCGCCCTGGTCGGCGCCGTCTTCCTCTGGGTCATGCCCGACAACCAGATGAACGCCCGCTTCCTCAACGAGCGCGAGCGCCTCATGGCCGTCGAGCGCATCCGCGTCAACCAGCAGGGCGTCGGCAACAAGACGTTCAAGTGGTACCAGTTCCGCGAGGCGCTGGCCGACCCCGTCGTCTGGGGCTTTGTCTTTTACAGCGTCGTCGCCAACATTCCCAACGGTAAGGCCCTCCCTCTAGAGAAGAAGCTGGCTCCTCCTGGTACAGCCAGACGCTGACCCCCCAGGCGGCATCAGCAACTTTTTCTCGCAGCTCATCGTCTCCTTTGGCTTCACCAGCGAGGAGTCCTTGCTGCTCGGTACTCCGGCCGGTGCCGTCGAGGTGGTGAGCCTGGTGCTGTGCGGCATCATTGGCGCGCGCGTGAAGAACCGCCTGGTACGTTGTCTTTTTTGCTTGTGGATTGGCGCAAAACCCCCTTGGCAGAGCCTGGCTAACAAACACGCGTGCCAGCTCGTCGGCATCTCGGGGCTGCTCCTCTCGATCCTGGGCATGCTGCTCATCACCTGCCTCAACAACGACCACAAGGCCGGGCGCCTGGTGGGCTACTACCTGACGCAGTCGTCGCCGACGTCGTTTGTGGTGCTGCTCTCGCTCGTGTCGACCAACGTGGCCGGCTGGACGAAGAAGACGACGGTGGCGGCGCTCTACCTGATCGGCTACTGTGTCGGCAACATTATCGGCCCGCAGGTGTTCCAGGCCAAGGACGCGCCCGAGTACCGCCCGGCCGAGATCACCATTGTCGTGTGCTGGGGCGTCTGCGTCTTTGACATTTTGCTCATCTACTTTTGGTACAAGCGCCAGAACGCGGCCAAGGCGGCCCTCCGCGCCGACCCCGGCTACCGCAAGCTGGAGGGCCAGGAGTTTTACGACCTGACCGACCGGGAGAACCCCGAGTTTGTCTACAGTCTGTAGTGGCGAAGCACTGGTCTGTCTGCCGTGGAGAACGGGGGATCAGATACCTCTGCGAGGCATCGTTGATTGTTGTATTATGGCAATATGACAGCATCGTTTACTGTTGTTGTATGGCAATGTAACGTCGCATGATTGTTTAGTTATGGCAATAATACATGACTCGTCCAGCGTCGTTATTCGTGAAAGATGGCGCCCCGCTTGTCCTGCTGGTCGGGCTCGATGTCGCCTGTGGAGAAGAGCTCAAAGTGGATGCGCTGTCGCGGGATGCGCAGGTCGTGCATCAGATACACGGCCATGTTGATCATGAACGGCTCGGGGCCGCAGACGTAGTACTCTGCGCCCGTGGTTCGCAGAAAGAGGAGATCCTCGTCCCGGACGTCGGCGGCGGTGGCGGCGGTGGCGGTGGCGGTGGCGGCGGTGGCGTCGGCAGCCGGAGCGGCCGGGGCGGCCGGGGCGGCCGGGGCGGCGTCAGGGAGCGCAAAGAGGGAGAGATTGATGCGGCCGGAAAAGACGTAGGCGCCGGAGCACGGAGCGGCCGGCGGGGCCGGCAGCGAGGACGGCGACGGCGACGGCGGCGAGGGCGGCGAGGGCGGCGGCAGCGGCGAAGCGAGGTCGGCGGGGGCGCCGCCGAGAAACTGGGACTTGCGGCGGGAGGCCGCCAGGGAGCGGGCCTCGGCGTCGTCGGCGGACGAGTAAAAGTAGGCGACGCGCAGGCGGGGGCAGCGCTTCTGCAGGTCCTGGATCTCGGCGGCAAAGACGGGCGGCCGGCAGCGGGAGCCGTGGATGTAGGAGACGGGCCGCGAGGGCTGGTGCTCGGCGATGCTGCCGAGCATGGCCATCATGGGCGCGGCGCCGATGCCGGCCGAGACTAGCACGAGCGGCACGGCGCCGGTGCCGGTGCCGGGGCCGGGGCCGGTGCCGGGCCGCGGCATCGGCATCGGCATCGGCTGCTCGACGGGCAGGAAAAACTCGCCGGCCGGGTGCGACACGTCCAGCGTGTCGCCCACCTGCAGGTAGTCGATCATGGCGTTGGACACCACGCCCGGGTGGAAGTACGACGCCGCGACCGCGTTGGCGTAGCGGATGCCCCCGTCGCGCTTGACGCTGATGCGGTAGTGGTCCGGCCGCCAGCGGTCGCTCAGCGAGTACTGCCGCGCCTGGTAGTGGTACGCCGACGGCGGCGGCTTTCGCGCCAGCCCCCCTCCTCGGCCGTCCGGCAGGGGTTCTCCTCCTCCGCCGCCATCGCCGCCGCCGCCGCCGCCGCCGCCGCCACTGCTGCCCCAGGCCGTCGCCGAGTCCGGCATCAGCAGCCGCACCGACACGTACTGGCCCGGCTGGAAATACGGCAGCGCCGGCGTCGCCGCCCGGGCATTGCTCGGCCTGCCGAGCCGCTGCTGCTGCTGTTGTTGCTGTTGTTGTTGCTGGCCGCCCGCCCCCCTCCCCGGCGCCGCGCCGGCTTTGCTGTATCTGCTGCTGCTGGTGCTGCTGGCGCTGCTGGTGCTGGTCCGGGTGCTCGCGGCGCCGATGCTGCTGCGGCCGGCGTCCTCGTCCGGCACGGGCACCAGGTGGAACGAGTAGACGTCGTCGGCCTCGGCCACCTTGTGGCTGATGCGGAACTTGTGCCAGGTCTGCCAGCCGCCAAAGCCCTGGTACAGCTGGGCCTCGCGGCCCATCATCATGCGCGCCAGCACCGAGTAGGCGTCGGCCCAGGCGGCCTGCACCTCGGCCGTCATGGCCGGCCCCAGCACGTCCTTGAAGGCGCGGATCAGGTAGTCGCCCACAATCGAGTACTGCTGCGGCTCGATGCCCAGCGAGCAGTGCTTGTGGCACACGCGCTCCAGCCGCGGCACCAGCTCGCTCGTGTGCGACAGGTTCTTGGCAAAGGCCAGGATGATGGCCGTCAGCGCCCGCGGCTGCCGCCCGTTTTGCTGGTTGGACGCGTTGAAGTAGTTGCGCAGCTCCGGGTGGTCCTCGAGCATCCGCGAGTAGAACAGCGACGCAATGTGCTCGCCATGGTCCTGCAGGGCCGGGATGGTGTCGCGGACAAGCTTGGACTGCTTGTACGTGAGAGGCATCGTGGCGAAGGGGGCCCGCGGATGTGTGTGAGAGAGAGAGAGAGAGGGATGCAAGAAATGTAGTGTCAACTCGGACTGGGTGGCCAAAGGAGACGTCTAGAAAGAAACAACACTTTTAAAGAGGACGGGCTCTCTCAAAACAGACTCAAATACAGACTCAACGGCCGAAACCGAGTCTTTATATGCGCCCTGCTTGCCGAGACCCGACCTTTTTTGGCCAGGGCCACCGTCTGTGTCAGTTTCCTGCTTCACCTCGAGTGACAAGCAACCTGCCATTTCCTCGCGTTGCTCTCTGTCCCAGTCAGGGAAAGTTCCGGCTACCAGAGGCGCGCTAGCCCTTTGGGAGACCTCGTACGATTATGATGGCCGCTCGATATCGGCACACCTTTCCACACCTCAAGGCACACACACACACACACACACTCTCTCTCTCTCTCTCTCACACACACACACACACCCTCCCTCTGTCGTGTTTCTGCTTTGCAATGATGTATTTCTAGATGTTTTCTAGTTCCCCAACAAGGCCCACAAAACGCGGCCGAGTGCCGCGCATGTGCGCCTCGTCTTTTCCGATCCGTGTGCTAAGAGGTGGACCGGGGGGGGGGGGGGGGAAGAAGCAAGCAGGCTTGCAAACAGGCTTTCAAAGAGTGGCAAGCGAGTTTGCGAGTACGAAACGGCCTGCGAGTACGAAACGGCCTGCGAGTACGAAACGGCCGAGATGCTCACAGCCGCCGATCCCATCCAGTTGCCCGTCGTCCTTGTCGGCTTTTTTTTTGCTGAGCGAGCTTATGAGATCGCAGTCCAGCGGAAAAAAGCCATCACCTCCAGACGGGAGAGGGGAGGGTGTGCATAAAGGGGAAGCGGGACAGGAAACCGCAATACGGGGCGGCCTC
Organism: Graphilbum cf. rectangulosporium; assembly: GCA_019925645.1. NCBI lineage: Eukaryota > Fungi > Ascomycota > Sordariomycetes > Ophiostomatales > Ophiostomataceae > Graphilbum > Graphilbum cf. rectangulosporium. The sequence goes on from JADHKI010000017.1 coordinate 11,922, forward strand.
GGCAGGATCAGGCCAGAGGTGCCGCAGCAGGCGGCAAGCGGAAAAAAAAATAAAAGAAAAAAGAAGGGAAAAAAAAGCTCGACCCCCCAACGGCTCGGATGTTTATTTTTTATTGAAATCGTGGTGGCAGCAGAGGGGGGGAGCCTCGCTGCGACCAAAGGCGAGGTCGTATGAGCCGGTTCTGGCATGTGGCCATTGTCCTCTTTCGAGTACTCTTGCTCCTCTCTTGCTCCTCTTCCTCCTCTCCTACTCTGCCTCCCCCTGCTGTCTCGTGTAGCCTTACCAGGGCTGCCGCGGCCGCTGACAAAACCCAATGTACGTGCACCCTGCATGCACGGCATGGGGCCTCTGACCGGGATGCCGGGAGAGCCATGTCCCCCCCCCCCCCCCGAAAAGGAACTGGGATCGTCTGCAAGAGGGCCGGGCAGCCTGCTCATCGGCGTTCACTGACTCCGATTTGGAATTGCCATGTCTCTGCAGATGCGCTTCTTTCTCGCAACCTCATATTGTTGGGCCTTTGATTCCCCGACCGACCGGCCCCATCGTATGATTTGGCAAAGCCGTTTTGAAAATCGAAAGATGAAATATGGGGGTTGTGGACCCCTTAATGACGGATAGGCCAGGAAACCAAGCCAGGCCAAGCCAAACCAGACCAAAGCAAAGCAAACCAAGCCAAACCAGACCAAGTAACCCAAACCAACCCCCCCTGCCCCGGTCAAGATCCCAACCAACCCCCTCCTCTGGCGCCGCGGGAAGGCTGTGGCGGTGACACTCAACCGGTCAACGGCCACGTGCAGTCGCGTGCGTATACCCGAATGGCCGGGACAGTGCTGCAGCGCGTCCCAGGGGAGGCTTTTCGCTGCAGCGCGCTTTGCCGCACCATCGGCGAGACCAGTTCTGCTCCACCGTTTCTCGGAGAAGTGGCCTCCGGAGAAGCGCAAAGAGCCAAAAGTATCGTAAGCGTTGCCGAGCGTTCTCCATACTTTTTTTTCTCTCCTAGTTCTGGTCGATCGCTAGCCGGATGGATTTGGACGCATCCTCCGGCAGAGGCCGGGCCGAACAGAGTGCCTTGAAACGGGAGGCTGAACACTACCAGCGGAGGAAAAAAAAACAAGAAGTGCTACGCGCGGGAGATCATGGGCACCAACGGTTTTTTTTTTTCCGCGGCAACGGGCGTGATTTTCGGCCTTGCCATCCACCCAGATTGAAAGCACAGCTTTCTCGGCGTCGAAATGAACCTTTTTTTGTTTCGCAGAGGCGGTCCAAGCAATGCTGATCAGCCGATCAGACAAAGTACACCGGCCGATTCATCTGCATGCAGACGCCAGTTCTTGCGGCAACTCTTTTGGCTATTTTTGGCCATTTGGCGGCATTACTCAGGTTGCTAGGGAGTGCTATCGGGGGGGAACTCGTGTGCTCGAGCACACTCCGTAAGGGACGCCCCGCCGTTTCTGGCGCACCACAACGCGAGGGATGATGTAGCAAGGGAGGCCAGAGGCCTAGGCCTGGATGGATCCCTCAATGGATGGATGGATGGGCGGCCGCCCAGTCTCGCGCAGGCTGCGCATGCGCTCCTGGCCAGAAGGGATGTGATGTCGCCGTCATAGTAGTGCCATGTCTCTAGTGGGGTGTGATGGAAAAGCTGGGTGTCCATCGCGCCGGGGAGCGTTGCATCGAGTCGTAAAAAGGATGGGCAAAAAGACCATTCCGGGACGGCTGGGCGGTTGCCTGGCCAAAGCGTGGCACATTGATGCTGAAAACATATCTCGCCGTCTGCCAGAAAGCCAACGCGAGCACGGCGGCCATGTTTGCATCAGTGGCAAGAAAGATATGCCCAGACGGGACGAATGCTTCGATGACGCTAAGATTCGACCACGGCCGGGATCCACAGACAGGAAACCAGCCTGTAAGGCTGCCCGGCGCTACTGGAAGAGGCAATCCGAAAATGCGGGGATGCGGAGGGGCGAAAAAGGGAGCTACTCAGAGCACCGCTGGCGAGGGAGCGATCCCACGGTCCCGTGGCCAGGCCAGTGTGCTGCCCGCCCGATGTCGTCTTTCCTGCTGGCAAGGCCGACGGCACGATGGCGAGGCATTTCGACGGTGTCTGGCTTTTCTGCTGAAGGGATGTCACAAAGTCTTGGTAGTCTTGGTAGTCTTGGTAGTCTTGGTAGAGTCTTGCGAGTCCTAAGTAGGTCTGGATCGGTCCATCACTCGGATTAGGCTTGCCGCACATCCCGCGTGACCTCGTAGGTGCAGAGGCATCACGCCGGAGCAGCCGCCGCGCGGCCCCGTCGTTGGGGGTGGCGGCGTCTCGAGAAAGGTGCGGGCACTCCATCTCAGCAGTTTAGCGTCGTCTTTCTGCTCACGCGTCCCTTTTTGCCTTGCCATTTTGGGCCGGCTTGGCCGAACGGACGCCAGAGACAAGGGGCAGCGAGGACTGGGCCGGGAGGGGGGACTGAGGTAAGAGACACCCATGGCCGATCGATCGTGGCTTTTCTCTGTTGCAGTCTTGCCAGTCTGCTCTCGACCCCCGGCACTCTTTTCCCGTCAGCCGCTCCTGCCACCGCACCCTTTGCGACTCTACACGTAAGCGCAGGCCGGTCGCTCTCCTTCCGGCTGGCCACCACTCTTGTGTTTCTCGTCACATTTCCCCTTGTTTGGCCATATAAGTAGCGCTGTCCCGGAACCTGATCGGCGTCTCTTTTCCTGCCTTTTGTCTGCCCTCTTTCCGTCACCCTTTTTTTCCTGTCCAGATACCGTGTCTGTCTTGAGCTTTTCTTCCTCCACCCAAGGCTGAGCTTCCCACCAGACACTCATCTCGTTGGACTCGGACATTGCAAAATGGCAAGTCAGCCCGGCAGCATGCCACACCCAAGCCCCTTGGCTAACACTGTCTTGCAGGTTCAGACGGCAGCTGTGCATCCGCCGCGGGGTCTGCCCGAGTTCAGCCTCGCCAAAAGGGTCATTATCGTGACGGGAGCGGCCCGAGGCCTCGGCCTCGTGCAGGCCGAAGCCCTGCTCGAGGTTGGTGCTCTAGGTAAGTGTCCTTTGGCGGCCCGTGTCCTTTTGGCCCCCGTTCTCCTGGCATGCCTGTCTTTTCTGGCGCCTGTCTTGTTCTGGCGCCTGTCTTGTTCTGGCGTCTTGTTCTGGCGTCTTGTTCTGGCATTTGTTCCGGCATTCCTTTACCGCCGCGCTGACTGCCCAAGTGCACGCAATCGACTGCTTGCCGGAGCCGTCGGGGGACTTTGCACGCATTGCCGACCGGGCCGTCGCCGAGCTGGGCACGCAGCTGCTGTACCACGCGCTGGACGTGCGCGACGAAGCGGCCCTGAACAGCGTGGTGCAGACGATTGCCGACGAGCACGGCCGCCTGGACGGGCTCATCGCCGCCGCCGCCATCCAGCAGGAACTGCCGGCCCTCGAGTTCACCGGCGCCGAGGTCGATCGCATACTCGGCGTCAACGTCACGGGCGTCTTCCTGACCGCGCAGGCCGTCGCCCGCCAGATGGTGCGCCTGAAGCAACACGGCAGCATGGTCCTGATCGCCAGCATGAGCGGCACCGTGGCCAACCGGGGCCTGATCTGCTCGTGAGTTGCCCATCCCGTCGGCCGTTGTTCTGTTCATCAAGGGAACGTCCCTTATCGTGTGGACACGTGACTAACAGAGACGCCCCAGCGCCTACAACGCGTCCAAGGCGGCCGTCATGCAGCTGGGCCGCAACCTGGCCTCGGAATGGGGCGAGTACGGAATCCGCGTCAACACCATCTCCCCTGGCTACATTGTCACTGCCATGACCGAGTCTCTCTTTGACAAGTACCCCGGGCGCCGCGCCGACTGGGCCCAGGGCAACATGCTCAACCGCCTCAGCGCGCCCCAAGAGTACCGCGGCGCCGCCGTCTTCCTGCTCAGCGATGCCAGCAGCTTCATGACGGGCAGCGACCTGCGCATCGACGGCGGCCATTGTGCGTGGTAGGAACAATATTTGGGAATGCGCATTTCAGCTTGCTATACAGGTCTTGGTGCTAGCTAGCGAGGCATGCATACTTGTCAGACATATGAAACTTGGCGCTGGGACAGAGCGCCCTGGTATTCAGTCGTTGAAAAACGACCCTGGCTCTCACTCTTCGTCCTCGTCCTCGTCTTCGTCCTCGTCTTCCTCGTCATAGTTGCCGTTGACGTCAAAGTCTCCCTCTTCTTCGTCCTCCTCGTCCTCCTCGTCCTCGTCCTCGTCCTCGTCCTCGTCCTCGTCATCTTGCTCAAAGCTGGGGTCTTGGAGCTTGTCGGCCAGCGCCTGCTGCTTCTCTTCTTGCCGCTTCTTCTCGTCCTCCATGCGCGCCTCCTCCAGCAGGCGCTGCTTCTCCGCGTTCATCTTGCGCTGCCCGACCACATAGGCGCCCACGGGCGTCTTCTGCCAGTCAAAGTCCTTGAGAAAGGCGTCGACCTGGGTGCGGTCGCGCGGGGCAAAGTCGACGCGCGCGCGCTTGGCCTCGATGAACTTGGCGTTGGCCTCGAGCTTCTGCACCAGCAGCACGAGGCCGGCGACGACGCGGGCGTTGGGGCGCGACTTGCGCGCGTCCTTGATCCAGCGCTTCAGCATGATGATCACGGGCAGGGCGAACTCGGGAAAGGCAATGTTGGTGGCCCAGAGGGCAAAGTACTCGGCCAGCAGCTCGACGACCTGCTCGCCGACGGCGGTCTGGTAGGCCACGGTGCGCAGGGCCGACTTGGGCGCCTTGTAGGCGACGGCAAAGTCGAGCTGCTGCTGCTGCTGCGTCGCGGCCTTGCCGGCGCGCGCCGGCTTCTTCATCTCGGCCGAGCCGAGCACCTCGAGCAGCAGCGGCGCCAGCGGGATGTAGGTGCCCGTGGCGCGCGACAGGCGCAGCAGCGAGCGGAACAGCTGGAAGCGCAGCGGAAAGTAGGCCGCCGTCGGGATCAGGCGCATGGCGCCCAGGGTGACCTGCACGAGCGGGTACACCAGCAGCTTGAGCTGGTTGCTGTTGCCGCTGTTGCCGCTGTTCTCCTTGCCTCCGCCGGTGGCGGCGGCGGCGGCGGCGGCCGCCGCCTCCTTGAGCGGGCTGCAGTGCTCGGCCAGCACGCAGGACCAAAAGTCGAGCGAGTGCACGTACTGCCAGTTGTAGACGGCGCGGAAGGCGCTGTTCTGGTTGTGCACGATACTGTTGCGCAGGTGGATGGCGAGCTGGCGGATGGCGGCAAAGGCCGTGGTGTAGCCAATGGCCGGGTCGATGCCCCAGAGCTCGGCGGCCGAGTTCTTCATCAGGTTGACGCCGGGCAGCGTGTTGGCGTTGGTCGCGCGGCTGCCCTGCACGAGGCCCTGGTAGGTGGCCTTGAGCACGGCCTCGCGCACGCCCTTGTCGCCGATGACGGCGAGGCGCCGCAGCACCAGAAAGGCCGTGATGCGCGTCGTCTCGCTGCTGGCCGGCTGCGCCCAGAAGCCGACGACGGTGCGGACGAGGTGCTTGAGCAGCTTGCGGAACGACAGCAGGTACGGCAGCAGCGGCGTCAGCGCCGCCAGCGTCAGCTTGAGCGTGCCGTCGTCCGAGAGCGTGCCCAGCAGGTGCAGCACCGACGCCGCAAAGCTGCGCACCAGCACCGACAGCGTCTTGAATTTTTTCGTCTCCGTCGCCACGTACACCCGGTGCGCCGCCGACTCCTTGACCGGCACGTGGTGCTGCAGCACCTCGGGGATGCGCTTCAGCGCCACCACCAGCACGTCGTGGAACACCTCGGGGCTCTTGATCGCGTACCGCTGCGACGACGAGAACCCGTCGCTGTCGGCCTCCTCGTTGAGGTGCGCCGCCGACCGGAACGCCAGCACCACCTGCCGCGCCGCCCGCAGCGACTGCGTCTCGCCCATGGACTTGTCCCACTTGGCCACCATGGCCCGCGTCAGCTCGTTGTTGTCGGCCAGAGCCTCTGCCGCCGCCGCCGCCGCCGCCGCGCTCTTCTTCTGCTTCTTTTTCGGCCGCTTCTTGTCCTCGCCTTCGTCGCTGCTGCCGCCGCTGCCGCCGCTGAGGTCGTCAATCTCGGCCAGGTCCACGTTCTCGTCAAAGTTGAGCGCTTCCGGGTCGTTTTCCTTGAGGAACTGGTAAAAGGCCGGGTCCTTTTCTGCAAGGGCGGCCATGGCCTCTTTGCTCATGCCCACGTCGTCGTCGTCGCCGTCGCCGTCGCCGTCGCCGTCGCCGTCGCCGTCGTCGTCGTCCGAATCGCTGGCAACAGCGTCGTACGCGACAGACGCGTCCGAATCCTCGTCCGCGCCGCCTTCGCCATCGGAGGAGGAGGAGCCCGCCCCCTCTTCCGCCGCCGGCACTGCCCCCCCGCCCCGCTTTCTCTTCCCCGTGTGCGCTGCGGCTGCTTCGCCCTTTTTGCCTGCTGGCGGCGCCTTGAGGATCTGGAAGCCGCCCTGGAAGAAGTCGTCGACGCTCATGTCGCTGACCGTGGCGTCTGGCCGCTTCTTCTTGCCATCGGCCACGGCCGTGCCGTTGGCCCCCGTGCCCTTGTAGAACTCGGCGTCGCGGCCTCGCTTTGCATCCTTTTTGGCTTTGAGCTGGGAGCGCTGCTTGATCTTGACCGCGGCTTTCCGCTTTTCCAGCACTCCCTTTAGGTGCTTCCTCTCAAACTTCTTCGTCGCCTTGGCGTTCTTCTTGGAAGCGCCCATTGTGAGCTTCGATATCACAGACTTTATTAAATCGCGAACCTTTATCAATTGTAGTAGACAGCGTAATGTTGTCAAAAAAGCTGAGAAGCAAAAAAAAAAGAGGCAGAAAATTATTTTTCCTGGGACGATAAAAAATCCTTATCGCCAATCTTATCGCGCAAGTGGGGGGGCCGGCTTGCTTTGCGCTAGGCCAAGAGCGGGAGCGGAGCACGGCGGCCTTTTGCTGTGAGCTGCTGCTAGCAGTCCAGCTTCGGCGGCCCGTGGACGCAAAGCACGCTCCGGATGAAGCAACATGATACCGCGGCAAGCCTATGCGCCGTTGCCTCCTAGCTACGTGCCCGACACCACGCTCTCAGCCACCATCAGTCTCGATGAGGTAGGCGGCACTCCAGAGAAGAAAGAGAAGCATCAAAAGCAGAATAGGCTGACCCGGGCAGGAGGTGAAACTGACCGAGACGCGCGCCGAGCGCGATCTGCAAGAGTCGCTGGCGGAGCTCTTCAGCATCATTGTCACCATTGACGAGCTGGAAAAGGCGTTTCTCAAAGACGCCATCCCCGAGGCGGACTATGTCGAGATCTGCGAGCGGTCCCTGAAACAGTACAACTCCATCCTCAAAGACGATGCGGTCGCAAGGGCCTTTGGAGACTTGGAAACGTTCAAGTCCGAGTGGGATGTAAGTCGGCCCTCCTCTCTTCGGGAGCCACACATGGAGCTGACGCGGCCAGCTCGAGGTGCCCCGCGCCACCGAGCGCATTCGCATCGGCATACCCGCCACGGCCGTCATGGTGTCGGGCGGGGGCGGCGGCGGGGGCGGCGGCGGACTCGGCACCGGGGGCAAGGGCGCGGGTGCAGGCAGCGGAGGGATGGGCGATGGTGGCATCGGCATGGGCGGCGGCGGCGGCGGGAGCGGTGGCGGCGGCGGCGGCGGCGGTGGCGGCACGACGGGCGGCGGGGCTCTGATTCTCGAGGCCACGCAGGATTTCATCACCTTTCTGGATGCGCTGCGGCTGGGCCTCCTGGCCAAGGACCAGCTGCACCCGCTGCTGTCAGACGTCATCCACGCCGTCAACAAGGTGACGGACCGGGACTTTGAGAACCGCGGCAAGATTGTGCAGTGGCTCATCACGCTCAACCAGATGAAGGCGACGGACGAGCTGGGCGAGGACCAGGCGCGCGAGCTGGAGCTGGACATCAACTCGGCCTACCAGGGATTCAAAAACACGCTGTCATGAGGCCGCCCCCGCGGGGGCGGCAAGGTAGTATGCGTATGTAGAAAGTATCGTACACACTCCCGGGGCTTTCACACCAAAAAGGTCCAGAAGCTGGGATAGACAAACTCCTCCTCAAAGATGCGCCGCACCTGCTCGAGCACAAAGCGCTCGACCTTGCCGACGTTCTTGAGGCTCTGCTTGCCGCTCTCGCGCTGCCCGATCTCGCTCTCCACGCGCACCTCCTGCAGGAGCCCGCCCATCCTGGTGCGGCCCGCCTGCGGCCCGCCTGCTGCCCCCGGCTCCTGTGCTTGCCGTGTCGGCGGCCGGGCCGTTGCCGGCCGCGACGACGCCGCCGCCGCCGCCGCCGCCGCCGCCGCCGCCGCCGCCTGCGAAGCGGCCCGGTCTCTCGTCAGAGGCGGCAGCGATGGCGGCGGTGGCGGCGGCGGTGGCGGCGGCGGCAGCGGCAGCGGTGGTGGCGGCGGCAGCGGCAGCGGCAGCGACGGCGGCCACAACGCCTCGGCGGCGGTGTCGGGACGACGCAGCAGCTCCTCGGCGCCCCCCTCCTCGAGGCCGTCGACGGCATCGAGGCCGTCGCCGCCGACGCCGCTGTCGTCTGCGCCCACGGCGGCCACGGCGTCCTCGGGGCTCAGGAAGCAAAAGTGCACGCGCTTGCGGATGTAGGCGAGCACGCCGACGCCGTCAAACGCGAGGCCGGTAATGCTGAGGCGTATCGGGATGCCGACAAAGCTCGGCATGGGGTAGTCGAGCAGGATGTCGGCCGTCAGCAGCAGCTTGATATCGCCGGCGTAGCGGATGCGGAACACGGCCTGTAGATCGTCCGGCCGCGGCTCTGGCAGCTTTGGCTGGTGCTGCGGCGCTGCTGCTGCTGCTGCTGCTGCTGCTGCTGCTGCTGCTGCTGCTGCTGCTGCTGCTGCTGCTGGCGGTGCTGGCACTTGCCCCGTGCCCAGGTTGCCGGCGTGCCGGTCGTCGTCGTCGTTGTCGCCGCCGCCGCCGCCGGCCGATGAAGGCGTCAGGCCCTCGCGTGTCGGCGGCCGGGACGCGTTTGTCGACGTCGGCGCCAGTGTGGACACGCTATGCTTTTCTCGCAGACCCTGCTGGCTCAGCAGGGCCAGCTTGGCCACCGGAGCCGGTGCCGGCGCCGGCGCCGACGTGACCGGAGAGAGCAAGCCGTCGTTGGCGCTGCCGCTGCCGCCGCCGCCGCCGCCGCCGCTCCGGTACTCGCCAATGGATATGGAGCTGCTGTGTGACGGCTGGCGGATGTGGTTGGGCCGGCGCGGCTCCGGGCCAAAGTGGCCGGCGCCCCTTGCGCCGGCCATGGCGGCCAGCGGCGTCTGCGTGCCGGACCAGCCGGGCGTGAGGTGGCCGTGGAAGTGATGCAGCAGACTGGACGAGCCGCCGGGCATGCGCGTGGGCGTCAGCGTGGCCATGCCGCCGAGCAGCGCACTGCCGCTCACGTCGTGCCGGTGGAAGCCGTGGCTAGCCGCCGCCGTCGCTGCCGCCCGGTCGGCCGGCCCAGCTGGAGCACCGTCCCGCACGCCCTGCCCAGACCGGAGCCGCGGATCCCTGCTCTGCGGAGCGCCGTCCGGCCGCCCCCGGGTCCATCCCGCTCCCCCTCCTCCTCCGCCTCCTCCTCCTCCTCCTCCTCCTCCGTAGTCGAAAGCGGCTTCGTCGCGGACGTGCAGATCCGGGCTGCCGCTGTCGCTGCCGCTGCCCTCGCCGCCCTCGTCATCCTCGTCGTCGTCAGAGTCCTCGTTTTCCTCGTAAAAGTCCGGCAGCGGGTCTGTAATGTCCTTGAGCTCCAGCTCCGGCGCAATGCTGCCAAACTCGAAATCGTGCACCGCGACAGACTTGATGAACCGCGGCAGCGGCACCGTCTGGAACTTGCTGTGGATAAAGTCGCGGATGCGGTGCGCCAGCTCCTCGCCGTCGGGGCCCGTCGTGAGCGCCTCCCAGTTCAGGTCGATGGACATGTTCACACGGAGCTGTGCGGTGCGCCCACCGAGTTGAAGCGAGAACAAAGAGCGTCGAGGATAACTTGTATATTGTGGTCAAAAAGTGGGTCGTGATGACTGTACAAGCATCTCCTTCCATCCTTTTCTTTTCGGAACACATCTAGAAATACAGCCCGTCAAAGAATCTTGGCAATGCACGGAAAAAAAGTTGGGAAAGAAAACGGCCACCTCAACAAGATCTCTTTCAGTCTGCCGAGATACAAAGCTACCATACATTAATTAAAAACCCCTAACACACCGGATCTCCCTCGCACGCTAATCCCAGCGCAACAGCTCCTCCTCACTCCGGCGTTCTTTTCAAATACCGAGCGCGTTCTCGAGACACGTAATGATGGACCCGGGCGTGGTCGTGTCCGTCAGTGTCGTGGTCGCCAGACAGGTCAAGACATTACCGACGGCGAAGGGACCCAAAGCCACTTTGCACAGCAGCACATCCTTGACGATGGACACAAGGTCAGTGTCACTGCTAATGGCCGTGCACGCATCCGGCAGACTGCTCGGGCAGGACGCCTCCAGCGCGTTGGTCAGACAGGTGACAATCGAGCTGCCCACCGTCGTTACGCTGACAATGCTGCTGCTCAGACACGACAACGCATTGCCGACGCCATAGACGCCCAGGGCGGCAATGCAGAGGGGCAGCTCGGCCACAATCGCCAGGCCTTCATAGTTGGCCAGGTTGCCGCAGTCCTCCGGCACTTCGACGGCACAGGCCGAGCTGGTCGCCGCCGCCGCCGAGGTCGTCGCGTCGCAAGCCATCACGGTCGAGCTCGTTACCGTCGTCGTCGACGACTCGCCGAGACCGAGCGCCCTCAACAGACAGCTCAGCTTATCGAGACCCTTGGTCGAGGACGTGATGTCGGCCGTCGTCAGACACACAAGAACCGTGCCGACGGCAAAAGGACCCAGGTCCACAATGCAGATGGGCAAGTCGGCAATCAGGGCGAGGCCATCCTCGTTAGCCAGGTTCGTGCACGACGTCGGCAGAGACGAGATACAAGTGCCCTCAAAGGCCGACTCCAGACAGTCGATGATGGTGTTGCCGAGCGTGGTCAGGCCAATGGTCGAGTTGGACAGGCACACGGCCGCGTTTCCGACCGCGTACGGGCCCAGCTTGACCAAACAGATCGCCGCAAGGGGAATCAGCTCCAGACCGCTGTACTCGGAAAGCTCCTCACAGGCCGCCGGGAGAGACGTGACACAGGCCTGGGATGTCGAGGTCACGGTCGTGTAGGCCGTTGTGACACAGCTGGTGCTGCTCGAGGAGCTGGTGGAGGAGCTGCTCGAGGAGCTGGAGGCAGAGCTCGAGGAACTGGTGCTGGAGCTGCTCGAGGAGCTGGAGCTAGAGCTGGAGCTGGAGCTGGAGCTGCTCGAGGAGCTGGAGCTGGAGCTCGAGGTAGAGCTGGAGCTGCTGGTCGTGCTGCTTGTGGACGAGCTAGATGAGCTGGTCGTCGTGGCGACGCTGGTCGGGTTCTCGACAATGACGGTGCCGACAGTGCCGGTGCCCGTGGGGGGGATGGTGATCGTCACCGGCGTGCTGTCCGTGCCCTGAACAACGTTGGTGGTGTAGGGTCCGGTAAAGGAGCTTGCACCAGTCCTGGTACACAAGAGTCAGCTTCCAGCTTCCAGCTTCCATCATATGGGGAAAACAGGCGGGCGAACGCACGTGGCTGCGGTGGTCGGGTTCTCGACAATGACGGTGCCGACAGTGTCGGTGCCCGTGGGGGGGATGGTGATCGTCACCGGCGTGCTGCCCGTGGCTTGACCAAAGAGGGTGGTGAAGGGTCCGGTAAAGGAGCTTGCATCATTCCTGGTACACGAGAGTCAGCTTGCAGCTTTCATGATACGGGGAACATGGACGGGCGCAACGCACGTGGTCACCGTGGTCGTGGTCGTGACCGTCTTGGTGAAGTCGGTGCTCAGGCGGCTCGGCGCATTGGTCACGCTAATCGTAATGTCGTCGAGGATGATCACCGTGTTGGCCTCAATGAGCGCGTCAAAGATCATCGGGTACGTCCAGACCAGCTCGACCGGCTGGACATAGACCGGCGCCGGACACATATCGTCGGATGCATCCGAGGCCGCCGTCGCCGTGCCAGCAAAGAGGCCGCCCATAAGGGCAGTCCCCTGGAGGAGGACGTCGGTGAGACGCATGATGTTGGGAAAGAAGAAGAAAAAAAGATGGGAAGGAACGTCAAACACAAACGAAAAGAAGAAAAAAAACGAATGAATGCCCAAAGATAAGTCCGGACTGTGCAGCGTTGGCCCTTGAGGATGGCTGGCTTTTGAAGAGTAGGAGAATGGATTGGTCGTGAAGAGAGAGGCGGCGTACATCTTGGGGCTCAGGGACACGTTATATATAGCTTGACGGCGGCGATCTCCCTTTTTCACACACACGCGCACACACGCACACATTCTCCCTCTCTCCATCTCTTCTCACACACTCTCTCTCTCTCTCCAGCACCGGCCAAGTCGCGCATCACGAGCCTCGCGCAGAAATGAAGAGACCCTCCTAGGGAGAGGAGCGGTGGAGAGGGCGCGGCCAGCATCTCCGCAAGACGCATCGCGAGACAACAGACACGGCAACGTACGCTCAAGAATTCACCTCCATGCCTCCCTTGTTGCCTCGCGATGCCAGGCACAGGGCAACCGCTCGGCATACTAGGCGCCTGACGCGGGGCGGCGTCTCGGGTTGGTCCTTGTGTGGGAATGCGTTCAAATTAGCCTGGCGCGACTGTGGGGAGGGAACCGTCGAGCTGTCGGTGTGAACAGGGCGGCAATGCACGTCTGCCAGCGCCCTTTCTCGGCCTATCTAGACCCAGGCCAAAAGAAACGACAGAAACCCGGCCTCACTGCCGTAATTGCTAGCCATTTCTGGGGCACCACATCGTGTGCCTGCCCAGCTATGCAAAGAGGAAACCATGCACGAGCCAGACACGTTGATTGCATGCCGACACCGCCGACAACAAGATTTCAACACTCTTTGCTTTATCTTTACGGGATCAGATCGCGGCTGGCCCATCCGCGAAACAGAACCGCAAACAGATCTGCGCTGGCGGGAAAAAAGCGCTTCTAGACCACCTACAGACGCAGTAAACCAGGAGCGGGCGCATTCTGTCAAGCACAGAGCCGCGGCCGACGCGCGCGCTGCGATCGGTCGCTTGCCCTTGCCTCCCTCGCAGCTGTTTTCGCGTCTGCCTGCGTTCAGTCGTTTCTTTTTGCGGTCCCGAACTAACATGCTTTTTTGGGCAATAGAGTGGGTCCTCGCTCCGTATATCGATTCCCTAACAGTTCGTTTAAGGTTTGGGCCGTATCCGCGTTGGGACTAGCGGCAGTCCGATCATCGACGCTAAGGGATCTCTGGACCGTCCCTTGCTATTGTTGCCTGCAGATCTGTCTCACCATGTCCCTTTGCAGACGAGTATGGGTGCTGTGCACAGAGTACAGACCTCGTGCAAGAACGCTAGCTGAGATACTTTGAAAAATGTTCCCGTTTTCGTGCTGTCAAGGGCTGGTGCCTCTCTCCCAAGGGCCCCGTTCGCGGGGAGCTTTCAAAATATCTGTCTTGGTTGGTTGGCGGAGGTTGCAGGCATAAAAAATAGGATGTGAAGGAGGCAGCATCGAAGCTGGAATGGTGTCCACTTGGGCAGAGCACCGTAGGAGGCTATTTGTGAAGATGGCTGGCCAAAAGGGGAATAGGGCTGCTTGGAAGCACGGAATCAAGCAAAAGAAAGCAAAACGCATTCTGTGCTTGCGAAAAATACAACCCTAGAATGTACCAATTTGCCATTGGCATCTCCCTGCTCTTTCTTCTCTACCCCCTTTTCCTCTTCTGGCATTTTGAGAAGTCCATATATCCAATTTGCCAGATTCCAATGGCGTTCCCTCTGCCGTTCAGCTTGCCAGAAACGGCACGCCTTCTCAGCTTATATTGCATTCTTCAAGCAAAAAGCAAGTGCACCCCGATCGTGAGAAGTGGCGTTCGTCTTGATCTCACGGTACTCTGGGCTCATGCATTCCAACACGGTCTGGACCTTTGCGGAACTCCGTTCATGGCAGAAGCAGCTCTTGCTATCTCGACGGCCAGAAGTGTTCGACGGCCAGAAGTGTTCGGGGAGACAGCGGTTGAATGAACAAGTCCAAGGTCAATCATTCATTTACTTGTAGGAGCGTAGCACCTGGCGGAACTCGATGACCGTGCCGACTCCAGGGAGATGGCCCGAAATCGATATTCACAAGGGCTCCATTGAAAGTGGCTGACTCTCCCACTCTTTCTGTTTTCGGTGCCTCTTGTTGCTGAATGCTGTTCACATCCTCGGTGTCGGCATGAGACTGGAAATTGACATGCCGGACATGGTTACTTTTTTCTCACGGACGCTGCCCTTTTTGTTTCTTTTCCTTCATGCTTTGCCTTGTGCCCTTCCATTCCTCCTGGCTGGCCGTCAAAACAAACACAAGGGGCATTGATGGTTGTTTTTGTCTTTTTGTTTTCAGTCTTCACGGTCCTCTCCCTGGGCCAGTCAGGGATGAAGCATTCCTCCGTCGGTGCCCCCTGAAAACGGCAGTCGAGGAGGCTCTGGCCGCCGGGACTGTCTGCTAGTGCCCCCCAAGCGCAACGTGAGGCGCGCCAGGACGGGCCTGGGCGCTTTTCTATATCTTGCGGCCGGAATCCTCCTCCTCTGGACCGTTTTTTCCTTACCTCTCTCGTCCGTAATCCAGTGTCTGGTCCTCGAGTGCCGTCGTCTTCAAGACTATCCTTCGTTTAGAAAGTCTCTTTTACTCTTTTTTTTTACCAACTCTCAGTCATTCTTTTTGCTCCACCACTTTCGTTTGTGTCGTCTTTAATATCTATAATTCTAAAGCAAGCACCACTCTCGCTACAACACACACACACACACACACACAACAGCAACATGCAGATCTACCAGCTTTCCGTCTTCTTCTTCCTGGCCGGCGCCTCGGCCCGGATGGAGCACCAGGTCGTCAACATGGCGCGCCACGCCGAAGACTGCGTCCTGACCTCGACGCTGCCGCCGATCACGGTGACCACGTGCAAGGAGAACGGGCCCACGGCTGTGATCACCTCGTGCCCCGGCAAGACGGACGAGGCCGCGGCCACGCCTGAGACCGAGTACGTGTACGTGACCAAGTACGAGCAGTTCTGCTCGACCGGCCTGGAGACCAAGACCTACACCATCACCAAGACCTGCGACGCGGCCCCCTGCACCTGCGAAGAGACCGAAGTGCCCACCGGCTTCACCGTGACCGTGGCCACCTGCACCAAGTGCGGCCCTGCCCCCGTTACCGCCACGCTCACCTGCCCGACCGAGTATGCCACTGCCTGGTCGTCTGCCCCGGCCGCCCCGACAGTCTGGCCCTCGGCTGCCACCAAGAACGGCTCCTACAGCGTCAAGACCCCCAAGCCCGCTGTCGAGACCCTCACCACCAGCTGCAAGTCTGGCGCCCCGGCCGGCAACACTGGCGCCCCGGCCGGCAACACCGCCGCCCCGGCTGGCAACACCGCTGCTCCGGCCGGCAACACCGCCGCCCCGGCTGGCAACACCGGCGCTCCGGCAGGCAGCACCGGCGCTCCGGCCGGCACCCCCTCGGGCAACCCCGAGACTGTCGTGGTCAGCTCCTCTGGGAAGACGGTCATCTCCGTGGGCGTTGGCATGGCACTCTTCTTCGTTGGTGTTTTCTGGATGTAACGGTGGTTGTGCGGACTGTGTTTTGGCTTTAGTTTTCATGGTTTTCAAAGAAAAGGGCTGGCTAGTGCATGTAAACAGTTTCGCGGGTTAAACCGGCAAGAAGCGCTTGGAATATCAGCTACTGTTGTGATGTTCATCTAATTTGCTCTCATTGGCCTCGGTTTGTATTGCATCTAGTTTGCTCTCATTGGCCTTGATTTGTATTGCATCTAATTTGCTCTCATGGCCTTGATTTGTATCGTACCTATTTGCTCTCGCTGGTATTGATTTGTATCGCATCTAGTTTGCATCTCATTGGCCTCCTTGGTTTGCATTAGCTCTCATAGTAGACGGCTTAAACGTAAATCGTGCGACGTAGCGGAGATAGCCAAGATGATCAGTCGAGCGTTCAAGATTTGAAGCTGTATTGGCGGCCAATGGGGGAATTTCAAAATATATGAAGACGTATCATCCTTGTATTGCCCTTTACTATGTGTAGGACTCTCATGAAGCCGATACAGTGTCTGCAGGTAGACAGACTCGCTGAGTGGCCGCGATGTAGAAATAGAAGACTGAGGCTTCATTAATACTATTTGGGAGTGTTGACCCGGCATAGTTGGTGAATAAATTCCATAAACAAGCCTGTTACGCTGGTAGTTAATCAAGGTGATTTTGTTATATTGTCCTGAATTATTTGCCAATTGTATTGAACAAGGAAAGAATAATATCTGCAATACAATATGTAGCTTATTATTTTGTAGCGGAATATTTAAGCCTTAAAAATATATAGTATTCGAACTTTAAGTATTTATTTATGTATGATATTTTCAGATATAATTCCTGCAACATAAAATCTCAAGTTTTACCATATCACATAAAAGTATAAGTTTCTTGGCAATTTTAATGTTGTTGTACAACATAAACATGAAATCCCAAGTTTGAACATATCACATAACAGTATAAGACATCTTGATCAATCATAATATTATTGCACAATATAAGCCTTAAGATATTTTTAGCTTTTTTTATTAAATCATCAGCCTTTAGTCTACGTAATAAAACTCATACGCCCAGCATACAAGCACAGCCTCGGCAAATCACGTTGGCGTAAACATGTCAATTTACTGCTATAAAAGGTAACGTCCCGCGGGGCAACGTCCCGTGGGAGCTCCATGGCGTCAGGCCTACCTAGTCGTCCAGCGCAAACCGGGCCCGCGGAGCCATGGCCGGGTGAGTGTAGTTGAGAGTCCCAAAGAGGTGCCAGCAGTTGGGAGCTTGCAAGATGTACCTAGGCGTGTTAGTATGGAGAGAAGGAAAGAAGGAAAGAAGGAAAGAAGGAAAGAAGGAAAGAAGGAAAGAAGGAAAGAAGGAAAGAAGGAAAGAAGGAAAGAAAGAAAGAAAGAAAGAAAGAAGGAAAGAAAGAAGGAAAGAAGAAAAGAAAAGACAAAGGGCTGACCTCTCCATGGCCTCGCGGAAGCGAGACTTGTACTCCTTGGGACTGGTCACCGTCGGCCGGTTGCGGCCGCCGCCGGCAAAGCCGCGGTCCTTGATCCAGCTCTCGAGCTTCTTGTCCCAGGTGTAGGTGCGGATGCAGTCGATGATGCCGACCACGAGCTCCTTGCGCGACTCGTCCACGGCCACCATGAGCGAGTAGTCCATGACGTTTTGGCGCGCCAAGAAGAGCGTGTCGTTCCAGACCGAGGCCCGCAGCAGCTTCTTGGCGTGCTCGCGCGCAAACAGCGGCGACTCGTAAATGTACTCGACCATGTTCTCGTCCAGCAGCACCTCGTTCTGCTCGCCCGTCGACTGGATCTTGCGGTTCCGCATCGAGCCCTTGAGGTCGAACTTGCGCGTCTCCTGGCGGTCGTAGAACAGGTTCTCCATGATCAGCAGGTCAAGCTTGATCTCCGTGCCCGTGGCCGAGTTCTTGACAATGACCTGGAAGAAGCCCAGCATCTTGGCAATCACCGACGGCAGATCGTGGAACAGCGCCTCGGCCATGATGCCAAAGTAGGACGGCGCAAAGCGCAGAAACGCCGACGTCTCGATCGGCGACAGCGCCTTCATCACCAGCCGGTCGTCCAGCGTCTTGAGGAACACCGACTTGGTCTTGCCGCCCTTGGAATCCCACTTGAGGCAGCGCGACAGCGACTCGATGATCCGGTCCGCCACGCCGCACTTGCGCCGCAGCGCATCAAACTGCTCTGCGTAGAAGATCTTGCACATCATCCGCGCCGACCCTTCCGTGAACTGGTACTTGAGGTGTGTCCCGGTCGGCCGCAGCAGGCTGCGCTCCAGCTCGCCCTCGTCCTCGGCTGATTTGCTCGACTCTGATCCCGAGCTGCTGTCGTCGGCCATCTGTTGTTGCTGTTGTTGCTGTTGTTGCTGTTGTTGCTGCTGCTGCTGCTGCTGCTGCTTCTGCTGTTGCTGTTGCTGTTGCTGCTGCTGTTGCTGCTGCTGCTTCTGCTGCTGCTGTTGTTGCTGCTGCTGCTGCTGCTGCTCTTTCTCGCCGTCCGCCTTGGCTGCGGTCGGGGGTGCCACGCCGGCTTTTTCCCGGGGCTCCCGGCTGCGATCTGACTTGCCGCCGCCGCCGCCGCCACCCTCGTCGTCGGCATCTTCGGCGGCCTCCCGGCCGGCCTTGTACCGCCGTGCTGCCCTCTGCCCTTGCCGCCGGATGTCGTGCAGTTTCGCCAGGTAGTCGCCCGAGCTGAGCGCAAAGGCAATCAGCGAGCTCGGCTCATCCTCGCGCACAATCACGTCCGAGTCGATAAAGATGTGGTCCGTTGCGTTCAGCGGGTAGTCCAGCTGCGGCCATCCGCTGGCCGACCGCTCGGCCCAGAAGTTGCTCAGCATCCGCATCAGGTTCGACTTCTTGTCCGTGCTCTTCTCCAGCTCCGCCGGCACGGTGCCGCCCGGCTCCAGGTGCTCGGCAATCGTCTCGACATCTGGCAGGATATCCTCCAGCGACTGGTCCGCGTCACTGCCGCCCTCGTCTTCAGACCCTACCGTGCTCTCCACTTGCTTGCTGTCCCGCTCTTCTGCTGTCGCCCCGGCCGACTTTTCTGCGGCTGCTGCTGTTGCTGATGTTGCTGTCGCTGTCGCTGACAGCTCGGAAGCCAGAGGTGTGGCGGTGGCGGCGGCGGCGGCGGCCGCCGCCGCCGCCGCCGGATTCGCCAAAGAGGCAGAGGTGCTTGCTTGCGCTGCATCGTCTGGCAGCGCACCGGCCGCCAGGGCCGAGCTCGCCGCGCCGCTGGGGTCGCTCAGTGTTCGGGCTCCGGTCCTCGTGTCGGCGCCCATCGTCTTGGCCTCGTTGTCGTCCATCGGCCCGGGCTCCTGCACGGCCTGGTCCACGTCCTCGTACACCTCCACAATCGCCCTGGCGGAGGACTTGGGAAAATACGCCCGGGGCGGGTGCATGCTGTCGGCGCGCTGCTTCCGCTCTCGATTGCGCTCCTTTTCAAACTCCCGGCTCAGCTGTTCAAAGTGCCGCGCAAGGCTCGTCACCTTGGTGTCCCTCTTCTTATGCACAAAGCGCGGGATCGACGACGGGCCGCCCTTTCGGTTCTTCAGCGCCGTCAGGCCGATCCGCTCGGCAAACTTCTTCTCCACCCCCTTGATCGTGCCGTCCGTCACCGCCGCCGCCGCCGCCGCCGCCGCCGCTGCGTTTTGCAACTCCGTGGTGCTGTCGGCTGCCAGTGGTGCCTTGATGTCCTTGGTCAGGCTGTTCTTGGTCATGCTGGACAGCGAGCGAGAGACAACCCCGATCGGCTGGGAAATGGCCCGTACCATGGGCGGCGAAACGGTCTGTCCCGCCCTACGAGACGTGCCCCGAAGCTCCGCAAACGTCCGTATTTGTGGCGGCACCGTCCCGGCCGCCGCCGCCGCCGCCGCATCGGCCGATTGGGCCTGGAGCTGGAGCTCGCGGCGCAGCTGCTCGACCTTTTCCGTCAGCGAAGACTGCGCTACCAGTGATGGCGACCCGGCCCGGCTCTGCTTCAGGGTGCCTGGCGCTGCCCTTGCTGGCCCAGCCGCCAGTGTGGCTGTGGCAGGGACGTTGGCGCTTCTCAGGCCCTGGGCCGCATCACGGTCAGGAGCAGGGGCGACAAGCGCAGGTGCAGGTCCGGGCAAAGGTGCAGGGGCGGGTGCCGCTGCGAGCGAATCGTCCAAAGTGTCGGGCTGGGTCCCTCCGGAGGCCGTTTTCGACAGACGCGGCGGGCTCGCTGTGGCCAGGTCGAGCGATTCCACGCTTCCCACCAGAGAAGACACCGAGGCCAGCGTCTCCCTCTCTTCCGCAGCAGGAGCAGCCGCCGTTTCGGCCGTGGGGGCCCCTGGGTCAGCCGCTGCCGGTCCCGTCCCCGTCCCCGTCGGCGATCTGGGCTCGCCCAAGGGAGCCGGCGTACTCTCGTCTGCGTCGCTAAACGAAGAGTTCTGCGTCGTCGGCACGGTCGATGCAGCTGCCTGCCTGTCCGATTCGGCCACGGACCCACTGGCCGACGTCTCCGTGGCCGGCAGGGACTCCTTGGACTCGGTATCGGTGAACATCTTCCGAAGCTGGATCACGGTCAGCTGGCGCACGTCCTTGTCCGACAGAAAGTCGGCCTCGAACTTGGCAAAGGCCGCGTCCCACTCGGCAATCTTTTCGGCCATGCTGCGGACGGCAGAGTTGAGCGGGATGATTTCGTAGTGCTTGGACCGCATGTAGGCTTGCTGGAGCTCCCGGATCAGCTTCTGCTGGTCCTCTTGCGCCTTCTTGGCCAGCCGCTCCACCTCGGCCTTGCAGTTGTCCGTCTTCTCGGGCAGGACGCTGTCAATGCGGATGCTCTTGATCCGGTTCTTGACCGAGGTGATGAAGCGTATGCACCGCTCCTGTGTCTTGAGAAAGATGTCGTTCTTCAGCCTCAGGTCGTGGTCCACCTTCCACGTGATTCGGGCCCGCGGAACCACGACTTCCAGCAGGTCGATCGGGTCGTAATGGATCCGTAGAGAGGCGTTGCGGCAGTGGAAGTAGCGGATGTGATCCTTTTGGAAGTCGTGCGGACACTGCAGGTCCGCCGCCAGCCGGAGGCCCCGGCCCCAGAACAAGAGCTCCAGGTACTTGCCAAACGAGTACTTCCACGCGCTGGACGAGAGCCGCTTGACGGCAAGGTCCCGGTGGCATTGTCGGCAGTAGCTCCAGAGGTAGATCGTGTCCTCGTTGTCCGGCCCCGACTCCTCGCCGCCTCCTCCCGGCGCCGCCGCCTCCGGCGTGGACGGGATCTTGGCATCACGCTCGACAAACACCGTCACCCGCGCCTCTCCGTGCACGTACGTGCGGTGATGCTCCCACATAGGTCGGTCACAGCCGTTGGCATGGCAGAGATGGTTGGCGCCGTAGCACAGGTCCTGCACGTACTGCCCGAGCGTAAAGTCTGCGTCCATGATGCCCGACGGGTCGGGCATCTCGTCGTAGTAGGAGATGCCGATGAGCCCGGGCTCGATGCAGGGGATCTTGGTTTCCGTGCAGGTGACCGAGTAGAGGACGACAATGTTCTGGTGCGAATAAGGGTCGAAGAAATCCAGGTTGCCCTGGATGTAGTTTTCCCACTGCCGGGTCTGCGTCATGTACGCATGGAGGGCCTTGTCGTACTCGGCGTCGTGGACGGCATGCAGCACCTCCATGACCTGCCTCGGTGCCTTCTGGCCGATCTCGTGCACCATTTCGGGGTTGATCAGCTGGAACTGCTGCTTTGACGGCTTGCCGCCGCCGTCGTCCACGCTCTCCTCCTGGGTGATGTCCTGGTCGCGGAGACGCTTCAGGTAGAGAAGCCGTGTCTCTTGTTCTCGCGCCTTCATCAGCAGATAGGGCTGTGTGAACTTGACGAATGGCGAGGCCGAGAGAATCTTGGTCTTGTACTTCTCCACCATGTCGCTGTAAAAGGTCGGTGCTGGCACATCCTCGGCCACCTGACGGCCTGGCGCCGTCTGTGGCCGCCCGTCAAGGCGGGAGTCACCCAGGGGGGGGCTCGCTTCGGGCGCCGCATCTCCGGCATCCTCTGCCTCTCTCTTGGGGCCGCCCTCTCGCTGCTCTTGGTCGTCGTTGGCGGCGTCTCCTCCGGCTTCAGGCGTCGGCTTTGGACTGTCGCCTTCAGCCGTGGGCGCGGCCGAGGCTGCGGCCCCGAGCCCGCTGCTCTCATCCGAGCCGCCCTTGAGGGTGGGACTCTCGCCCGCGGCGCTCTTGTTGGCTGCTGCTACCGGGCTTGGACTTTCCTCAGCCCCCGACGCTTCCCAGGTGAAGGACCCGTCGTTGAGAAGGCATGACTCCAGTTTGAGGTTGTAAACGACATAGACCATGAACTCGGTGATCTGCTTCATGCGTGACAGCAGCTCGGTGCTTGTGCCGCGCAGGGTGATGGTGCAGCCGAGGAATTTCTCGCATCCGGAGAGGAAGATGTACGTCTTTTTCCGTCCGGGAAAGTCATTGTTGACAAAGGTCTTGACCTCGAATTCTGCGCAGCGCCCCAACACAATCGGCAGCGACAGCATGTCCATGGACGAGATGATGGGCGTTCCCACACAGCGCGAGACCGCTCCGATGACCGACTCCTTGACGTTGTACGCGACAGAGATGCCCGACTCGGCCAGGTACTGCAACGCGAGACCGGCAACATTCCGCTGGGCCAGGACCACCTCGGGCTGGTGGTTCTTGATGCGCGCCACCACCAGCTTCAGAAACTCCTTTTCCTGCGACATGAGCTGCTCCAGGCTCATGAATTGGTGCTGCTGTTGCCTCTGGTACTCGACCGGGAAGGACACGATCAGGATGCGTGGGTGCCGGATGCGCCTCGGCATGCTCTTCAAGGCCAGGTTCTTGGTGAAGATCACGCCAGACGTGTAGCTGCTGTCGCTGGGCTTCCCGCCCGGGATTTTCTTCAGCTTGACGTAGTGCCGGATGTCCATGCGGTCGCCCTCCCGCGTGTTTGGGTCGACGTCATGGGCGCATCGGCGCAGAATCGGGATCAGTGCCTTTTCCCACGCCGAGGTGTTGGGCACGCCCGCATCTTCGAGAAGCTGCCGAAAGAGCCTCCGAATGTGCCTCAGGCTGGGCGCACTCAGCTTGGTCCGCTCGGGCCTGGACGCCCCAGCATGTGTAGTCTTTGCACTGTCGCCGCCACCCATGGTGGCATCAATCAGGCCCAGGGTCTCGCTCGACATGGAGGGGCCTTTGTATCCGGCCATCTTGGAACGCGGAGACCGGAAGTGGTGCTGCATCGCCGTGGCACTGGCCGTGCTGGTATTCCTCCGCCGATTGGGTCCCCGGGAGTAGTTGTTCATGCCGGGCGAGCCTCCTCCACCTTCGTCCAGGCCCCTGCTTGTAAAGCTGATGCCGCTGATGCTCTTGTCGCCCCGAGAGCGGTGCTTCCGCCCAGCGCCGAGCACGGAGCTAAAGTTGGGCTTGTCCGGATCCAGGCTGGTGGATACCAGGTCGTTGCCTGCGAGCGTCGAGAAGATGCTCATTTGCTCGTCCCCGCTCGATTCGTCCGACATGTACGGGGCCAGCTCGGGGTCGATAATGTTGTCGTCGTGGAAAGCCGGCAGCCTTGGCTTCCGGCTGATCTCTTCCGCTATGCCCTTGCGGAAGGGGACTCTCTCGTCTGCTCCTGGCTTGAGGCCCCATGACAGGCTGTGCTTGGAATGGTGCCGGGCGTGTCCGGCCGATGTGGGCCGTGCCGAGGCCAGCGACTTGAGCGAGCGCGACGAGCTCGGGCGGCTGAGCTGCGGCGCGTCGATTTCCAACACGGCCGAGTTTCTGTTGGAGGCATCGCCTATGCGCCGCGTGGCGGGTATGGCCATCATCGGAGTCGTTGTCTCGCGCCCGTCCGTGCCATCCTCGGCTCTTTCGTTGTAGTTTGCCCGCGAGGAGGCCCCGGGATGAACCGGAGCGGCCTGCGTTGGGTTGGACCGAAGCAGAGAGGTCAAGCGCGGGTCGTCCGAGGTGTCCGAGTCATCCGTGTCGGACCGCCGGTTGATAATGTGCAGGCAGGTCTTGCAGACCCTCAGGTTTCCGGGCACGCCAAACTTTTGCCCGGCAATGGTCGACGTGCATTTCGCATCAAAGATCCAGCCGCAGGTGCGGCAGTGGTGCTTGCGGCGGAAAGCCGAGAACGGGTCGCCACAGAGAAAGCACTCTTTGCAGGTCTCGTCGGCCATCCAGAACTCCTTGCTCAGGACCTGCTTGCGCATGTGCTCCAGCCGTGCGCTCACCATCTCTGGCGCGCCCTCGTTGACGGTCGTGCCCGGGATGCGCATCTCCCCAGACTGCAGCTGCTGCGGCTGCTGGTCATGCGCAAACGAGCTGTGGTACACCGAATTGTGCGCCGAGGTGCTGACGGGACTGGGTTCGGCCGTGCTGATATCGGTTGCGTTGGACGAGGAGCGTTTCCCAATGGAGGAGCCCGTCGTGCTCAGGCGGCTGATAAAGACTGGCTTCTTCAGGTCGTCCCGGCCCGGCCGGGCGCCCGCCCCGTCCGAGCCATGGAGTGCCTCTGATCCCAGATCGGGCGCAGGATGCACGCCGTGCGGCCCGGCGCTTTTGACGGGACTGCGTCCTGCATCGGAGGAGCCCTCCAGGCTCTGGCTGTCGTCTCGCCGCGGCAGCAGAGGGGGGGGGATTATGTTGTGTGAGTTGCTGTTCTGTTTCTGCTCCGTTCCCAGCTCGTAAAGGCCCGATCCGGCGGTCTTGTACAGAGGGGGGTGGGAGTCACTTGGCCTCGTTCCGCCCTTTTGGCTGGCTGGGGCCGCCACACAGCCGTCAGAGCCCCGGGTGGTCTGGCTGCGAGAAGCGTCCGCAAAAGCACTGACGGCGCCGGATGCGTTTGTTGGATCGACGACAGCCGACGCAACCGAGGCCGACGCCCGGCCCAATTTGGAAAGTGGCGGCCCCGCAGCAGCTGACTTGGCCGTGCTCGCAGTCAGAACAGACGAGGCTTTGGAGGACGGAAGCGCTTGCTGCGAGCTGTTATCCGGATTGGCGGCGGCACCGGAGGAAGATGCCACCGTCGTGGGCGTATCGGAAGAGACTGTCGCAGAGTTGGACGTTGCGTTTGTGGCTTCGTTGTCAAAGCGTGGGAGGCTGTTGACAGAAGACTTGGATCGTGCATGCGCGTGTCCGGGGGTGAACCTGGGAGAGCCGAGATCTACACTTTGCGCATCATCATCCTCCGACGGGGCAGCAGCTCTTCCACCGACGCCGACTGCTTCCTTGAGTCGTGAGTAGAGTCCGCTGAGCCCTTGTTGCACCGGTTCGCTGGAGGGGTCCTTGGGCTCGGCCGCCGGTGCCGCAGCGGCCGGCGGCTGCCCAAAGTCGTTAAAGGTAGTGAGGACATCGACCCGACTAGACGCCGTGTGGATTTTGTCGAGATTCTGGGACATCTGATCCTTGTCGGTCTGTGCCGAAAGCGACTCATTTGCGACAGATCCCCGGAGCGACAGCCAGTCGGAAGGGCGGGACGACGATGTAGGCGAGGCAATGTTGCTCTTGAAAGAATCCATGCTGATCAGGGCGCCTTGTGTGTCTTTTGGCAGAATGAGGGGGGGGGGGGGGGGGGAGGAGGAGGAGATATGCGATCTATCGAGTCTCTTCGGGGTTGGCCAAAGCCCAAAGATGAACGCAGAGAATCAGCGTAACATAGTGGTTGGGTGTCCTGCACAACCCGCTCGCCGTCTTCTGGAGCATCTATTTGCAAGGGTGCTTGGAGTTGAAAGTGGGCGGCGGTGACTGAAGTTGTTGGCCATTCAAAGGCATCATGTGGTGACGTATCTTTTAAATTGAGAAACGAAGCTTGATTTTGCAGAGCTTCCCAGGCACCCGCGTGCGTTTCTGCAGATAGTGGTAGGAGAGCGAATCCAAACGGGATCGTCAACAGACAGGTGGCGACGCTACAGAAGCCCACTGGGATTCGTTCGTGCCGGTTGGCTGCTTCTGAAGAAAATAGGTCACGCCTCGATATCACCACTGACCGACGCGGGTCCTTACTTACCACTGCGGGCCGCACAGGGCGGAGCCTGCGAGTACAGACCTCGCTACGTGTCTCAGACGCTAATTCGGTCACATGACCAGGCGTCAGAGATCTAGCGAAGCGCGACACAATTTGACCAAAGCTTCAGATCCAATAATCCCTGTCTGTCGCCATGGATCGATGGATTCTTACCTGGAGACTACCACGATGGCACTAGACCAGCGAGCCTTCCAGCATGCGCGATCCCACCGTGTCCTGACCGCAAAGTCACCCATCCTGTCCCTACAGAAAGCCGGCCAGCATGGCAGAGTCATCGAAAGCGGCCAAGCAGCCGAACGCGGCTGTGAACGCGATATACTCTCCTCCTACTCTCAAATCCGGGAGGCTTAGACGCGCGACCTTTAGGATAAGGAGCAACCAGAAGAGGCTTCTCGACTCTGAAAGCGCCTGGTTCGAGACCCTGAGAGCAAATGGCATGGCCGGCGACCTTGTCCCCGAAGACGTCCTCGCTTCTCTCCAAATACCAGACGCGTCTCCTCCAGCCCAGCCAAAGTCTGCGCCTGCTGCGGTCGCGCCCAGACCCGTACCAGACACGGTCACAACCGCAGACTGTGCAGCTTCCCATCCTCCGTCGACGCCTCATGCTACAACGGCTCCCCCCTCTGTGACGACAGATGGCCCCCCGCCACTCCAACAGAAAACCCCCCTCAAGAGCACCGACCAAAACAGACAGTCTGAAGCGTTGCCGAACCTCCAAGGTACCGAGAACACGCGAGCATCAGATGTGGCACCCCCGAGTGCCGTGTTGGATCTGGGGACTCCAAGGCAGAACCCATCGGGCTGTCCTGCTACCCCTGACGTTAAGGGCGCCCTTGGGGAAAGCACCAAGCAAGACAGCGGTACCAGAGGGGGTGTCGACGTGATTGTCCAGGACACTCCGTTAAGACTCGGCCAGCAAAATGGGCGCTCGGCAACGTTGCAACACGCACAGGACAGCATCTTGACGGACTCGGGATCCGACGATGAGCACAAGCCGCAGCAAACAGAAAAGCTCCGTACGGCGACGCCAGAAGCGCTTCGACACTCGACTCGGGACAAGCCTGTAACTCCTCAGGAAAGAGCTCCCCCAGTATCTACCGAAAACGACATCTTGCCCAACGCCCACGCTGCCACGCCCACAGGAAACCAGGGCACCTCTGAGCCTGCCACGAACGGTGTCACTCCACCACCAAGGCGTCGTCTTATGAAGAAGCCTGACTTTTCAAGCCTGAACGGCAGGACAGACGAAGACCCAGCTTCTGGATCTGCCTCGTTGCGGCGCCGGAGCGAGGTGTATCTGCTGCCGAAAACGTCTGAAAGCTCGACGACACGCCCAAAAAGCCCGGACACCTCGGACAGTCTGGCGGAAAACGACAGCCGTGAACGGGTGTGCCTCACGCAACGCTCTGCAAACACACCAGTAAAGAGCAGCCACAATCAGCAGGGCAGGCTGTCAATCCCAAACAGTAGCGAACGGCTCGAAAAGTCCACCGCGGAATCTCCCTGGAGTTGGAAGCTCCCGTACACGACATACCGGTCTACTTACCCAGACTACCGGGGAAGTCTACAAGATTTTCTCACAGCATGCTATTGCATACACTTTTTCAACCCAGGCTCGTTGGCGAGCTTTCTGCTGGATGATGTGATCCGGGGCTACCTGGATTATATAGAATATGTCCTCGCGGCCCCCGGAGACGAGACACTGAACCTGTTGGAGTGGTACAACCGCAAGACGGAGAGCCTGGTCTACAGCAAAAGTGTCATCACCTGGGAGAATCTGGATAGCGTGTTGAACAACTACCCCCGTGAGGTGGCCGTGATCCAGCAGACGAGGGCCAGGGGCAGCGCTCGCAGCCCTGATGCTGCCTCTCAGGCGGCGGCGCCGCCTACCGCCGCCAGCACGCCCAGCCACGGCGCTGCTCAGCCAGCGTCGTTTCCCGTCGACAGCGTTCGCAGCCTCGGTGCTTCTCCGGCGGCTTCCGTCACGGCCGGCAGCGCTCGCAGTCAGGGCATTTCTCAGGCGTCTCAGGCCAAGTCAGCTGCTGCCGACAGCGCTCCCAGCCACGGTGCTGCTCAGCCAGCGTCATTTCCTGTCGACAGCGTTCGCAGCCTTGGCGCTTCTCAGGCTGTTTCGCTTTCAGTCGAGGGCTCGCAATCCGCCGCCGCCGCCGCCGCCGCCGCCGCCGCCGCCGCTGCCGCCGCCCACTCTCCGTCTGTTTCTTCTGTGAAGAACTATCTCCTGGATAAGCTTGAGCAGCCCAACCTCAGCCCTCCCTCGAATCGGCTCAGCACACTAGGCTCATCCTCCGACATGCAGAGCTCCTGGCGAGTCGACAGCCAGAACAAGACCCCTCCGCACGTGCATGGGCAAACTCACGACCGCCACCAGCCGGCTGCCTGTGCGTCCTTGGCGTCATCACTGGAGCAAAGTCAGGATCTGTTTGTCCAGCAAAGCCCTCTTCCCGCGTCCTTTGCCAAACCTGCAGCGGCGAATGGGGCTCAAGGCACGGCGCCGTCCCCGGCACAGTCCCTACTAGAAAGGGGGCCTGCTCCGTTTCAGCAGCCACCACCCCTGTCCTCGCCTACACACCTCCGTGCGAGTGGGCTACGTGGCCCGCCGGAAGGTGCGCCTGCTCACAAGAGAGCGGGCGGGGCGCCATCGGCCTCGCAAGGCGGACGAAAACGCCATCTTTCGGAAGCAGGCTCCTCCTCGCCTGCGCCCCGGTCCAGCAAGAGGCAGGCGTTGAATGCAACATGGCGGGAAAACGAAAAGACATCAGGGCAGGGCCCAAGGCGGCAGGCAAGGCGGCAACCGAGTGCTGCAGCTTCCGGGGGCGGCTTTGCGCCGGACTCTGACACTGACGGAGACGTCTCCATTGGCGTGCCCGGTAGGAATGAAGGGAGGGCGGGGGACGAAAAGGCGCGTCGCAGGGCGACCCTAGCAACGACAGACAGCCGCATCGTTGCGCGAGTGAGTACGCTTTCAAGGGCCTCGGCGAGCCCGTCGGTGAGGGCGGCCTCGGTGAAGGCGGCCTCGGTGAACCGGGGGGCAACCCCGGTGAGGAAGAGAACTGCGGAGGAGATCAACAAGCAGTTTGCCGAGTTCCTGCGCAAAAGGGCCGCGGTCCCCAGTCTGGAGAAAGGGGCACGGAACTAGACCGACCCATTGGTGCGCGTGGGCGGGTAGTACGGATGGCTTGGAAAGAAACCAACCAAATGGTATATCCAGGCGGTAGCAATGATACCACACGAGGGCCGCCAGTCTTTCACAAAGACTGCAGTCGTAATTCATTTCATGTTGTAATGTATGCTGGTATATGATTACAGAACCATTTATGCGTGCACGCAAGCCGGCGGCTCGCATTTTTTTTTTGTTTTATTCTTTTCCCCTTTCAGGCCGAGTCCTTGCCACAGCCGACAGCCCCGTCAGCCTTCTTGTTGTTTTGCTCCCGCGCGGCCTCCTCCTCGGGCGTGAGTGTGCGCAGCTGCAGCGCATGGATGCCGCCCTCGCGGCGCATCTCGTCGGCCAGCAGGCCGTAAACCAGGCGGTGGCGGGCGGGCTGGCGCTGGGAGCGGAACGCGTCCGAGGTGATGTTGATGCGGAAGTGGGTTTCGCCCGACTGTCCGGCGCCGCCCGCCATGGCCGCGTGGTGGGCATGCAGGTGAGAATCGTTAAAGATGTCGAGACGCGTGGGATGGAGCGGCGCGAGCTAGAAACAGGGCAGAGTGAATCAGCAGAGTGTATCAGCAGAGTGGAATGGCACGCCGAAACAAGGCTTTGGCCTCGCTTTCTTCCTTACTCTCTCCCGGATGAGGGTTTCGACCGGCGCGGCGCCGGAGCCCGCCATGGTAGCCAAGGAACGGAGGCCCAGAATACGACGAGAAAACATGCCCGGGGCGTGCCGTTGGCTTCAACTCGTGCTCGTTCGGCGGATGCGGGCGGTTCGGGGTCTTTGATGCTGTCTGAGAAGCGAAAAGTGGCGTTTGTAGTCAGTCTGGATGCGATCGATTCTGATTGGCTGGTACTGCAGGACCCACCTGCTGGGCCAGCGCAACGTCATTGCATACTTGCACACATCTTCAGACCATGACACACTGTCCACACACGACGGGCTGTGCAGCTGCTGGCCCATCTGTCCGATAGCCTTTCTGATCTCTGTACGTGTGTTTCAAGTGCAAGGGTGATTCGCCATCTGCTGTTCGGTATTAGCTGCTAATGGTTCTCTCCAAGGATAGGCCCGGAAAATTTGTGCCGCCATTTGTTAAAGTCACAGCTCTTTCAGACGGCCTTGTTTATTTTCAAAGAAAAATACTCGGTCAAGACAGCCGACTTCTTCAGCGAGCTCGGTTCCTGACTTTACCGTTTCTATCCCCTGCACCTTTGATTTGTTCTTCATGTACTCCTGCTTTTGATTGGCTCAACACGGTTTTCGTGTCTCCCAGCCCAGCCCCTCCCATTTCCCTCTGCGCTTACCCACTGTGTCTGTAGCTGGCCTTGGTATGCGGCGCTTTACCCTGAGGAAGACTGGCTTTCCCCAGTCGTCGTGTTATCCCTTGCGGACCGCTGCCTCCTTTTCGGTTGCTAGGCCTCACCGGAGCCCCCTCTCAGCTTCTCGCGGCCACCGACCCCGTCGAGCAGATCTGCGTCCCTCTCCCCCCCTCGCTCTTTTCTCAGGCCCGTGCTCAAGTATCGATGCCGGCCGTCTCTTTACTACCAGCGGAGTGGCGGCCTCCTTGCCGCGGCTCCCCGTCTTTGAGGCCATAGCCAAGCATGATCCCGAATCGACCGCTGTGGTTCACTCGCGTTCCGGCCGCCGCTTCCGGTATGGCGAGCTTCTTGCCGACGTCCACCGGCTGCGAGACCAGATGCTCGAGGCCGCGGGAAAAAGCGACATTGCCGGCGAGCGCGTTGCGTTTCTGGTCGAGAACAGCTACGACTACGTGGGTGAGCAGGGCCCGCGCGCCAGGGCCTTTTGTCTGCCAGCAGCCCTGAAGAGGATCTAATGCGAGACACAGTCACGCTCCTAGCTATCCTGGCAGCTCGTGCCATTGCTGTGCCGCTGTCTCCGGCGTTCCCCATCCCGGAGCTCCAGTACATTGCCGACCACAGCGGGGCCCTCCTGCTGCTGTCATCGGCCAAGTTCGAAGCCAAGGCACGAGAGCTCCTGGCGTCCGCCTTGGCGTCGCCGCCGAGCTACTTGCTGCTGGAAAAGCTTGCCGGCGGCGGCGCACACGACACGGTTGAGCTGGCCGGCCGGGAGGCCGGCGGCGCGGGCATGATGCTCTACACCTCGGGCACGACGAACCGGCCAGTAAGCAATCTTCTACTGTTGCCACCAGCTCTCATGGAGGGGCCGTCCGCATGCTAATTATCCCCCCGACCACTAGAAAGGGGTTCTCTTGCCAGAGCACGTCATGACAGCCCAGGCCCGTTCGTTGCAAAAGGCGTGGGAATACGCAGCGTCCGACCATTTGCTCCACGTCCTTCCTCTGCACCACATCCACGGCACCATCAACGCCCTGTACACGCCTCTGTTCTCGGGGAGCGCTGTCGAGTTCATGTTCCCGTTCAACGCCGACGCCGTCTGGCACCGCTTTGGCGCCCCCTTTTTGCAGCAGCAGCAGCAGCAGCAGCAGGGGACGGGCAAAGAAGCCGTCACCTTTTTCACCGCCGTGCCCACCGTGTACAGCCGCCTTCTGGCCACCCACAAGGGTCTGGCCCCCGACCTGCAGGAGGCCACCCGCACGGCCATCTCGCCGGCCCACCTGCGCCTCGCCATCAGCGGCTCCGCCGCGCTGCCCACGCCCATCAAGCAGGCCTGGGCGGATCTGTCGCACGGCAACGTGCTGCTCGAGCGCTTTGGCATGACGGAGGTGGGCATGGCCCTGTCCTGCGGCCTCGACGCGGCCGACCGTGTCGACGGCAGCGTCGGCTGGCCGCTGCCGTCCGTCGAGGCCCGCCTCGTGGACATGGACACGGGCGAGGTGATTGCGCCGGGGGCCGGCGACGTCGATGCCGCCGGCCGCGAGCGCGCCGGCGAGATTCAGCTGCGCGGCCCGACCATTTTCGCCGAGTACTGGCGCAACCCCGGCGCGACCCGCAGCGAGTTTGTCGCCGCCGCCGACTCCGAAGCCGGCGGCTCGCGCCCGTGGTTCAAGACGGGCGACGTGGCGGTGCGCCGCCCGGTGCCGAGCGCCGGCCGTGCCGCCAGACACCGCGCGTCGCAGGACTGGACGGGCCAAGGGCCAATGTACTTTATCCTGGGCCGCCGCAGCGCCGACATCATCAAGTCGGGCGGCGAGAAGGTGTCGGCACTCGAGGTGGAGCGCGAGATGCTGGCCCTGCCGGCCGTCGCCGAGGTAGCCGTGGTGGCGGTGCCGTCCGGCCGATGGGGCCAAAAGGTGGGAGCCGTGGTGGTGCTCGACAGGGACAGCGGCGTCACTAAATGGTCGGCCCTCGACATGCGGCGGGCGCTCAAAAGCCGCCTGGCCAACTACAAGATCCCACAGCTTCTTCGCGTGGTGGACCAGATCCCCCGCAACGCCATGGGCAAGGTCAACAAACGCCAGCTGGTGTCTCAAGTGTTCAGCGACGCCTTCAGCGACGACGAGGGCCAAGGGCCGGCCATCTCGGCTTCCAGCTGAGCCACACCTCTTCTCAAACAGCCCCTGGAAAATACGGAACCTCAAAAGCAGACACGATACCCGGTGCAGTGCTGCAGTTCCGCTGCCGTAAATTCACTGCTGTAAATTCACTGCTGTATTTGAATGTTTCAAAGTATCCTCCTCCCCATATACTAATATATACCGCAAAAAGCTTCTGCATTTCTCTGGAGTCTAGGTCTTGTCCAGTATGCCAGCCGCTTCACCGTGAGCCGTGCGAGCATCCCAGGAGTAAAGCAAGGGCGTGGTTGTGTAAGATGTATCTCGACGGGTTTGCGCAAACGTCTTGCCCTTACCTCGGCGGCTTGACATAAAAATACACGAGGCGGGGACGAGCCGACAGTTGCGCAAAACAAGAAAGGGGGGGACAGAAGCACTGTGTGGTGGTGACCGTAAATGTGTAAATTGATCAAAGCCCGTCCCTTGAATGCGACAGACATAGGCGCCGGATACGCACTACTGGAGTAGGTGCAAGGGCGACCTACAGATACCCTCATGAGAGGTCGGATAGATCTTCTCCGTCGTCTCGTTTGGAGTGTATCTCTCAACCTTGGTCTGGTATGCCTGGCTGCAAGACGAGGCGACTGGTACTTCTCCCTGATCGTGACAGTGCATGGCATCACTCGTCACATCATAATGTCTTCTCCTGCCTAGTGCATGCTTCAGCAGCCCCCTTTTCTGTTCACCCTAGTCTTACACCGTCATTCGGGTCTTGGCTCGCGTGCTGCCACTGTGTTGCGCATCCAAATGGCCGGAGAATTCGACCAGCTCGTTCGCCGGCAACTTCAGCACGTCCTTGAACCGACGGCCAATAGCCATCAGGATATCGCGGGCCTTTTCGGGGCTGCGGCCCTTCCCACCGGCCGTGTCGCCGTCGCCGCGGCCGGGAATCGACTTGCCAATGGTGCGTGTCCAGACGCCGATACGGAAGAAGGCCTTGCGAACGTTGACCACCACGCCCATGACCTCGTCGTCCTCTTCTTCCTCCAGAGTCTCGCCAATGGCAGCTAGCATCGTATGCAGCCACAGATCATCGTTCTCGGCGCTGCGCTTGTCGCGAAACATGTAGGACCACTTTCCACCGTGCTTGTTCTGGGCGTCTTCCCACTCCGGCCGCACACCGGCCTTGAACAGGTGGTAGTCGGACTTGACAGCGAGTTCTGAAACAGGGGCAATGTTGTTCTGTGAAAGCGATTAGCGTCCAAACTGGCAGCCACATCCAAACAAACAGCCGACGGGTATCTCACATAGATGCCCCAAAACTCTTCGACTGACTCGAAAGTGATCACTTCCTTTAAGAGCTCGTTCCAGTTGTCGCCCTAGTTACCCCGCGTTAGCCCAGCCAGTTGCCAACGTTTGAACCAGTGTCGTAGTAAACCTGTACCGGGAATGCATACCTTTCCGCTCGCTGGCTTGGTGAACCACAGCGTCCACTTGTGCATCAGCGCGTGCTTCACTGTGAAGTTGTCCCGGTCGTGGAAGACCGTGATGTCTTCTCCCTTGCCCTCTGGCGTAATGTCTGACGGCTTCTCGCCTTCGGGCGAGATGGGAATTGTCGTCAAATCGACCTGTTCAGACGCCATCTTGTCTACTGAGAAGTCGTGTATGCACGTAAGAGGAGGTGTAGGTTGATATGTAGGCGAATGGAAGTCGTCTATGCCAAAGCCGTGCAAGACTCGTTGGCCAGCTGAGAACAAGGAGTCGTGGCGAATATATAACACCGAGTCGGCGCAAGACAAGGGAGGTGGAGAGATGTTTTTATATGGACAACAATAAATCGAGCTTTTGAGGCCGTTAAATCCTACACCCAGCACAGGAAGAGAAAGCGCGAAGGGGACGAGGTGGGGGGGTGGCAGGAGGAAAGAGCTGCAATCGACACGGCGGTTCGTCACTGCCTTGACAAATTGACTGCTGCGGTTGATTCGCCGATCCGACTTTTGCGCCAGGCAAGAGTCTTTCTCGGGTGATGTTGCGGCGGAGGCGAAGCAAATGTGGCGGAAAATCTGATCAAATTCAAGAGGCGTGAATTTTAATTTTCGAAACTGAAAATTAAATCGACTCTAGCACCACGCGCGGGATGCACTACGATATTTAGCAGCCTCGATTTTCAGGCACGATCTCTGCAACAATCAATAAATGCTTATTATGCCCGCTTGTAGCAGCTTCATCATTTTCGAACTACGCCTTTGAGCATTCTCCTTGGCTGTTCTGCGAGAGCTATTCCTGCTGCTAGCCTTCTGACTCTCCCAACGGCTGTCCATAGCGGTCTGCTTTCTGTTGGCAGGGATATATCGACTCTGCTTTTTGTCGTGTCTAGGCTGTTTAAGAAGCGTTGCTGCTTTCTTTGTTCCCGATTCTTCCATGTCTGCAAACGATCCCCCCTCAATGCCATTTCCGGCCATTGGTGGTATGAAAGAGAATGAATACACGCAAAAGTCTTTTTGAGCATGCATCGGGATAGAGTATAAAACCGAGACCTGCAAATAATGTACAATCATAACTGAGCATAGTCCTCTGTATCACCCATATGAATAGCCGTACCGGACAAGCAACCAGCACTCCTCGCCTCGACAGCAACAGCGAGACGAGGGCCCTCGACAGTATGGATTCCGAAAATCCGGATCCCACCCGTTTCAGGCGGCGTTCCAAGCCCATGTTCCGTGCCAATGTCGTGGAGGCTCTCGGAATCATCGAGAGTCCCTGGATTCCGTTGGCTGACTACGAATTACCTGGCAAAAGAAAGCCCAATGGGTCGTGGCAGTACCGAAGATCACTGTCTTTTCGCAAAGACCTCAGGGGCTACAAGCCCACTCGCTTAATGTTTATGTTGCCTCACCCCCTTACGGAGATGAACGACTCATGGTTTGAGCTTCTCTTTGACACGATTCAAACTATGCTCTGGAGTTTCTGCAAAACACACTTTCAAACAGAGGTTATGCCTGGACTTAAGTCTTGGTCCTGTGACTCTGTTGGGACCTACTCGACCTACCAGAGTCTTTGGGAAGCACCTTTCTCGTCCGAGTTCATTCACTACGCCGCTCAGACAGCACGGAAGGACAATTATGACGGCGGCTGGGATAAGATCCTGACGGATCCGCGGCAGAGATCGTATCTTGCCATGGCCATCATAGCTAGAGCTTTGGAAGACAACGTGTTTTCGGTTCTTCTCTTCGGCGCCGAGGAGGAACAACAAGAGAGCCTAGACCATTGGGATCGCATCATGTTACAGGAAGAAGGTGAGCCCATTTCCATATCATCAAACGATACAAAGCAGCAACTCACACAGTTACCAGGCTATCTGAGGAAGATAAAGCGCTCCAACGATGTGCGCATATTTCTTGGCAATGATATTCTCACACGAAACTTTTGGAAAGCAGTCGATGACCTCACATCTCGGTTGACGATACTCTTGCTCCCTCTGCTGAATCTTCAGCGTGCATTGGCACCTAGCGACAAAAGCCCGAAGAAAAGCCCTCCTCCCGGGCTTGCTGTTTTCTTTCAAGGACTGCATAACATCGTCGCTGTTTCCGGATATTCATCCATCTGCATGGCTCGTTCGGCTAGTATTTTCTGGTTTGAGTTTCCAAATCTGGGCCAGGAGTGGTCCTTCAACCAAGTCCACTTCAATGAAAGAGTCTACCTTGATTCTCTTGAGAAATCCTACACAGCAGAACCTCTTGGAAAAGGGCCACAGGCCCAGCCATCGCAGACAAACGGAGGAACGCACAGGAATGATTTACAACGTCGGCATCGCCAGATGACCAGCAACACGGCCAGTGAACTTGACCGGCATGATTTCGGTCCCGACGCTGCTGCAGAAGACAGACACAGACTGTCACAGCAGCCCCTTCGCACGGCCAAGATCAAAATCACTCTGTGGCCTCTGATACGTCGCCACAAGCCACTTTACCGTTCCAGAAATGGCAGCCGTCGCCTCTTGAATATCGCTACCATATCTGTCTCTGCCTCGGACCTTGCCGGGGCGCCGGAGGGCGAGACTATCGTGACCCTCGCCAAGAGCCAAAACATTTACTATGCAGGGAACGTTTCCGACCGTTTTGAGTACGCCGAGGCACTCCCTGATCTGCCAACATATGTCAAGGGAGTGCGCAGCAGGCGTCGCCGAGTAACCATATTGTTTCGAACAGCTTTGTCAGCCCTCGTGCTCTTGATCCTTGCCGTGATTCTCCAGTCACTTTTGGGGCCGAGGGGCCGAGGGCTAAACTACTACAGCACCCGTACAGGCCCCAAGCTTAACTATACAGACCTATATACTGCCTTCAAGGGAAAGCTTCAGCATTTCGAGTCACAATGGCTTCCAGGGACCGGGGCCACTACAAAAAGCACTTCCAGGCTCGAGGCTACCCGAGTGCACCCTCCCTTGGAAGAAGGAAGCTACCGTATAACAAAGATATATCTCGAGTAGCGCGAGGAGCACAAGAAGGATGTACAGAATTTTAGGGCCTTTTTATGTCTTACCGGAAGATTGTTTACATGAATCAAACTTTTCAGGATGTTGCGTTTGGCTGGTAGCTTGACTTTTGCTGTAGTTTTTTGTTAGTGTGTGTATATATACATATGGCTGGACGCGGCCCGCTATCAAGACCCACTTTTGTTATCCAAAAAAAAAAAGTCGCAGAGGAAAAGTCGCGTAAACGTTCTCTCATTAGCTGCTAATTCTGTAATGCTCTCAAAGTTCAAATTTAGCCATGTTCATATAATAACTGCTACATGAACTGTGCCTGTCGAAATGCCTACTCTGAACTTATAGCCTTGACTCTATCATTTTTCCTCAAACCTCACAGCATCTCCTGATCCTACGTCTTTCTCGCCAGTTCGACTAACATCATGGACGCTCACAACTTTCTACTGTCTCAGGGCTGGCGTGGTCTCGGCCATACATTGCACGCGACGGACGATAGCAATGGACTTGCTCGGCCCCTACTGCTTTCGCGCAAGGACGACCGGCTTGGACTGGGCAGTCAAAACGTCCACGCAAGCGCTGCCTCCGTCGACCAGTGGTGGCTCAATGCCTTCGACCAGCATCTGAAAGGCTTGGCACCGGACCTGAAGAAACCCGCACCAGCAAACAAGGCTACGCCCTCGCCGCTCGACTTATTGGCCGGGAATCATGGAGCGGGGAAGTACCGGGGCGCCTACGGGCTTCAAGCTCACTTCGTCCGAGGCGGGACGATTGGTGGAACAATCGACTCTCCCGAGTCCTCCAAGGAGACGAAGTCAATCAAGCCAGAAGTTACGACATCAAAAGATGAGATGAAAAAGGAAAAGAAAGAGAATAAAAAGGAGAAGAAGGAGAAGAAGCAGAAGAAGGAGAAGGAGAAGAAGGAGAAGGAGAAGAAGGAGAAGAAAGAGAAAAAGGAGAAGGAGGTGAAGGGGGAGAAGAAGAAGAGCAAGGAAGAAGCGAGAGGAGAGAAAAGAAAGCGGTCAGACGAAGACTTGGAAACGGAGAATTCCAAGTCCAACAAGCGTGAGAAACGACTCAGGCAAGAGACGGAGAACGACGATTCTGGCAGCAGCAGAAAACAGAGCTCCGGCGGCAAGACAACCAAAGATAGCACGAAAGAGAAGGCAAAAGACAAGGGGTCCGAAAGAACGCTCACTGACGACAAAAGGCCAAAGGACAAGAAGCGCAAACGACTAGATGCTGTAGACGGCAGCAATAACGACAGCGACGATGGCGACAGCAGTGACAGCGACAGGAGGAAGGAGAAGAAGAGGAAAGCACTGGAGCGTGTTTCCAGTAAGCAGAAGGAAGAAGACGAAGAAAGCGACCAAGAGGAGGACTGGGAAGACGATAATGTTGGTGAAAACGGGGACGCTCCTCGAGGAAAGCGACATGCCGAAAAAGCTCGACGGAAGGAGATCAAAAAGAAGCGGGTGGAAGAGAGGAAGAAGACAAAAGTGCACAAGTCCAAGGAGGAGCACAAAGCGGAACACTTGGAGAAAATACTAAAACGAAAGTATAACACATTCAAGGGCGTTGCCGATGCTCTTCAGAGAAGAGAGAGAAAACGACTGAAGATGCTCGCCAAAAAGGAACGGCGGGAAAAGAGAAAGGAAGAAAAGAGGGCAAAGAGGGAGAGCAAACCGAAAAAGTATAAGCAAGACAAGCTGCGGAAGCGGGCAGATGGTGAAGAAAAGAAGAGGGTAAAGCTGGCGGAGAAGGAATGGAGGAAGGCAAGCCGAGCAGGGGAGCGTCAAGCATAAAGAGCTACAATGCGAAAACCCACATTTCTGCATGGCTTTATTTGAGCACGCTTTTCAAAAGACTTTTCTATACCACATCGTTCACAGTCTCATACCTCAAAGCTGCTTAGGCAGTGTTCCCGGCTGCCCAGAAAGAAGCCATGGCCGCCGGTCCCAGAAATCGTCCTTGATGATGTCCATGTGTTCCACCGTGATACGCGCCTTGGTCCGCCGCTTCTTTTCAATTTCTGCTTTGGATTTTGATATCACCGGTGGGCCGGCTATGTTGTCGACAGCTTCGGCCACATTGTGATTTGCTGGTTCGACGAGCTCATACTGCTATGCATCAGCAACACAATCGTC
Source organism: Graphilbum cf. rectangulosporium (assembly GCA_019925645.1). NCBI lineage: Eukaryota > Fungi > Ascomycota > Sordariomycetes > Ophiostomatales > Ophiostomataceae > Graphilbum > Graphilbum cf. rectangulosporium. The sequence goes on from JADHKI010000017.1 coordinate 50,795, forward strand.
CCATCACATCAAATAAGGGCAGACGACCCGCACGCATAGGGGCAGTGTACGTACGTCTCTGAACACCACACTGCCCTTTTTGTACATTTCGGGCTCGTTGTTGTAGTTGATCTGGAAACGAGAGAACAAAATCTCGTTTTTGTCTGCCGAGAAGGTGCCCTGTTTTATGTAGGTAAGAACAGGATTCAATCAGAGCATACTGGGTCGAGAAGGGGGCTGATCTCACCTTGAGAAGCTCGGTGGCTTCAGTGGTGCCTAGACCTCCCTGGACAAGGGCCCAGAATGTCGTGTTGTAGAGGTTATTGATGTGGCCTAGTCGAGTCAATGAGAGAACATTCGACAATGGTTTGAAACGCCGAGCACGCACAGTCAACTTGCCGCCAGCTCAGGTAATCTCGCAGATTCTGCACACTCGGATAGCACACGGCCCGGCCATCAAAGGTAGGGATTGCAGGTGGTGTCAGAGGACTATCTGGGAAGAAGGTCGGCCACAGTAGAACGTAAAAGGCCGTAAACGTCGATACCACCGTGGACACCAGCTTTGCGGCCCTCCGATCGAACAACTGGCAGTTCTTATGAAACACAAAGCTGTATTCATCGCTAACGCCGTATGCAAGCGAGATGTCGGCGAGATCACTCATGACGGCTTTGGCGGCCGCATTCATGAGATCGAGAGCCCTCTTGTCGTTGGGCTTTGCAAAGTCATACTTGGCACAGAGTCTTGAAAGTATGAGAACCCAGGGCTACAAAATGCAAAGAGTACAGACACACCGAGACAACATACTTGGTGAAGCCCCGGCCATCGATACGCACTACAACCCAAGTGTTTGGAAGTAGGTTGTCCGGCTGCTCAAAGTGACGAACATATTCGTACCTGCGATGGACGGGTCAGTCCCCATACCCTGCCGTTTGAGAGCACAAAGAGCAGCGTCGCGCTTTCTTACTTGGAGTTTGCCATGTTGACGATGCGACAGAATACGATCCCGGCTGGCCCGGATGTTGAGCCCCGAGGTCGTTGTATGCGAACAGACGTTACGAAGAGTTCGAGGAGTGGATCTCCCTGTGGCCATACATACTCCTCAGCCTTACGGCCACAGCGACGAGAACCGCTAAAATCCCCGAACCCCGCTGCTGCAGCGACAACACTGAAATTAAAACTAAAACTTTCCACGACATGCGACGGGATCCGCCATGCCCTTGAGATCATGAATCTGCTGCTCTCAGACGACTACCTGCTCCAAGACTACCCAGAGAACATTACAAATACCATCCGATCCGGCCATGCCACCTGCTTGCGCTTCAACCGTCAGGGGGACTACCTCGCCTCCGGTCGCGTCGATGGAACAGTCGTCGTCTGGGATCTCGATACAATGGGCGTGGCAAGGAAGCTGAGGGGCCACTCCCGCAGCATCTCATCGCTGAGCTGGTCGCGTTGCGGCCGCTACTTGTTGTCGGCCTGCCAGGGCTGGAAGGCCATCTTGTGGGATTTGCAGGATGGGAGCAAGCTTCGCGAGGTGCGCTTTCGCGCTCCCATTTACATTGCCGAGCTACACCCGTGGAAAATGTAAAGAATCCTGCAGGGTTTGGGCAGATGTTGTGCTCGGAAAGCTAACGGTACTCTTCCAGAACGCATTTTGTGGTGTCGCTGTACGAAGAGCAAGCGTTGCTTGTCGACATCACGGACCCCATCGACGTCAAGAAAGTGATCCCTTCCAAACCGAAACGCCCGGCGACCGACGACATTGCGCTACGCGACAAGTGGGCTAAAGAGGACGCCAAGCAGATGACGACCGTCACCATCTACGCGGCGTCGGGCGGGCACATCATCGCGGCTACAAGCAAAGGCTGGATCAATCTGATTGACGCGTCCACACTGGACATTGTCTTTTCGAAGAAAGCCTGCAGCAGTGTCGTGACAACCCTGAGGCTAAACTCGTCGGGGAAGATCTTGCTGGCCAACTCCCAGGATCGCATTATACGCTCGTTCCATATGCCAAACCTGGCCGCGCCCGATCTCGACCCGGACACGCTGCAGCTCCGCGAAGAGCACAAGTTCCAAGACGTTGTCAACCGCCTGTCCTGGAACCACATCGCACTCAGCCCAACGGCCGAGTACGTTGCCGCATCCACCTACAACAACCACGAGCTCTACCTCTGGGAGCGAAACCATGGGTCGCTGGTGCGCATGCTAGAGGGCCCGAAAGAGGAGCAAGGCGTGATCGAGTGGCACCCGCATCGCGCGTTGCTCGCGGCCTGTGGCCTCGAGACGGGCCGGATCAACATCTGGTCTGTGACGAGCCCACAAAAGTGGTCGGCACTGGCACCAGATTTCGCCGAGGTGGAAGAAAACGAGATCTACATTGAGAAAGAGGACGAGTTCGACATCTACGCACAAGAGGAAATCAACAAGCGCCGCCTCGATCTCGAGGACGAGGTGGTCGACGTGCTGACCGTCGATCAGACCAGCGAGGACCTGCTCAACGCAGACTTTGTGGGAGGGGGCGCCGCCGGACCTCACGAACAGACCAAAGGCCAGCCGGGTCCGGAGCGTCGGCGAGGACGGGCTAGGGGTCGGGGCTTCGGCGAGAGCACCGTGTTCCGCATGCCCATCCTGTTCGATCTGGGCGAATCCGACAGCGAAGAAGAACTCATTGCCGTATCGACAGGCACCATGCGGCGTAGGAGCCCGGGTGATGTTGGTGGCGGCGACGTGGACGGCGGCGGCGGCGGTGTCGACGAGCGGGCGGCAGTTGGCAGCACGAGGAAAACACCGGCAACTCGCGGCGGGCGCGCGAAGCGGAAGTGAATCACGCGTGTATTCGATCTATTTGACGATTTTGGCGCATTCTCAGAGTGGCGGCGTTTTATTGTTGCGTTTCATACAATAGTTTGATAAATGAGTATAAATTGAATTGACATGCAGTGCGCGAGGTTGGACGAACATAGTCACGACTCCGGCATCATTTAGGCATACCCGCAACCACTTGGCTATTGGTCGTGAATGCACCGGATGCGGAAGCAATCCGTACGCAATCAAAGGATAAGAAGACAAACATCCTTTGGAACGCCATCAGAGCAGCCGGTTTTATTTATATGTGTGGTGTATACAAGGCGGGTGGCGACGCTTTGGTACCTGAGGGATACACTGCAAGAGCCGCAGCTTTGCTCCATGATTGCTATTATGGCACCACTCTTAAGAGGTACCTGTGCGCGTACCTTGAAAGTGCACGTGATCAGCTGCTGCCTGGACGCACGACTTTGAAAATACCACCAGGTCATAAAAGGAGTCACGCTAGTAATTACAAGTGCAGCTTAGCGTATTCTGGCCGCTGCTTCAGCCAATAGCGAGCCTTCTTCCACACCCTGGCACCTTCTTCTGCCAGTTCGCCCTTCTCCCCTTCTGTTTTTTTCCGCCTCCCTTTTGTTCTGCTTCATCCTCGCCATCGACGCCTCCCCTCTTTCACCCGCGTCGAACAACCATCGAAAACCGCGTCGACCATCGGGATACGAGCGACTTTGATACTTGCGGACCACAAGTATCAATTTTCGGCTTTTCAGCGATCGCGATTTTTCCGTTCCGACCGCGTTTTTCGTGCCAGATTTTTCGCGACTGGCGTTCCGACGCATCCTTCGACAAGTTGGCGGCATTACCAGCGCGTGGTAGCCGTTGAGGCACGTCGCTCCTCTGGAGCTTCGGGGGGTCTGAGAAGAGGTGAAGGGGTCAAGAGAAGATAGAGACGTCGCTTTGACGGTCTTGTTGTCGCGCGTTTTTCAACCTGAAGTCACTCAAAAGTGAGGTGGCGAAAAAGAAGGCTACCAAGAAGACGACAACCTTACAGCCGCGCGCTCTTATTCTCTTCTTCATCACTGTGTCGGAGGTTTTCTTTTTTTTCATTTTCTCGAAAACTCGCCTTTCCTTTGCACCACTTGACGTCGACAAAAAGTTTCGCGCCCCAAGGTGACATTGCTCAGCTAGTTTGCTTTTTTCACCACGGACCTCTTTCAAACCCTCTCGGCACAAGGACCATTCTTTTCATCAATAGCGCTTTCAATACGCTGTCCCTTCTTTTAAACCAACACCACGCTCTTAATTTGCTAAAGTTGCACTCGACAACGTCGCAACCGCCAACATGGCGAACCTTTACTTTGCGCACTCAAGTGCGCCCCTCAAGACAATCGAGGAAATCCAGTTTGGCATGCTTTCACCCGACGAGATCAAGAATATGAGTGTAGCTCATATCCTCTACCCCGAGGCGATGGATGAGAGCAAAACCAAGCCCCGCGATGGTGGTGTCAACGACCCTTTGCTGGGCTCTGTTGACCGCCAGTTCAAGTGCAAGACGTGCACAGAGAACATGTCGGAATGCCCTGGTCACTTTGGACACATTGAGCTGGCTAAACCTGTCTACCATCCTGGCTTCATCAAGAAGACCAAGAAAGTACTCGAGATCGTCTGCCATAACTGCAGCATGGTACTTGCCGACAGGGTTAGTATCTTACAGAGCCCCCCCAGTGAGACGGGCGCTGGAGCTGCTTGGTCTCTTGTTTGATCCGTGCTAATCCGGGCTTCTCTCTTATTTGCTACGTTTCGGATTCTTAGTCTGACCCAGAATTCATTGCCGCTGTCAACACCCGGGACCCCAAGGCTCGCTTCCAGCGTGTCTGGGAATGCTGCAAGAAGAAGAGGCGATGCGAGAATGAGGTAAAGTCCGAGCAAGAAGACGAGTTCGACCCGAACCCCAGCACCAAGGTCTCGAAGCAGCAGCCACATAACCATGGCGGCTGCGGAAACCTGCAGCCAGCTGTGCGCCAGACCGGTCTTCAGTTGTGGGCGCACTACGACATTGAACAGGAAGAAGGCGGCAAGACGAAGGAGAAGAAGATGTTGACGGCCGAGCTTGCTCTCAATATCCTGCGGCGCATCAGTACTTCTGACATCCGCGACATGGGCCTAAATGTCGACTACGCACGCCCTGAGTGGATGATCGTCACTGTCCTGCCGGTTCCTCCCCCGCCCGTCCGTCCCAGTATTTCCATGGACGGTACCGGTCAGGGCATGCGCAACGAGGATGATTTGACCTTCAAACTGGGCGACATTATTCGTGCCAATGCCAACGTCCGGCAAGCTATTGCCGAAGGCTCTCCTGCGCATATCTCGTCGGACTTTGAGCAGCTTTTGCAATATCATGTTGCCACATACATGGACAACGACATCGCCGCCATTCCACGCGCATTGCAAAAGAGTGGCCGTCCCGTGAAGGCCATCCGCGCACGTCTCAAGGGCAAAGAGGGCCGTCTTCGTGGCAACTTGATGGGAAAGCGTGTCGACTTCTCGGCCCGTACTGTCATTACGGGCGACGCCAATATATCCCTTGACGAGGTCGGTGTGCCGCGCAGCATTGCTCGGACGCTGACGTATCCGGAAACGGTGACGCCTTACAACATTGGTCGCCTTCATCAGCTTGTGCAGAACGGCCCCAACGAACATCCCGGTGCCAAGTATGTTATTCGGTCTGATGGCACACGCATCGATCTGCGGCACCATCGCCGCGCTGGTCAAATCTCGCTGGAGTATGGCTGGAAGGTGGAGCGCCACTTGATTGATGGCGACTACATCATCTTCAACCGTCAGCCCTCCCTGCACAAAGAATCCATGATGGGGCATCGTGTTCGTGTGATGCCTTACTCGACATTCCGACTCAATCTTTCTGTTACTTCTCCTTACAACGCCGATTTCGATGGTGATGAGATGAACTTGCACGTTCCCCAGACCGAAGAAACTCGGGCAGAAGTCAGAGAGCTTTGCATGGTACCACTCAACATCGTGTCCCCTCAGAGGAACGGTCCTCTCATGGGCATTGTGCAAGACACGTTGGCCGGCGCGTACAAGCTCTGCCGACGTGATGTGTTTCTCACCAAGGAACAGGTGATGAACATTATGCTTTGGGTTCCGGAATGGGACGGCACTATTCCCCAGCCTGCCATCCTGAAGCCACGGCCTCGTTGGACGGGAAAACAGATTATGAGCCTTGTTATCCCCAAGACGGTGAGCTTGCGCATGGGCAACGATGACTTTGCGCTCAACGATGATGGCCTTCTTATCCAGACGGGAGAGCTCATGTACGGGTTGATGACCAAGAAGAGCATCGGCGCATCTGGCGGCGGTATCATCCATATCTGCTTCAACGAGTTGGGCTCTGACGCTGCGATGGCTTTCCTCAACGGCTGCCAACGTGTAGTGAATTACTGGCTTCTTCACAACGGTCACAGCATTGGTATTGGCGACACGATTCCCGACAAGGCCACCATTGAAAAAGTGCAAGTTCAGATTGATGAGCAGAAGGAGGAGGTTCGCCGTCTTACCGCTCAGGCCACAGCCAACGAGCTGGAAGCACTTCCCGGCATGAACATCCGTGAGACTTTCGAGAACAAGGTTTCCAAGGCGCTGAACACAGCCCGTGACAAGGCTGGTACGACGACTCAGGAGAGTCTGAAGGATCTGAACAACGCAGTCACCATGGCTCGGTCGGGCTCCAAGGGCTCGTCTATCAACATCTCGCAGATGACAGCTCTGGTGGGTCAGCAAATCGTTGAGGGCAGGCGTATTCCATTTGGCTTCAAGTATCGCACGCTGCCGCACTTCACCAAAGACGATTACTCTCCAGAGGCTCGTGGGTTCGTGGAGAACTCGTATCTCCGTGGCCTGACGCCAAGCGAGTTTTTCTTCCACGCCATGGCCGGTCGTGAGGGTCTCATCGACACAGCTGTCAAGACGGCCGAGACAGGGTACATCCAGCGGCGGCTGGTCAAAGCGCTTGAAGATGTCAGTGCCAAATACGATGGCACCGTTCGGAACTCCTTGGGCGATGTTATCCAGTTCGTCTACGGCGAGGATGGCTTGGATGGTATCCAAATCGAAGAGCAGCGCATGGACCACCTCAACATGTCAATCGACGCGTTTGAGAAGCGCTACCGCCTAGATGTCATGAACGAGACGCGCTCGGCCGCTCTTGATGCGCTGGAGTATGCCAATGAGATTTCGGGCGACCCGGAAGCTCAGGAACTGCTTGATGCGGAGTACGAGACACTCTTGGCAGATCGCGAGGCTGTCCGTGCCATCAATAGGCGGCGTCTTAGCACCATACTGGGCAAGAAGGACGAGGAGATGATGCAACTGCCTTTGAACGTGGTTCGCATTATCAGCTCAGCGCAGAAGATGTTCAAGCTGGATGATGCTCAGCGCAGTGACCTGCGCCCCCAGGATGTGGTACCCCGGATTCAGAAGATGCTTGAGCAGATGGTCGTGGTTCGCGGCAACGACGAGCTCTCCAAGGAGGCGGACAAGAACGCTACGATTCTATTCAAGGCACAGCTACGCTCGAGACTCTCATTCAAGCGCCTGGCTGTCGACATGCGGTTGACCAAACTTGCCTTTGACCACATTGTGGGCGAGCTTAGCAGTCGGTGGGCACGAGCCATGGTCAACCCTGGTGAAATGGTAGGCGTGTTGGCGGCCCAATCAATTGGTGAGCCCGCCACCCAGATGACGCTGAACACGTTCCATTTCGCCGGTGTGTCGTCCAAGAACGTTACGCTCGGTGTACCACGTCTCAAGGAGATTCTCAACGTCGCCAGCAACATCAAGACACCCTCAATGGCCGTCTACCTGGACGATTCAGATAGCCATCACCCAACGCAAGAACGGGCAAAGGAGCTGCGCAGTATTGTGGAGCACACGAATCTGCGGTCGGTCACTGCCGTTACGGAAATTTACTATGACCCTGATGTGAAGTGGACAAACATTCCCGAGGATGAGGTTATTCTGGAATCGTACTTTTTGATTCCCGACGATGTCGCTACCAACCTGGACCAGCAATCGAGGTGGATGCTGCGTATCACTCTGGATCGCCAGAAGATGCTGGACAAGGGCTTGTCCATTGAAGATGTGGCCAACCGCATCAAGGAAGAATACCCGACGGACCTTGGCGTCATTTTCAGCGATAACAATGCCGAAAACCAGGTCATCCGTATCCGGACGGTGAAGCAGGACGGTGACAAGGACGAGGAGGGTGCTGTGGAGGACGATGTGATGCTGAAGCGTCTGGAGACGCATCTCCTGGACACTTTGACGTTACGAGGCGTGGCTGGCATCGATCGGGCGTTCTTGAACAAGGACACGATGCTCATCCGGACCGACAACGATGCTCTGCTTGCGGCCAAGGATGACCCGCGCTGCACGGCCTGGTACCTGGACACGGAGGGTTCTGCTCTTCGCGCGGTTTTGGCGGTGGATGGTGTCGACCCCAAGCGGACCTACACAAACGACTTGCACCAGGTCGTGGATGTGTTCGGCATCGAAGCGGCGCGGTCGACTCTGTTGCGGGAGCTGACGGCGGTCTTGTCGTTTGACGGTTCCTATGTCAACCATCGCCATCTGGCGCTGCTGGTCGACGTAATGACGTACCGCGGTAGCATTGCTGCTGTCACGCGCCACGGTATCAACCGTGCGGATACGGGTGCTCTGATGCGCTGTTCGTTTGAGGAAACCGTGGAGATTCTGTTGGAAGCAGCAGCAGTGGGCGAGCTTGACGACTGCCGGGGCATTTCGGAGAACGTCATGCTGGGCCAGCTGGCTCCGATGGGCACGGGGCACTTTGAGGTGCTTCTGGACCCGAAGATGCTGGAAACAGTCATCTCGGACAATTCTCGCATGGGCCTGATGCCAGGCCTGACTGTTAAGGGCAGCCAGATGGAGGGCGCAGCAACACCCTACGACACCGGATCTCCCTTGGCCGACTCTGGGTACCTGAGCATCAGCTCTCCCGCTATGGGCAACTTCTCGCCTATCATGGGTGCTGGCTCCGAGACCCCTGCTGGCCTCAACACCGAGTACGGCGGTAGTGGATTTGGCGGGGGCATGCTTTCGGCCACCAGCCCGCGGCCCACCAGCCCGTTCAGCACGTCGCCGACATCGCCATTCAGCAGCGGCTATGGCGGCAGCTACTCGCCGTCGTCGCCTTCTGCCGGATACTCTCCGACCTCTCCGCTGATGGATCTGGGTGGCCGCTTCGCGTCGTCGCCGCAGTTCAGTCCGTCGTCTCCGTCGTTTTCGCCGACGTCGCCCATGATGCGCCCGACGAGCCCCAACTACAGTCCTACGTCGCCCAGCTACTCACCAGCCTCGCCGTCGGCAGCGCGGCACTACTCGCCTACCTCGCCTGCCCAGTTCAACTCGCCGACGTCTCCCTCTTACTCGCCGGCCAGCCCGAACTACAGCCCGGCGTCTCCCAACCTTCATGCCACGTCGCCGTCGTACTCGCCCGCGTCGCCAAGCTGGTCGCCCACGTCGCCAGAAGCCTACTCGCCCACGAGTCCCACGTTTCAGCGTTCACCGGGACAGCACGCGTCGCCGACTAGCCCGAGCTACTCCCCAACGGTAAGCAGCAACTCCCAAGGACACGTCTTTTGTGAGGGTTGACCACGGAACTGACTCGAGTGCAAATACAGTCTCCAACGTTCTCTCCCAGGACGCCTGGACGTGGCCCCTCTGGCCAGGATTCCTAGTAAGATGAAGTCCCGCCACATCTCGAGGGACGGCTCTGATTCTAACATTGATTCTAGCTCTCCCACATCTCCCACCAATAATTAGTGCGGGTCGCCACTTTTTGGTTTCATTATTTGAGATACACTTTCCTCGCAATCTTTTTTTTGACTAGGATGTTTCTGCTTGACACGGGCTGTCACCCAATCCACAACGTCTACCTTTACCTTTTTGTGCGTCCTAGTGTCGTAAGGGCGGCACCGATCGTCGTTACTGTTTCTAGTCTTTTGCGTATTTTTCCAAGTTAGAGCGAAGGTGGGAGAGCACGAGAAGGAGGACGAGAACAGCACAGAATTCCGGGCGTTGATAATGATTACAAAAAGTCGATGTGACCGACCACTTTACAGCATCAAGACAGGAGACGGCCATAACCTGGAGTTTGTACTATATTGGGACGCCGAGATAGACGCGAAACGGGGAGAGGGGTGGCCGGGCAGGTGGTTTTTGAGAGCTACTGGGAAGGGGCTTCGAGCAAGGAAGAGGAACAACGAGGATGAGAAGAGGGAGAAAGATTGAACCACAAAGTGGGGTCCACATGAAGAAATTCAGGACAAAAAAATGATAAAAATCTAAAAGGCACTGGCCCGGATGAAGAAGAGAAAAAAAGAAGTCAAGAATGAAGTGTTGCGGACGGAATTCAGACTGCTACCAGCTGTGAGGCCGAGTTACGGGGCGTAAGCGCGTTGTTTGGACTGATTTTACCAGTATTAGTGTTTTGAAGTGCTGTTTATACCAACGTGAGGCCAAGTGTTGAAATGTGTTGTAAAACAGTAAGACAGGCCCCCTCGGTGGTTACATTCCCAGAATCCATCCGAGGTTTAGGGCCTCTGGGTCCTTTGAAGTAAACGTCAAGGTCTGATCAAAACAAAGGCCACGCGTGGAACAGGTCAAGTGACGGTATTGCCAAGGTTAAAGCGCCGAGGTTCCTGTCAGCTGCCGGCTAGCCTCGGGGTTCTGGAGTTGGAGATAACACCGCGCGGGCTGGTGGCAAATCAGTTCCCCATGCGCACTCCGCACCCCGCAAAAAGCCCCCAATCTGTCCATCGCCACTCGCTGCAGAATAAATTTCCCTTCGTCCAGCATCATCATGCCATGGCGCCATTGCGTTTCCGAGAAATCATCTCTGAGCCGAGAATTTCACAGGGCCCGCCGCCTGCTACCGTGATTGAGAGCGTCTCACCCGCACACAACAAAATTGCCTTGGGCCCCAACGGCTGTTGTCGATCCCGTCCGTAGGCCCGTAGGCGGCTTATCGCCCTTTTTCCTGGGCGGACGACCGTGCCTGTTTGCTGCTAATACAGGGCGGCCCCACGCGTGCTGGGCGCTGTAGAGTAGCGGCTTCAGAAGTACACAACAATAGGCTTCTTTTTTTATCTGCTCTCTCTCCCCACCCTTTTTTTTTTACTTTTTCCACGTTGCTAGCAGTGATATCTTGTAACGCTCGCAAGGGGCTCTCTCTCTCGCGCGTCCCGGACGCCTTGACCTTTTGCATTCAAAGGCTCGCACACTGTAGCTAAGCTACCTCGTATTGGGCGGACGTCATTACCCCACTGTGTGTTATCATTGAGCAGTTTTGAGGTCTGGCCTGATGCTCCCACGCATGTGAAGGCCGAGCAGATGGCCATTTTACTGCAAAGCTAGCAGATCTTTTGTCCAGCGTCGTTTTCATTCTTTTTATTTCCATCATGCTGTTTTAGCCTGGTTGGCTGACGCGCGTGTCAGGTATAAAAGGTGACCTGACACCCTCCTGCCAAGGTTCTTTCTCCTGGATCTTCTCTCTCTCTCTCTTCATCCTTCTCTGTCCTCACACTACTACAAACAACGCAACCAGATCAGCTTTTGCACGCTATTCTTTTTTTGAGACTTCTCGTACCTACCGACAATTGCCATTCTCAGCTCCGTCTCTCAAGATGGCGTCTTCCACCGCCTCCAACGCAGAGGTCCTGGAGCTCTTCGCGCAGACCAAGAACTTTGTCCCCGAAGCTGCCGAGCGCCGGCCGTCGGTCTTTCTGTCGCTGGCCCCGGCCACCTCGGCGTCCTACCCACAGCCCCGGAAGTCGACCGCCCCGGCTGAGAGCACGCATGTGGACGTCGCCGGGGCCACCGCCGCTTCTCTTGTCACAGAGGCCGAGGGCAAGCAGAGCCGCAGCTCCAGCCTCAGCAGCACCACCAGCAGCACCAGCAACAGCAAGAGCGTGCCGGCCTTTCGCTTTCTCAAGCTCGGACCGGTACACGGAGGCGAGCACCTGGGCGGCCACCAGCAGGATTGGAACGACGCGGTTGTCGAATGAATAAAAGGGAAGGGGGGGGGGCAACAAACAGCCAATCATTTTAGGGGGGGCGTTTCCTCGGCCGGTTTCCTGCTCATGTTACGATTGATGAACGACTGCTGCGGATGGAGCAGAGCTGCATCTGCAACGTATGACTGGCGTTTTAGGCATGCTTGATATCAGTTAGTATTATTGCTCGGTAGCTGGTGTTGTATATAAAAGCCAAGTGTTTAGACTTTGGTACGAGTCAAATGCAAAGCTACAACTTGTGTAAGATACATTATGCCCGTTGTATAAATCGCACGTGACCGCGCCGCTGCTACCCCGCCACTGTACGCGCGACGCGCTTTCCCGTGGCGCGACCGCTATCTCGATGGGCCCAGCAGCCTACCAGCCAGGAGGGAGGCAAAGGAGCAGACATGGCACAGCCGTCTCCTCCAGCAGACGATGATGCCTGGGCCCGGGCCACGGCAGGCGGCGGCCCGAGCGGCTACCGGCCGACAAGACCGCTGCCGTACGAGCTGAAAGACCACGCCCGCGTCTTTCTGGAGGAGCGCATGTGTGCGTGTCTTGTTTCATTGTTGTTTTTTTCTTCTTGTTCACCAGGCTTCGGACTAACACCAAGAGACGTGTAGACGGCGAAGCCATCCAGCTGCTCTCCAACCTCTCGTCGGCCGGCGGCTCTGACGGCGGAGGGTCCGGTCAGCAAGGCGTGCCGATCTGGGTGCCGCCCGCGAGCCATCTGGCCGTGCTGGCCACGCTGGTGGTGCACCCGGCGTATACGAGCCGGCCGCACGACGGCGCCGATCTGCGTGTTGCCGGCCAGGCGCTGCGGTACCTGCGGCACATGCTGGCGGTGGCGGGCCCCGTGCAGACGCATTTCCGCGCGGCCTTTTCGTTCCGGGACGCCGCGGGCCGCGCGGCCGGGGACCGGCGCAGCGGCAGCAACAGCCGCTCGAATTCGCGGCCGCGTCGCGTGCGGGCCGCCGCAGCCTGGTCCTCGGGCGGGCGGGACATTGGCGGCGGTGGCGACGTGGGCGGCGGCGGTGGCGGCGTTGGCGGCGGCGGCGGCGGCGGCATTGACAGCATGGATGGGGGGGGCCTGGGCGGTGGGATAGGTGGAGACGGCGGCCACGGCAACGGGCCGCCGACGAATGAGGCGTTCCGAGCAGACAATGACGACGGCGGCGGCGACGGCGACGGCGACGGCGACGAAGATGCCGTGCGCTCGCGCCTGGCCCGGCGGGACAGCGTCTGGGCGCGCGGCCAGGACTTTTGGCGGGTCGTGGGCTGGGCGCTGAGCTGCAGCGTGCGGGCGCCGGGGCGGTGGCGCTACTGGCAGTCGTGGCTGGCGTTCATGGTGGACGTGCTGGAGGCCGATGTGGAGGCGCGGCTGGCCGGGGCGGCGGCGGCCGACGACGAGGACGAGGCCGGCGCGTCCCAGAGCCTGCTGCGCCAAACCCTGCTGTTCTCCTACCTGTCGGGCTACGGCAGCCACACGCACCTGCGGCACATTGCCGCGGCCATCCTGGCCGACGGCACGCAGCCGGCGCTGCAGCGCGAGGTGTTTGAGAAGGAGACCGTGGTGACGCGGGGCCGGTGTTCCGGTTTCGGCCCTGGCGGCGACGACGACTCCAGAAGCCCAAAGCCGGCACCGGCACCGGCACCGGCACCGGCACGGGCGCTCGACCTCGACCTCGACCACAACAAGTTTGGCGATTACGGCGACAACGAGGAATCGGCGCCCTCCTCGCCGGCCGCGTCGCCGCCCAGAGGCCGGCGCGGCGGCAAGGCCGAGCCGACACGTGCGGCGCCGCCAAAGACGACGGAGACCACGACGACGGCGCCGCAGACAGCAGAGGCCGCGATTATCAGCGACAGCCCGGGATTTGGAGAGTCGCTGCTGCTGCGCCGGCGGCTATTTTACTTGGTGAGTCAATGTGGCTACGGACTTGTTTTTTTTTTTTTTTTTTTTTTTTTTTTGTTGAACGGAACTGGACGCTGACCTGGCAAGCTCGTCATTGCGTCTCTGTACTGCTCCGACGACTTTGCGGGCATGGACATGGTCTGCCGGACGTTTTCCGACGTGCTGCGCGAGTCAGACGTCTTTGTGTTTGCCTCGTTTGTGGCGCAGCCGGCGCCGGCGCTCGACCCGGCCGCGGCGCCACGGCTGCTGGCAGCCATGACGCCCGAGAACGCGCTCGTCGCGCTCCTGCGCCACGTCGTCTTCCCCTACATGCCGCCGTCAGCCCCAAAGCCCCGCCTGGTGGACCCGGCCGTCGACGACCGCCTGGGCGTGTCGCCGGCCATGCTGCGGCGCTGCTTTTTGCCCTTTGCCGCCAACACGGTGGCCATGAGCGCCAACGTGCGCATGGCCCTGGCCCTGGAAAGCATGTTCCGCGCGCTGTGGAGCGCCCGCAGCGGGTCCCTGGCCTGGACGCCCGAGCTGCAGGACGCGCTGGAGAGAGGTGTCCGCGCGCGCGAGAGCCGGCCGCGGCTGGCCAAGCGCAACCTCGACGTCGAGACCCTGGGCCGCGACCTGCTGCAGCGCTCCGGCCAGCGACTGCTCGCCATGGCCCAGCTGGCCAAGCTTGACACGATGGACGGCCTATAGCGCGTTGTTGGAGGAGATGGCTTATAACCCAGATTCTCATTCTCAATCGTTTGTCCGAGTTGACACCATTTTTCTCACTGGCGTTGGCACTCTTCTCAGGCTTTTTCTCACTCATTTTTTCTATTTTTTCCTCTCTCATTTCTGTCCTTTCTGCGATGCAGGGCTCCACGCCTGTGGCTGCCACTTTTGCTCCGGATTGCCCCTGGCGTGCTCTTCAATCTTCCACGGGTCGGCCGGCGATGCGCCCCGGGACGGTGGCGGTGGTGGCGGCGACGACGACGGCGGCGACGGCGACGGCTGTGGTGCTTGGGAGACCACGCGCGGCAACGGCGCAGCAGCCGTCTCGGACACGCGCCGGGCCTGGATGCTCGGGGCGGGCGGCGCGGAGGCGGCGCCGTCGTCGAGCCGCTTTGCATCGGCCCATCGCGCATCGGCGGCGGCCGCGAGGACGCGCATGCGCTGCTGCCGCACCACCTCCTGCTGCTGCTCCGTCAGGCTGGGTGCGTCCTCGCGCACATGCCGCAGCCACTGGTGCCACACCGGCGGCACCTGCACGGCGCCGAGATGCGTGCCGCGCGGGTACTGCACAATGCGGCGCCAGCGCACGGGGGGCGCCGTCCCGGATCCGGCCGCCGCCGCCGCCTTGCTGGCCTGCAGGGGCTCGCGGAGGTCGCGGAACTCCCAGTAGGTGTTTCCACTGAGGTCCATACCTGTTCGGTCTGTCAGCCTTGAAAAAAAAAAGGGGGGGGGGGGAAGGAAAGGCGCCGGGACAGCTTATGCTTACCTCTGAGAAACTTTTTCCGCCACGGCAGGCGGAGAGCCTTCCAGCTGATCCAGGCCCGCCGGAAAGCGGATATCGGCTTCGACATGGCCAGTCGTATCTGTCTGGCTCGCGCTGTGGACGCGTCGCTGCAGGAGACTCGGTCGCCGAGATGGGCGAGGTTTAAAAATCCATGACGTTTTGCCGCCGGCTGACTAATCACGCGTGTGTGAACGGCGCAAAGACGCTGTGCTCTGCGATACGGGCGACGCCGGGCGTGGCATCCTGTCATGCAGACCCGCGTTCAGAGGGTTTGTGAGTGTTTTATACGCGTCGAGAGTCTGTGAGCGTCCATACGCAGCGAGTGTTTATACGTCACAGGGGCGTGCCACGGCGGACTGCACCGCCACCCAAAGTGGCTATTTGTTTATGTCGCTGGGCGCCATCTGTGGCTGGACAACACCTAATAATACCAGTGGCCACTGGCTGTGGGGTTGGGTTGCGCCTGCGCTTTCCGGCGTCCCACTTCCTTCCTCGACTTCATCTCGCACTCCTGAGATTGCCCCAGCCTGCAAAGGTATATATATATATGCTCTCCGTACACATAGCAGGATAGTATTTTGGGTCTCTGCCGACAGCAACACTGCAGAGCTGCCCACGACCAGGCAAGCAGAACGGAGAAGCGCACGCGGCAGCACACATTGCTGGCAGCAGCCCCGCACTCGAGGTGACCGGGACATCCGATCGAAGCAGAACGAGAAATCGAGGTGCCCGGGACATCCGATCGAAGCAGAACGAGAAACAGACGGGCGAAGCAGGACGAGCACTCGGGCAGAACGAGAAAACAGACGGGCGAAGCAATGGCACCCGTGTCGTCGCTCGACGGCGACCTGCGGCGGCTGCGCCTGGACAAGTACACGCCGAGCGCGGCCAACGAAGCCCGGGAGTGGATCGAAGGCGTGCTCGGCGAGCGGCTGGCGGGCGCCGACCTGCTCGAGGCGCTCAAGGACGGCGTGGTGCTCTGCCGGCTGGCCAACCTGGCGCTGCCGGCGCCGGGCATCCGCTTCAAGCGGTCGGCCATGCCCTTTGTGCAGATGGAGAACATTTCGCACTTTCTGCGCGCCTGCCAGGCCGCGCCCTTTCATCTGCAGCAGCACGACATGTTTCTGACCGTCGACCTGTACGAGGCCAAGGACCCGGCCCAGGTGCTGCAGTGCCTCGGGGCTTTCAGCCGCGCCGCCAACCGCGCCAGCCCGGCCGCCTTTCCGACCGTCATCGGGCCCCGGGCCCATCGCGGCGGCCTTGCCAGCCCGCAGCCACCCACCAGCGGCAGCGGCAGCGGCAGCAGCAGCACGCTGGCTCCTCCCAAGAGCCCTCCAGCAGCCGCAGCAGCGTCGGCAGCCGCTCCGACCTCTCCGGCAGGCCGGCCTCCGTTGCTGCCTGCGCGGACGGGCGACGGCGGCGGCGGTAGCGGCGGCGTGCAGGGCCGCTGGAACCCAAACGCAAAGGCGACCCCGGAAAAGCGCATCACGAGCCCCAACAAGAGCCCGACCTCTGCCTTTAGCAGCTGGAGCAAGCGCGAGCTCGAGGGCTCCACCGCCCCGGCGTGGAACATTGCGCAGTACGGCTACATGGGCGGCGCCAGCCAGGGCAACCTGGGCATATCCTTTGGCGGCCGGCGGCAGATTACCAGCGCGGCGCCCTCTGTGCCCAGCGCCGTCGACAAGAACCGCCTGCGCAAGGATCGGGAGGCCGAAGAGGAGCGCAAGCGCCGCGCCGCGCGCGAGGCCGAGGAAGAGCGCGCCCGGCTCGCGGAAGAGCGCCGCTGGGAAGAGGAAACGGAACGGCTGCGCGCCGAGGAGAAGCGCCGCGTCGAGGAGGAGAAGCGCCGCTGGGAGGAGGAGGAGCGCCAATGGAAGCTGACCGAGGAACAGCGGCGCCGCGAGGAGGAAGAGGCCGAGGCGCGCTTGGCCGAGGAGCGGCAGCGGCTGCGCAACAAGGGAAATAGCGGCGGCGGCGGCGGCAGCAGCGGCAGCGGCAGCGGCACTGGCACCGGCGCTGGTACTGGTATCGGCGGCATCGGAACCGGCATCGGAATCGGCGGCATCGGAATCGGCGGCGGCGGCGGCGGCGGCGGCGACCCTCGCCTGCGTGGCCAGCTCCTCAGCCAGTACCAGGCCGAGCACGGGTCAGCTGCACCGCCGCCAACCCCCCTGAAAAAGGACGCACCATCGCCCTACGTCAGCCGGGTGCAGGAGCTGGAAAAGGAGCTGGAGCTGGCCCGGCAGCGCGAGCAGGAATACGAGCGCGGCCGCAGGGTCCAGTCCGGCCAGCCCGACGAGGAGGTGCCCGTGGTGGTGGACAGCGGGCGCGGCCGGCACGGCAAGTCCCGCTCGCGGAGCCGCCCGGCACCCCTGCCCCGGCCCCCCAGCCGCCAGGACTCGTGGTCCCGCGACGAGCGCGAGGTGCTGCGCACCCCCCGGAGCCGCAGCCGCCACCGCTTTGCCGACATGGACCCGTCGGCGAGCCAGAACGACCTCGCCTTGGACTCGCCGCCGGGCCCGGCCGTGCCCCGGCCCCTGCCTGACCCGCGAGCCGCCCAGCAGCAGCAGCAGCAGCATCTCTCGGTGCCCTCCTCGCCGCCCAGCCGCCCGCTGCCGGACCCTGCTCGATACGCGTCGCCGCCGTCGAAAGCGCCGGTGTCGGCAGCTGCAGCCACATCGCCGGCTCTGTCTCCGGCACCCACTCCGATATCAGCGCCCGGGCCAGCACCAGCTCCGGCACCGGCACCGGCACCGGCACCGGCACCGGCATCAGCACCGGCACCGGCTCCGGCTCCGGTTCCGGCTCCGGCTCCGGCTTCAGTCTCGGTTTCAGCAGCACAGCCGGCGTCGCCGCCAGGCGCCGCCGCCCAGCGCCCGTCGCCTTTCAAGTTTGGCAGACCGCCCGCGGCTGCGGCAGCACCGGCATCGCCGGCATCGCCGCCGGCGGCGTCTCCGTCCAAGCCCAAGATCGCCGGAAAGAGCCTGCTGGAACGCGAGATGGAACTGGAGCGCCAGCGCCAGCGGGAGTGGGAAGAGGCGCAAAAGGAAACCGCCGACGCCCCGCGCGATGCCGACCAGATCCAGGGCGTCCAGGGCCGCTGGGACGTGAACCAGTGGAGCGGCTACACCGGCGGCGACGGCCAGAACCGCGGCAGCCAGGGCATCGGAGCCGGCCGCCGCCAGATTGTAGGCCCCAGGCCGTTGCCCGGGTTGCCCGGCGGCGGTCGCTAATCACCGCCCGCGTTTCTCTTTTCTGTGCCGAGGGGTGTGCTCTTTTGAGGACAACAGTACTTTTTTCATCATAATTCTTCGATTCGCCTTCTTTCTGTTCGCCACCTCTTTACTTCTTTTCTTTACTCTTGTATTATAATAATAGTCCCATGCTGTGTCTAAAAGGCTAATACATTTGCAACGGCGCGCCCTCCCTACACATTTATGCATTCCGCCCAATTCCGGCCAGCCAGCGCTTCTCTTGCCGTCGTTTCCGGCCCCTGCCCAGGATCCGGCCCTACCGAGTCCCGGCCAGGTCTTGGCTCCTCTCTGCCGTTTCGGCCTGCTGTGCCTCACCCGGTCGGCTCCCGGCCGTCTCTGTCTGCTGTGCCTCACCCGGTCGGCTTCGGCTCTCTGCCGTCTCTGTCTGCCGCGCTTCACCCGGTATTCTCCCCGCCGCCGCCTGCTTGTGCTGCTGCTGCTGCTCTTTTGGCCGCCCGGATAGCCGCGCAAAAGGCCGCCCGCCCACCTGACCGGCAGCCCCTGGGGGCTCGGTAAAATGCCGCGAGATCGAGATGCCCACTGCGCTCTCCAGGGTCTCGCCGCGGCGCACAGCTGCCAGCGCAACCTCTGCCAGGTCGGCACTCTCCATGGCCGCCGCCAGAGCGTGGCTCCGCGATAGGGCCGCCAGGTGATGTCTTTGCGGATGCGCCACGGCCTCGCCTCCTCCGCCGTGTCCGCCGTGTCCGCCGTGTCCGCCACCGCCGCCGCCGCCGCCGCCGCCGCCGCCACCCTCCACCGCCGTGTCCTCGTCCTTTGCCTTTTTGCTTTCCTGCGTGACCAGCTCGTGCAGCTCCCGCAGGGTCTCCCAGCCCGACAGCGCCTTTTGGTAGCACGCCTGCCGGGCCTTCTCGTCGAGGCGGCGCAACTCGCGCTGGCCCTGCACCATGCGTGCGCGCCGCAGGTACTTTGTCGGTTGGTGCGCCCGCTCGGCTTGCTTTGCCAAGCCCTTGCAGACGTAGCCCAGGGGCCCTATCAGGGCCGAAATGTCCTTGAGGAGAAAGCCCGTGAAGCCCATGCCGACTCCCTTGACAAAGCCCTCGACGCCGTTGCTTCGCGCCCCCCGTACGGGAAGACGCACAATGCCGGTGACTCCGTCGTAAACCCCGTACACCAGCTCGTTTGCGGCCGCCTTCATGCCGCTCTTGATGCCGCTGACCCGCGGCGGCCGCCGCACCGTGTCGTCGCCGTACAGCCGTGGCGCGTTGTGGAATCCCTGGCAGACGGCAAACAGCAGGTCGATCGGGAGCAGGGCCAGCGCCACCACCGACTT
Source organism: Graphilbum cf. rectangulosporium (assembly GCA_019925645.1). Taxonomy (NCBI): domain Eukaryota; kingdom Fungi; phylum Ascomycota; class Sordariomycetes; order Ophiostomatales; family Ophiostomataceae; genus Graphilbum; species Graphilbum cf. rectangulosporium. Next base: position 70,627 of record JADHKI010000017.1, read on the forward strand.
TCCCAGGCCCTGTCCCAGGGAGGACACCACCGCCTCCACGGCTTTCTCTTCGCACGAAAAGTCCCGGCCCGGGACCTCGACTTGGTCTGCCGTCGCCGACGTGTCCATAAAGGCGTGGCTGTTGTTGTTGTTGTTGTTGTTATTGTTGTTGTTGTTGTTGTTGGTCGCATCGCCCGAGTGGCCGTCGGCGCTGTCCTCGACGTCCTTGTCCAGGCTCGTCGTCGCCGTCTTCTTCTTCTTCTTCTTGGGCTTCTTTGCTTCGTCTTGTGCCTGCTTCATCTTCTGCCGGGCCAAGTGGTAAGGCACGACAGTAACGCCGCCAAACACGTTCCGGAGAGACCGCGCCAGCGAGCTGAACATGGCCGTGACCGGTTCTCCAGGGCCCTCAAAGTCCGTCCATTCCGTGTGCCGCAGGAGACGCAGCTTCTTGTAGCTGAGCTGGCCCTTGCTGATCAGCGCGTCCGCCGCAACGGCACTGAGCCGGATGCCCGTGCCCTTGTCCTCCCACACGGCCACGCGCTGGGGGAAGACGGCACAGCGCATCGCGTGCTCCCCATCGAGCGCTAGCCGGCTCTGGAAGGACATGCAGGCATTGGAGGCGCCGTCGCCCTCCTTGGCAATGCTCTCGGCCAGCTTCGCGGCTGCCTCGCGTGCCTCGTCGGTGAGGCAGTACCGGATGCCCTCGGCCAGGTTCTCGACCATCAGCTGCTTGTAGGGCACGGGCAACGGCCCGGCCTTGGCCTTGGCAATCATGCTGCCCCAGAAGTACTGATCGCCGAAAAACGGCACGACCATGGTGGGGAGGCCACACTTGAGCGCCATGGCTGTCGTCCCGGCTCCGCCGTGAATCACGCAGGCGCGCACTTGGGGGAACAGCCAGTCGTGCGGCGTGTTTCCGAGCAGGTACACGTTGTCGGGCACGTCCAGGCCGTTGCCGCCGAAGCCGCCCCAGCCCTTGGACACGAGCGCTCGGACGCCCGCCATCTTGACGGCCTTGAAGATCATCTGCGTAAAGTACTCTGCGTCGTCCACCACAATGGACCCGAAGCCAATGTAGATGAGCGGCGCACCGCCAGCGGCAATGAATTTCTGGAGCGTCGGCGGCGGCTTGAAGGAGGCGGCCATCTCGAGGAAGACAAAGCCGGCAATGTCGATTTCCGGGCCCCAGTCCTCGGGCTTGGGCACCAGGCCGGGGCTGCAGAGATAGGTAAACGGCACGTGCAAGCGGTATGTCGAGCCCGGGGCCCAGATCCTCGAGACCGGGTCCAGGCCGAGGGTGTCGACGCGAAAGGAGTTGATGAGGTCTCCCAGGCCCTGCCAGATCATCATGTCGACGAGGAGATAGGACATGAAGTTGGTGGGCCCCGGGTCGAGATTGGTGGCCTTGATGGTGGCGAGCGGGTGGGGGAACGCCTGCGTCGGGGTGTAGGGAAAGGTGAACATGAGGTGGAGGGGGATGCCGAGAGCCTCGGCGCAGTGGATGTGGGCAAAGCTGGGGGGGTTCGCAATGATGGCGTCGGCGACAAAGGGCTCCTTGTCGCCGACGAGCTTGAGGTTCTGGAAGTCGGCCGGGTCGTCGGTGGCGTCCACGCAGGCGTGCCAGAACCCCTCAAACATCTCGGCCATGGCGGCGCGGCGGCGCCCGATATCGCCGGCCTTGACGGTGGCCAGGCTGGGGATCAGGCCGGGGTTCTTGACCATGAAGGCCATGAGCTCTGCCGGGTCGCCCCCGACGGAGAAGAACTCGAGGCCGGCGTCCTTTTCGATAAAGTCGCGAAAGGCCGGGTGGGTGGCGATGCGGACGCGGTGGCCGTACTGCTCCTTGAGGACCTTGGCCAGCTTGATAAAGGGCTGGGCGTCGCCGCGGGATCCAATGACCATGATGACAATGTTGAGTTTGGGGGACGGCAGCCGGCTGTGCTTCTGCAGGGCGCGGGCAAACGCGGACAGCGGCGCGGCGGCATCGCTCTCGGGAACTGGCTTCCCAAAGGCCGTAAAGGCCTCGCTTGTCGAAGTGATTGTTCGGACGGCGGCGCCCACCGCCTTGGCCAGGTAGCCCTTGTGGCTGGTGTCCTTGAGGGAGATGGGCAAGCGGCCGTCGGAGCGGTGCGAGTGTCGCAGCGCCGCGCTCTTGTGCCAGGCGGATGGTGCATGTGGCCGGGACAAGGTGCTGGCCTTCCAGAAGCCTCCCGTCCGCCCAGGCACGCTTTTCTGGTGGTGGTTGCTGTTGCTGTTGTTGTTGTAGTTGTTGGAAGGCTGTATCGGCTGCTGTGGTAGGGACTGCTGCTTTCGCATCAGGGGTCTCTTTCGAGAAGCAGCGGCAACGGCTGCGCCCAACTCGCTGTTGTTGTCGTCGTCTTCGGTGTCGTCGTCGTCGTCGTCGTCGTCGTCGCCGCTGCTGCCGCTGCCGCCGCTGCCGCCGCCGTATACGCCCTCCTTCCAATGCCGTGTCGTGGCCCGCTTGACTTCCTGGATCAGGGTGGCGTCTGACAGTCTCCGCGCAGGAGAAGGCAGGGTGGCGGATCTGAGCCGGCGGATGTGGTAGGCGGGATAGTGCTGTCGGATCGAGTCGAGAGACCGTTTGTCGTCCTGGTCAGCGGCATGATCCTGGGCAGCGACATGATCCTGGGCAGCGACATGATCCTGGGCAGCGACATGATCCTGGGCAGCGACATGATCCTGGTGGGCAGCAGCAGCAGCAGCAGCCCCATCTTCCGTGGGTGCTTTCTCGGGGACTGCCAGGGGCCCAAGAGCTGCAGACGGCCAGGACGGGGGTGGGAGAGATTGAACAGAGTGGATGAGCGGCACGGGTGCGTCATCGTTCCCGAGGGACGAGGACCGGTGCAAACCCGGGCTGTCGGTAGCCAGATGCCTGCTGTCGTGGTCTCTGCTGTCGCTGTCGCTGTCGCCGCCGCCGCCGCCACCGCCGCCGCCGAAAGACTCTACCACAGGCGGCACCAGGCCTGGGTACACGATGCAGCCGTCAGCGTCGCGGACCAGGCTGGCTGAGCGGCCCTCGCGCGAGACGCCCTCGAAATGCAGCAATTCCTTGATATGCCGAGGCGGCCGGTCTGAGCGGCCAGGGTGGTCGTTGCCGCCCGGGTTCGCGGCATCGGAGCGCAAAGGCAAGACGGCCTTGTTCTTCCCCTTGTCCGTCCGAGGGCCGTCGCGTTCGTGGTCCATCCCGACGCCGTGCTTGTTGTCCTTGGCCAGAGTGAGGCCTACTCACAGCTCCGGACACAAAAAGACACAAAAGTGGGGCGCCAATATGCGCCTGCAAGATGTGGTCGACAAGGCTCTGCTTGCAGCGGTGCTTGTCTGGAATGCAGGGCTGGCTGTCTGTCCTCTTGGCGGCGGGGACAGCACGTCTACGCCTGTCGAGAGTCCGTACAGACCAGAAGAAACAAAAAAAAAAAGGGGGGGGGGGGGGGGTATGATAGACGGCAAAGCAAAGTGGACCAAGAAAAAAGAAGAGAAGGTGTAAGATACACGGGCAAGCTGGGGGGAGATTGCGCCGGTTACTGGATTAGGTATGACGCGCCAGACGCGAGGGTTGCTCCTTCTCGATGATGGAGTAGATAGAATGCGACAGCGGGCGCGCGCATGACGTAAAGCGGTCGCCGGCCGGGTCGGTACTGCTGTATGATCGCCTCGTCGCACAGGAAGCTGCGCATGCGCTTCCTTCCGTATATTATCCGGGGCAGGAAATCCAAGAGGGCGCAGGGGGGGGTGGAAATGAACAGACGTCCCTTGGCTGCTGCTCTTTTTTGCCAAAGCGGCTGGGAAGCCATGCATGGTGCGTACTAAGGAGGGCTGACTGGGAGCCGAGGCCCAGCCACACCGTGCAAAACTAGCCAGTGGAAATCTCCGCAGGGGAGCGGAAACGTGTAAAAATGACGGGAAACTGGTCCTCGCAAATCACCGGCAGAGCCTACGCTGTACGTTTTAGGCATAAGCAGATGGAGACGGCAAGGCCTGCTGCTGTAACATACACTGCACACAACCCCTACTCCGATAGCAGACGCCGCAGCGATCGGCCTCCGGACTTGCCGACGCGGCCGGCTCTGCCCTTTTTTTCGAAACAAGGCCGACGCAACGTTTCGTAGCGACGAAAGATTTCGCCTAAGCTGCGCTTATCGCGTTGCCGTTATGGTGCCATGAGTCCCGCTCAGAGCCGCATCTGGATGGACCCTGTAGAACCGTATACGCATCCGTACTCGGCGCTTGGCGGTACTGTCCCGATGCACTCGGCATTCGCTGCCGGGCCGAGACCCCCTCTCACCAGTCCAGAGCCGAGTTTGCCGATGCTGCCGCCGCCGCCGCCGGACGGGTCCGCGCCGGCCCCGTGGCTTCGGAGGGTGGCTGCTCCTTCTCCTCGTCCGCATCCTTTTCGTCCTCGAGCCCCAGGGCAGCCGCCAGGATGGAGCCGCCGTCGTCGTCGTCGTCGTCCCAGACCACGCCGAAGCGCCGCGCCTCGGCTCCCACCAGCCGGCGCCAGGTGAGGATGAGTGGGTGCGCGCGGGCAACGTCAAAGATGGTCGCCTCGCTGTGGTCGGGCAGGCCGCCGTCGAGCTCGTACGTCCACGTGCCGTCGCGCGCAAAGTACGCCGGCGCAAAGAGAGACTGCAGCGCCAGCTCGCGCCGGGCCCGTGCCAGCAACGCCTCCAGGCCCTCCAGGGTGGCGGCGATGGTGTTTGTCCCTGCTTCTGTTGCGGTTGTGGTTGTTGTTGTGGTTGTTGTTGTGGTTGTTGTTGTTGCGGTTGTTGCTGCTGCTGCTGCCGCCTCGGCCGCGACCATGCCCTCCAGCAGACCCAGCAGCTGGCCGGCCGCCGACCCCAAGGCCGCACCCAGCGCGTAGCCCTCGTCGAAGCCGGCCTGCATGCTGTTGGCCTTGGCTGCGGTCAGCCCCTCCCGGTAGCCGGCCGTGGCATGGTCCTGTTCCAGACGGCGCATGTCGGACGGATGCAGGTCTCCTCCGCCGCCGCCGCCGCCGCCGCCGCCGCCGCCGGCAGCATCTTCGTCCGCAGCCGTCCGCGTGCCCCCGCCTGCCTCGCTCGTGTCGTCGTCGTCTTCGGCCGCGCCAAATACGTCGTCGAGGAAATCCACTTCTGGCGCCGCTGCTTGCTCCTCCCCGCTTTCCTCGGCTCCGGCGCCCCGGCCGTGATATTCGCCGCCGCCGCCGCCGCCACCGCTCATGGCCTCCGACGCCATGTCTTGCATGCGTGAGAAATCAGCCGGGGGCCGTTGATGCATCGCATATGACCTCGCCAAAGGGTGCTTTGTAAGGAGCAAAAGTCGGCGGCCACATGGCGAAAAGTGGAGTCTCTACTATTCACTTTTTAGTGGCAATGCGGCATTGAGAGACATCAAAAAAAGAGGCAAAGAGGCGTGAAAGATGTCGCGTGGTTACTATACTATGCTATGTACTTGAGTTGCAAAAGGTTCAGAGCTGCCGCCGCTTCCGTCTCCGCCCTGTCGCGGTCCGGTCCATGCGAAACCAACAGTCGTCGAGAAGCAGCAGCCGCAGCAGCTTTCTTGTTAAAGCAACGCTTGAAAATGCAGGTATTCAAAATGCTGCAACTTTGTCCCCGGAACACCGTACTATATATCCCGAGCTTTGCATCCAAATCAACGAGCGAAACGTACACGGCCAAATGCAAGTACAGAGAAACTGCGATCCAAATGCAGATACAGAGAAACTGCGAAAATCCGTCGAATCTTCAACAGAGAGAGCTCGTTCAACTCGTCATCATCGTCCCAACAACTCTTGTCTTTTTTTTTGTCTTTTGTAGAAAAAAAAAAAAAAAAAAAAAAAAAAAAAAAAAAAAACTGTCATCGGCCTTGGTGCTCGTTGTCTTCTCTTGGCACGGCGCTGGACGGCTCAATGACGATTTGTGGAAGCTCGGCCACCTGCAGACTCGGCAGTCGTGGGGGGACGGAGACGCCGCTGCTGCTTTGTGGTGTTGCGCTTCGGGCGCTCCTGCTGCTGCTGTTGCTGCTGCTCCTGTGTACGCTTGCGCGCGAGTCATGGACGCTGGCCGCCGCCGCCGCCGACGATCCAGGGACGGCTGCTGCGGCGGCCGCAAGGTCTGCCACGTGGGCGGGGAGCCGGCGGTTGCGGGCCTCGGTCGGGCCGGCCGAGTATTCCGGTGGAGGCTCAGAGTAGGGGCTGGCCGAGCGCGACTGGGACGGCGTGAAGGCGTCGTTGAGCGAGACCTCGTCGTAGCCCGGCGGAGAGTGGACGGCCGCCGGCGCGGCTCCCGCCGGCGCCCGTTCGGGACTCGACCCGGCCGGGGTGTGCTGGTCGATGGACGTGGCGCGTGACCGCGAGCGCGTTGTCTGCAACTGCAACTGCAACTGCTGCTGCTGCTGCTGCTGCTGCTGCTCGGAAATGAGGGCCGCCGCGTCAGTGCTCAGCACCGAGCTTGTGCTGTGGTCCCGCCGGTGGGTCTCGGCCGAGACGGAGAAGCTGGCCGCATCGTTGAGCAGGCCGGCGCGCTCGCTCTCGGAGCTGTTGGCGCGGATGCGGGTGCCGTCGAGGCGGGCCACGCCCACGTCGGCGTAGCTGACGCTGCTGACGGCCTGCTGCCGCAGCAGCTTGACGCGCTCGTGCTCGCTGCGCAGCGTCTGCAGCTCGTCCGAGTTGGCGTTGGTGGCCTCGCGCAGCTGTGCGCGCAGAGCATGTGCGCTGGCCGCGTCGTTGCGTTCCCGCGCCTCGCGCCGCGCGCGCCGAAGCTCCTCCCGCTCTGCGAGCTGCCGCCGCCGCGCCTCGCGGATCTGGTACAGCGCGTCCATTTCCGTCTCCCGCAGGTCCTCTTCCGCCTCGGCCGTCGGCAGCTCAATGACGACGTCGATGCCGTCCCGCTCGCCCTCCCGCCCCAGGACGTGCTCGTTCTCGAGGGGCTTGGGCCGGTACGGCGGCAGTGTCATGACCGACCGCACGCTCGTGTTCCGGTCCACCGTCGACGGCAGAGCTCTGCTTGTTGGGGGCAGCTGCCTGGTGGCCGGCATGCCGCCGCCATTCTCCGTGTCCTCTCTGCCCGTGGCCGCGTATTTTGGCGTCTTGGAATGCCTGCATTTTTTGTATATAATCACACCCAAGAGCAGCGCAATCATAAAGGACACAACCACGGCTGAGACCTGCAATAGCACAAACAACTGTCAGTTAAAGATCTCAAGACCCGGGCGGGGAAAGCCAAAAAAAAAAAAGAAAAAAAAAAACCATGGGAACCTACAATGGCCGCCACATTGGTTGACGATGTCTTCTCTGTCGGGAACGTTGGGTCCTGTTCGGAAGCCAGTACAGACCGCACAGTGCGCAAGCCCGACCCGGTGGCGGCGGCGTAAAAGTTCGCCGGCAGAAACATTGTGAGAGAGGCTGTATAGATGGGTGGAAGGAGCAAAGGGCGAGGCCACAAGTGCTGGCGCCGCTGATATGAGAGAGAGAGAGAGAGAGGGAAAGAGAGAGAACAGCCGCTGACGGTCGACAAAGAGGATCGAAACAGGCGAGATGAGTGAGTCAGTCTAGTACGGGCGGGCGGCAGGCGGCGGCGACGGGGGCAGCCGTTGTCGAATCCGCATGGTAGCCGGGGAAAGGCACCAGAACTCGGGTTCCGTTATTGTGTCTCTCGCTTTTTTTTTTCTTTTTTTCTTTTTATTTTTCTCTTGTTCTCCGGGGTCTCTCAACCACCCAATTCGAATGCCTAGAGTCCGCGTCGCCGGGGACCGAAGTATAGGCTATGGGGAAGCAGTCTTTGGAGTCGCGCAGAGGACAGAACAAAGAGAACAGGTTCGTTGTTTCGCCGCTTTGGGCAAGACGTGCAGTTCTCGACAGAGGTGGCTCTTTGTGTGGGGGGGAAAGAAAACCAGTGCTGTGTACAGAGAAAGGAGAGTGGGAACAGAAAGGATTTTTTAAAGATACAAACCCACCGAGCGATCGTCGTCGGTGAGAAGAAGGGGTTCAAGATGCGACACGAGGTAACGAGCAGCAGCAGCAGCAACAAAAGCAGCAGCAGCAGCAGCAGCAGCAGCAGACCATATTACGGCGGAAGAACCGGCGGATCGCAAGATACGTACTCGCGGCTGAGTACGATTTGGGCGCTGTAGCGGAATCAGGTCTAGCTGCTTTGGCACAACAACCGGCCACAGGATGGGCCAACGGTGGCTGAAAAGAAATAACTGGGGCACGCTCTACGTATGTAAGATAGTGTCAGAGGATAGTGTAATCTATTTTCGTATGCGCCGGCCGGATGCTCTTTGCCGCTCGCTTCAGGCCGGGCTTGCTTTGCCAGGGTGGCAGCGGATGCAGAGCGCGTGCGCGACGATGGAACAGAGAAGGATGATGGAAGAACGGCAAAACAGACTGCAAAAGGGCTGTGCAAGGCCTTTTGGGTTCGCCATGGTATCTTCAACATGGGGCTGGGGCCCGAAAAAGAGGCTGTGCACGTCAATGCCACAGCGCTATGTAAGATATATAATACACTTTTGAATTACAGGGCCGTCCTGGGGGAAACAGTGGGGCAAGCAGTGGGATGACGATGCTCTGGGGTGGGGGGGGGAAACTCGCTAGAGCAAGGCACTGTCGAGGTTGACGAGGTAAAGTCGCAAGAAATCTGGGATGCGTATAAGCACCACGTATGCCAGTGCTACATACTGAAGATACCCAGCACAAGAGGCCATACTGACGATACCCAGCACAAGAGGCACAAAGGACGGCGGACGAGCCGGCCAAGAGCCGATAAGACGGCGCAGAAAAAAGGCCTTTAGCATTTTACCCCGTACTAGCGCTGACGATTTTCTTTGCTGGCAGGGATCCGCACTGCCCAGTCTCTTTCGACGCAAAGCCCAAGATTCTGCATGCGTAGAGAGCACTTGTAAGCGCAGCGATGCGGCTAAATAAGGAGGCCGGAGCAGGCTCGGGGGGGGGGCGAGATGAAGAACACGTAAGACAGATAAGAAAGGTATAGAAGCGCGCAAAGCAAGAACCCACCCAAAGCACACCTAGCCAAACTTCTTTTCAAACTTCTTTAGCATGCCCGTGACGCCCCGCTCCAGCCGGCCGGCATTCTCCTCGACGCGGCCGCGCACGTCCTGTTTGGGCTTGTGCGCCACGGGCGTCTCGCCGTCCGGCCGGTAAAACTGCTGGTGGATGGAGTAGTCGGTCGGTGCCGCGGCGGCGGCCGCCGCCGAGGCCGCCGGGGCGGCCGTGGTCGGGGCCATTGGCACCACGGGGACCGCCGCGGCCGCCGGCATCCCGGCATAGCCATAGACGCCGTAGGCGCCGGCGGCGGCGGTGACGGCGGCGGGCTGTGCCGGGAAGCCCGGGCTGCCCGGGTATGCGCCGGCGCCAAAGGGCGAGGCGGGCACGGTGACGACGGCGGCGCCGGCCGGAACAGCCACGGGCGCGCCGAAAAAGGGCGGCGGCGGCGGCGGCGGCGGCGGCGCGGGGAAGCTGGGCGCGCCGAGCGGGGTGTGGAAGGCCGGCGGCGGCACGCCCGGGCTGAGCGGGCCGAGGCCGGCCGGCACCATGAGCCCCGGGCTAAAGGGCGTGCTGGCGTCCTGCAGCAGCCTCTGCTGCAGCGGGTCCCGCACCGGGCCTTCTTCCGGCGGCGGCGGTGTCTTCTCGCGGTGCCGGATGGTCTCGGGCGCGGCCGGCGCGGCCGGGTTGTAGGCCATGGGGACAAACGCCGGGGGCGGAGGCAGTGGCACTGCTGCTGCTGCTGCTGCTGGTGGGCCTTGCGGCGGCGTGCCGTGTGTACCTGTAGAATCGCCGGTGCCGGTGCCGGTTCCGGTTCCGGTTCCGTTTCCGGTGCCGGTGCTGCCGGCCGACACGGCCGACAGGGGCGGCGGCGCAAACGAGAGCGACTGGGCGGCAGGCGGTGCCGGCGTGCCGTCTTTGGACACGGCTACGCTCTCTAGCCTCTGCACCAGAGTCGACATGCTGCTGGGGTCGGCGTGCGCCGGGGCGGCCTGCTGCAGCTGCAGCAGCTGCTGCTGCTGCGACAGCGGCGGCGGCGGCGGCGGCGGTGGAAGTACGGGCTCGTCCTCGACATCGAGCTGGCTGGCAGGCAGCACGCGGCGGACGGCATTGACAAACTGCAGGGCGTCGGGCGGGGTCCAGAAGTAGACGTCGAGCGAGTGCAGCTTGTAATGGTAAATGTTCTGGTTGTGCGGGTCGTAGGTCGGCAGGTGCCACTCGTCTTGGTTGGGCACGTCGTGGACGACGGTCAGGGAGACCATGCAGCTGTGGCGGTAGGTGTAGCGGACGGCGGTGCGGTCGAGGTCTGGGCCCGGTCAGCGGTGTCGCAGAGGAGAAGAGAAGAGCATAGGAGAAGAGAAGAGGAGAGGAGAGGAGGAGAGGAGAAGAGGAGAGGAGAGGGGAGAAGAGAGGAGAAGCGAAGAGGAGAGGAGAAGAGAGGAGAAGCGAAGAGGAGAGGAGAAGAGAGGAGAAGCGAAGAGCATAGGAGAAGAGAAGAGGACAAAGAAGAAAAGAGATCATGGCACATACAGCCGTCAAAGGCATCCTGGCGCTCTGTCCCGGGCTGGTTGGCAATCTCGATGCGGGCGCGGCCGTCCTGGGCATTTTCAAAGAGATACACATAGGAGCCCTTGTCGAAGCGGTGGTGCGGCGGGAAGCTCGACTCGGGGCCGTAAAAGTAATGGATGTCGCCAAAGCTGGAGATGTATGTCAGTCGGCTCGATGCGGCGCCCATGTACATACCAGGGGGAGGGAGGGGGCTTACAATGTAGCAACGTGCTCTTCACCCGCTCGGGCGGCCATGGTGAGATGCACACAAGCAGCGCGACGCCGTCGGGGGGGGGGGGGAGGAAACACAGGGATAACAAACGGCAGAGGGAAAAGGGCAGAGCCGCGGGCCAGAAAAGAAAAGAAGAAACAAGGCGGGCGTGGCCGCAAAACGGCCGGTATAAGGTGCTGTTTCCACGCTCTTTCGTCGTGCTCTGCTGCTCCAGCCGACGTCAGGGCTCCAGGGCCGCAGACTGCTGCCAGATTCACCCACCTCCCCACCGGCAGAGGAGAGGGGTGGTCTGGCAAGCTTCCCAGGACGCTGCCGAGACGGTCATTGGCTCGTTTGTCGGGCCCTGACTGGGACCAAAATGTGCCCAGGAGCGTCGGCGCTTAACGGGACACCCGGCGGGCCAATGAGAGGCAGGTGCTCCCAAGCCGTATTTTACAACAGGCCCTGCGCTCTGGATGCCGACTGCGGGCTAGAGAGGTAAAACTGGAGGTATCTGGATGCCGACTAGGCTAGAGAGGAAAAACTGGAGGTATCTATGCCGACTGTAGACTAGAGAGAGATGAAGCTGGAGGTCAAGGACGCCAGATTTCCGTCTGATCACTTTGGCAGGCAGATAGATACCTCTTTGCCGCAAGCAAGAACAAGCGCCGCACGTGCCCAGGACGACCCGGGCCGGTGCGATCTGTCGCCAGATGATGATAAAAATGCCTTGACATTCGCCAGCACCTGGAGGAACGGAAGAAGCCGCCGCTCGTGGGAAAGGGCGGCGGCGGCGGCCAAAGAGAGTGACGCTAACAACGGCGGGGAGTGGGGTCTTTCAGGAAAGCTCGGACCATATTGGCCAAAAACGAAGCCTCTTTGCGGCGCATCGTAATTTTTCTGGCAAGGGCCGAGTTTTTCACGCCTCCGCCACCACCAGCCAACAGCGCACACACTGCACGAGGCATTGCTCCTGCGCGCACCATTCGCGGCCCAGCTGACGAACGGCAAAGGGCACACGCTCCCGGATCAGCCGTACCCCTTTCTTGCAGCCTCTTTGGAGGCCGGCAGGCCAGTCCCCGGCGTTGTCTCGCACGACCTTGCCAAACGGCACTCTCTCGGAGCTCCCCCGGCACCCGCCATCATGGGCATACTCCACATCAACCACGCCTGCTCGCACCTGCAGAACGCGTCCAAGGCGCGGCTCGGGCTGACGTCGATCCCCAACAACAAGTACAACCTGCGGTTTGTGCTCGCGCTGCACCGGGCCGGGTTCCTGGCCTCGGTGGTGCGCGCGGGCCCGACGCCGCCGCTGTCGCTGGCCCAGTACGGCGGCGGCGGCGGCGTGGGCGAGGGGGTCACGCTGGTGGACGAGGAAGAGGAGCCGGTCACGTCGGCCAACGTGGCCACGCGGCGGCTGTGGCTGGGGCTCAAGTACTGGAACAACGAGCCGGTGATGCGGCGGCTACACGCCTACTCGAAGCCGTCCCGCCTCGTCACCATTTCCCACTCGGGCCTGGAACGCGTCGCCCGCGGCTTCCCGTCCGGGCCCATCAAGGGGCTGACCCTGGGCGAGTGTCTCTTCCTCAGCACAGACCGCGGCATTCTCGAGGTGCGCGAGGCCCTGCAGAGGAAGACGGGCGGCCTGGTGCTGTGCAGCGTGTCCTGAGGAGAACGCTGTGCAGAGTCGGCGAAGAGGGCGCTGCGCAGAGTCGAGGAAGAGGGCGCTGCGCAGAGTCTCTGCGAAAGAGGACTTCCTGGTGGCAAGGCGGCGACAAGGACGCAGGCCAAGAGGCTGCAGGAAGCAGCCGCAAGAGAGGCTGGGCACATGTATGATTACTCAACGATAGTAAAATGTGGCTGTGCTGGTCCTCCGGCCGAGGGCAGAGACGGCTGATATGATTGGCTGCTACATGGAGTATGTAGGATATAGAGTCCCGGCTTGGCGAAGCGTAAGCCCTTGCGAATGTTTCCATGCCTTTTGCTTACTCGGGATTTGACGCCACATGCTGAGTCAAGGTGGCGGCACTGGGATCCCGTGCGGGAGGGATGACATGCGGTGTTGGAAGCGCAAAAAGTGCACTGAAACCAGGACTCTCAGCTAAGCAGTGCGGCGGCAATTCGTGGCCTGATTCCTCAGCTTCCATCGTCCTTTCCGGTTTGGGACGTCGGCTTCTGCGGGCTTTGGATCATGACAAACTGCCGCTGCTCATGATGCCGTGTTTGAGCGCGCCCTTCTGTCGACATACGGCCGCGGACTTGCGCATCTCCTCGTCTTTGCCGTTCGCTTTGAAATGGGCATGATGACACGTGGGCAGGACGGGACAAGCCCGGAGCCTGGGGTATAAAGCACACATCCAGCTGTCTGAGGCCATGTGAGGATCCAGGACACAAACAGGACGACACAGACAGAACGACACAGACAGAACGACACAAAGACACAAAGAATCAACAGTTTCTGCAAAAGCGACATCATGGCCCCGGTCCCCCCAACTACGAGTGCTTATGTCGAGGCGGGCGGCGTGCGCTTCTTCTACCGCGAGGCGCGCCCGACGGAGCTGGCGGACGGGGCGCGTGTGGAGGAGCTGCCGACGGTGGTGCTGCTGCACGGGTTCCCGGCGTCGTCGTTCATGTTCCGGCATCTGCTGCCGCAGCTGGCGGCGCGGGGCTACCGGGTGCTGGCGCCGGACCTGCCGGGCTACGGCTTCACCGAGGTGCTGGGCGCGGTGTCGGACGCGCCGACGGCGGCCTCGAGCGGCACCTTTTCCTACACGTTTGCGCACCTGACGCGGGCCTTTTCGGCCTGGGTCGACGCGCTGCAGCTCAACGCCGCGGGCCGCCGCTTTGCCGTGTACATCTTTGACTACGGCGCGCCGGTGGCGCTGCGCTTCAGCCTGGAGCGCCCCGACGCCGTGGCCGCGCTGGTGACGCAGAACGGCAACGCCTACGTCGAGGGCCTGGGCGAGGCCTTTTGGGCGCCGATCCGGGCGTACTGGAGCGCCGGCGAGCAGCAGGCGGCGGCCGCCGCCACCGCCACCGCCGCCGCCGCCGCCGCCGCCGCCGCCGCTGTTGCCGCCGCGCGCGCGGCGCTGCGGCCGGCGCTCGAGCTGACCACGACGCGCTGGCAGTACGAAAACGGCACGGCGCCCGGCACGGTGGTGCCGCCGGAGACGTACACGCTGGACCAGGCGCTGCTGGACCGCGAGACGCCCTCGCGCAACAAGGGCCACCAGCTCGACCTCTTTTACGACTACCGCACCAACGTGGCCCTCTACCCGCGCTTCCAGGCCTGGCTGCGCAACGGCGGCAGCGCGGGCACGCGCAGGCCCTTTCCCGTGCTGGCCATCTGGGGCCGCAACGACGACATCTTTGTGCCCGCCGGCGCCGAGGCGTATGCGCGCGACGTGCCCCCGGAGCGCTTCGAGCTCAGGTGGCTGAACAGCGGGCACTTTGCGCTGGAGACCAACGAGGCCGAGGTGGCCGAGGCCATGGACGCGTTTTTTGTCAAGCACCACGTGTTTTAGGATAGCGGGGGGGGGGGGGATGTGCTCAAAGCCATGATATAAACCGTCGTTTGACTTGTCATCCACATGCAGGGATCGTGTGGTCGCCGTCCTGCAGGCAGCGGCGCGGGGCCCCAAAAAGCTCGGCGACCACTCGGGCCGGCTCCACTCTGTAGATCATGTGGGGTCGTTCTCGCCGGGGGGGAAAGCTTCCAGCTTGACCCGACTGGAGCCCGAAGAGAGCGGGCACCTTGCAGACCCGTTCGGACGAGACGCAACCCCAGATGCAGCATATAAAGCCGCGAGCCCGTCCGTCTGAGCGCAAGAAATGTGTACTCGTAGACGAACCTGGGACACGACTGGACGCAAACTGACAAAACCTGACCAACTGACAAAACTGACAAAACCTTACAAACTGGGACAACCGACAAACTGGGACAAGACGGCCCTCCAAAACGACTCCCGCTACTGCGTCTTGGGCGGCAGGATGTTGTCAAACTCGCTCATGATGCCCTCGTCGGTGTTGAGGCTGCTGATCATCTCCTCCTGGGTGAAGCCGACCCAGAAGGCCGGGTTGATCTGCTGGGCCTTTTTGGCGTGGTAAATGTCCTGGGCGACGCCGCGGACCTGGCCGCTGGCGGTGTTGGCGGCCTTCCAGACGTCGCTGAGCTTGTTGAGGGCGCCAATGTTGAGGCGGATGAGCTGGCGCAGGTCCTCCTCGTCCTGGATAAAGTACAGCGCCCACTTGCTGAGGTGGACGATGGAGGACAGCGTGATGACGCAGGTGAAAAAGTGCGTGTGCGACAGCAGCGGCACGGCCTGCGTGACCATCTTGCTGATCTCGCAGGCGGCCGTGATGGTGTGGCGCGTGTGCGCGTTGAAGGCGTCGCCGCTGGGCACGTGGCTGTGCGGCGCGCACGAAGTCACGCTGCGCGCCGGCGACGTGTCCAGCTGCGAGTGCGGCTGGTGCAGCATAATGGTGCATCTGGAGGTCAGGGTCTGTTCGCAAACGTTATGCCGCAGTTCCGACTCACGCGTGGATGATAAAGTGGGCTTGGAACATCATCTCGTCGAGCTGGCAGCCCTTGGTCAGGTCGTCCTGCTTGCTGGGCGGCAGGTGCATGCGCCAGTTGGACAGCAGCGACTCGATCTTCTCGAGGTTCTCGTCGTTGGCAAAGAGCATGGGCGGGCAGCGCATGAAGCGGCCCAGGATGCGCGCGGCGGCGATGCGGAAGGCAAAGGACGAGAACTCGCGCTGCTCGCCGGTGAAGAGGCGGTCGTCAAAGTCCTCAATGTACGCCGGCGTGGGAATGTCCTGCGCTGGTTAGTCGATACTGTCGGATCAAGATTCGCTCCCAGGGGCAAACGCCACCCACCCCCGACAGATACTGGTGCTCCTCGCACGGCAGCGCCACGTCGGCCTGGACGTCAAAGAGCAGAAAGTTGGTCATGCGGTGCACGCCGGCGACCATGCCGTCGACGACAAACAGGTCCCACCAGGTGCGGCGCCAGCTCTCCTCCAGCACGGGGCTGCCGCGGCCGTGGGCGGCGGCAAAGGCGCGCTGGTTGAGGCCGATCTCGAGGGCCAGCTGCTCGCAGTCGCCCAGCACCTGGCGCGCGCGCTCCTGGTTGCAGCTGCCGTCGAGGCCGATGATCAGCAGCACCAGCGCCTGCACCAGGAAGCCGTCGCGCGGGCACGCCGGCGCATAGGCCAGGCGCACGGCCTCGTCAAAGAAGCGCGCCCGCGCCGGCCCGGCGTCCACAACGTACAGCGAGCCGACCCAGCGCATGGCTGCGAGCAGGTGGTCCAGCGGCGCCGCCGGGGCGCGCTCCGCGGCCTGGGCCAGCAGCAGGTTCTTGGGCAGCAAAAAGGGGTGCCCGCCGAAAAAGTAGTGGTAGTACGCGTCCAGGCAGCGGTCCTCCAGCGACGGCACCGGCGCCGGCGCCACCGCCAGGGCCATGTTGCCGCCGCCCACACCCAGGCTGACGACGTCGCCCAGGTTTCCGCCGGCCAAGGAGAACTTGTACAGGTGCGCGTGGGAGGCCGCCGCCGAGGAGGAGGAGGAGGACGACGACGACGCCGACGACGATGCCGCTGCCGCTGCCGCTGCCAAAGTCGAAGCCGGGCCGGTGCTGATGCCGGCCAGCGGGGCGGTGTCGACGGAGCAGGCCGGGGTGTAGCCGCCGCCGAGAGTGGTGCTGAACGTGCCGAGAGTGCCGAGGGTGCCGACGAGAGAGCCGGCCTGTGACGCCGGCGCGTACGAACTGGTCGCGGCGACGGCGGCCGCCATGGCGGTCGTCGGCGTGCTGTTGTTGTTGTTGTGGTGGTGGTGGTTGGTGGTGCTGCTGCCGCCGCCGCCGCTGCTGCTGCTGCTGCTGCTGCTCGGGACGACGGTCCGGGGCGCGCCCAGGAGCATGGGGCAGCTGTCGGCAGAGGAGGAGGAAGGGGGCGGCGGTGGCGGCGGCGGCGGCGCGGACAGGACCGAGGACGAAAAGGAGGTCTCAGACGGCGGCGGCGACGGCGACATGCGGCGGCGCTTGTTGTTCGGCTTACGCCAGCCCTTGTAGCCGCGGCGCGAGGCCACATAGACGCACTTGATGTCGAGCGGCTTGCAGCGCGCGCACGGCACCTGGCCGTCGCACTTGAGGTGCTTTTCGCGCTGGCCCGTCAGCAGTCAGCAGTCAGCAGTCAGCAGTCGCCGTCAGACAAGAAAACAGGCACGGGAACCTACACAGCCCAGACAGGCCGTCTGCACGACCTGGGCCGGCGCTGCCGCCGGCACCAACCCGTGGTCAGCCGGGTTCGCCTGCTGCTGCACCAGCCCGTGGTCGGCCGGGCTCGCCTGGACCGGCGACGTCGACGACGCCGTGCTCGGCAGAGACACCGACGGCGCAAAGGACAGCGTCGACGGCGCCGACGGCGCCGACAGGGGCATTCCATGCATCATGGCATGGTGCGAGGCCGCCGACGAGCCAATGGCCTCGGGGCGCGTGGCGTCCACCATGCCGAAGCGCCCAGGGGGAGGATGCAGATTCATAGCTCCGGTCTTGCGGAGCGACGTCACGGTGCGGGTGGCGTCACCGCTATATGGAGAAGGGAGATTGAGATGTCTGGAGATATCGGTAGATATCGGTAGATCTCTGATCGACCCGGGGTGAGTTCCAAGCGTGGTCAAACGGGGGAGGCAAAAGAGGGAGCAAAGAAGAGGGGGAGCAAAGAAGAGAGGGAGAGGGAGGAAGGGAGGGAGAGAGAGAAAACGAAGAGAGAGAGAACGAGAGAGAGAGAACGAGAGAGAGAGAACGAGAGAGAGAGAGAGGGAGCACCGCAGAGAGGGCGCGGATAGGGCACGCAAAAAGGCAGAAAAAGGCACGCAAGCCTCGAGGACGGAATCCGAAAAGGCAAACGCAAGGCAGGGGGAGAGAGGGGGGGGGGGTGGCCGAGAGAAGGCAAGTAACACAGGCAGCACTAGCGCGCGCGGTGTGGGTCCGATACGCTATAGGCGGCATCCCGCTCTGCGGAGGCGCTATAAGTACAGGGCACAGATGTGCGCTTACAAGCAACATCGCGACGGGCGGCTTTGCACGATCTGGCCAGAGCCAGAGCACAGCGGCAGCGACGACGCAACAGCGCCCCGGGCGCCGAGAAAGAGAGCCGGCTGTTGCCGCCGCCGGCCCCGGGGCCGCTGCTGCTGGGGTGTCGGTGAAGGACGGCGGGCTCGGAAGAGACATTGTCTTACTCTGCAGCCGGCGATCACGTCTTTTCCCTCCTTTCCAGCTCTTATTTGCCCGCCGTATCTGCAGCTTGTTTCTCCCCCCTTTTCTTGCTCCTGTTGTCTCTGCGTGCACAGCTCCACCCACCTTGTTTTCTTGCTTCTTGCTTGCTGGGGCGCTGGGACACTGAGAGCCTCTCCAACCGCGCACCATCGACAAGCATCTTGCTGCGTAAGATACCGTTTAGGGCGAACCCCCAACACACAAAAGACGTTGAAAAGGTGGGGGACGAGAGGGCTAGGCCTGAGCCACGGCCTGCATTAGCGCGCCCCAAGGCTTCTGTAAAGTCCTGTGCCCCAAGGCTTGTAAAGTACCTGTAAACCCCAATGCGAGCGGCGGACGGCTCCGGACTGCTCTCCCAGGGAGACAAGATGCACGTACACGTGCGAGCAGCAAGTCTGCCTGCGCGGTCTCGCCCAGCTGCCGGCCCGGCGATGACGCAAGGGCGCCCTGTGAGCAGAGGAGCTGCGCTGGGCGTGGAGATTCGAGGTCGTTCTAAGCCCCTGTTCCACGGCTTCGCATCAGCTCGACAGGGGTCCATAATCTGCTGTCTGGCCCGGTCCGGGCTTTTGGTTGGCTGCCGCGCTCCTCGTAATCTGTTCTTGCAGGCGGATGCATTTCCGTATGGCTGTGCGTCTTTTCGCACGTCTTTTTAGAAAATAGTAGATTGGAAATAGCGCATCTATCTGAAAATATCGATGGGTTTAATCTCACCGTGAAAAGAAACGGCAGAGTGCGTGGCGGGAAGTGAGGCGTAACTCTTCCGTCTGAGGTCTACCTACGGAGTACCTTTTACGTATCTTTCCCCGTAAAGACGACTTCTATTAGTCTAACCTCTGTGACCTGAACCTCCCAATCAGCAGATGTATCCGCGTGCCGCCTCCCAGTCCCGTCATCCATAATGCCATAATCGTACACCACTCTATACCGGCCGGCCGTCCTGTTTTCAGGAAAACTCCCACAGCGCTCATACTAATACAGCCGCGACGAAGGCCCGCGGTTTGTCTTTCCGGCCGGCCCGCCGTACTTGTTGCTGCCGCCCGACCATCCCCATTGGCCGCTGCTGCCGCTGGTCCTGCTGCTGCCGCTCCTGTTGTTGTTGTTGTTGTTGTTGTTGTTGTTGTTGTTGCTGGTGCTGTTGCTGGTGCTGGTGCTGGTGCTGTTGCTGGTGCTGCTGCTGTTGCCGCGGCTGCCGCGGCTACCGCCGTACCCGACAATGTCGAGGCCGAAAACGTCGCTGCTGTCCACCACCTGAGCAAACCGGCCGCCGCCGCTGCCGCCGCTGTCGGGGTAGTTAAAGGCCTCCGTGACGGACATGGGCTCGTCCATGGGCATGAGCTGCGGGCTCGAGTAGTAGGGCAGCACGGGGCGTCCTCTCGAGGCGGCCCGCCGGCTCGGAGTCGTCGTCGTCATGCTTCTGGTTGTCTTTTTGCTCGAAGCCGCTGTTTTACGTGCTGTTGTGCCGGTGGCGGTGGCGGCAGTGGCGGTGGCGGCAGTGGCAGTGGCAGCGGCGGCAGCAGCAGCAGCAGCGGCAGCAGCGGCGGCGACCGACTTGCGCTTCGAGGCCAGCAGCGTCTTGAGCTCCTGGTCGTCGGACGTGATCTGCGCACGGATAAAGTCGAGGTTGTCGGCGGCGGCGTCCCCCCCTGCCAGCTGGCCGTCGCCCTCGCTGAGCGTCTCCATGACCGGCCGGCGCGGCGTGTAGGCGATGCCGTCCAGCCGGGGCGCGTGGGCCGCGGCCGGCCGGATGGCCGGGTCCAGGTAGGCGTCGGCGCCCTTGGCCAGCAGCGCGGGCATGTCCAGGCTCTGGCCGGGCGCAATGGCGTGCGGCTGGCTGGGCGTGATGCAGTCCATGTCGACCTCCTTGCGCAGCACGTGGTCAATGTCGACGGCCGAGAAAAAGGCGCAGGCCTGCGGCAGGTCGCGGATGCCGACCTGCTCCGTAAACATGGCGCGCGTCCACAGGTTGGCCACCTGCAGCGCCATGGCGGCGCGGAAGCGGTCGTGGTCGCGCACCAGGTAGCGGATCTCGTCGTGCACGGTAATGGCCAGGCGCGCCTCAATGTTGAAGCGCCGGATCAGGTAGTCCATGGCCACGATCAGCAGGTGCAGGTAGTCCTGGCCCGACGACTGGATGGCCCAGTTGATGCGCGACGTCAGGTAGCCGCCCTTGCTGATGAAGCGGCCCATCAGCGCCTCCGTGATGCCCGCGCCCAGCACCGGCGTGCGCGGCCGCTCCTGCTCGGCAAACTCCTCCAGCCGGTTAAAGACAAAGGACTCGGTGCCGCCGCGCCAAAACGCCTGCTTGTGCAGCGCCCGCCGGCTCGTCCGCGTGCCCTTGGTCGCCGCGTACAGCTTGGTCGCAATCGCCGCCGTCTCCGCCTCCGACAGCGCCGGGTTGAACTGCCGCAGCAGCGTCGCCGCGAACCGCAGGCCCGCGCCGTAGATGCGCCCGTAGTTGAACACCTTGGCGTCGTTGCGCGTGATGCCCAGGATGCTCGCCGTGCGCGAGTGCAGGTCCGTGCCCGCCGCCTTGGTGCCCTCCAGCGTCATGAACCCGAGCGCGTTGCCGCCGTGCAGCCCAAACGTCGCGTCGCCCACCACGCTGGCGATCCAGAGCTCCTCCGAGTCCACGTCCGCCCCCACAAAGGCGTACCCGGGCGGCGCCCTGACCATGGCCTTGAGCTCCGACCCCACCCGGTTCTTCTTTGCGTTGCTCGCCGTCAGCCACGTGTTCTCCACCGCACGCCGCGTGATCGTGCCCATCGGGATCACCTGCGGCAGGATGAAGCCCTGCTCTGGCGCCGCTTCGGGTGCCGCTTCGGGTGCCGCTTCGGGCGCTGCTTCTGACGCTGCTTCTGGCTCGCCCTTGTTCTTCCTCGTCTTTGCCGTCTTCTTCGTCGCCTTCGTCGCCTTCGTCGCCTTCTCCTCCTTCTTCTCCTTCTGCTCCTCCTCCACCGCCTCCGCCTCCGTTCTCGCCCCCCCCCCCCCCCCTCCGGCCGCCGCCGGCAGCTGCGACTGGTACACCACCAGCTGCGAGCGGATGCGGTCGCGGGCGCTGATCCAGTACGAGCACGACGCGTTCATCTCGAGCGCCTCCTTGGCGTAGGCGTACTCGGACGACAGGGTGCCTTGCTCAAAGTAGGGCAGGTAGCTCTTGGACAGCGGGCTGGCGCAGCGCGCCGTCGGCCCATCCTTGTGCGGCACCTTGAAGTAGGCGTGGTGCGTGTCGGTCTTGAGCAGCTCGACGGGCTCGTCGGCCATGTTGCACCGCGCCATCTGCTTGCTGTCGTAGGCGGCCGCGTCGGCGCGCGCGACGCGAAAGGTCCAGCCGTACTTGTCCGACCAGAAGAGCGGGTGCCCGTCCCAGGCCAGCCGCAGCAGCAGCGGCGTGATGCGCGTGCGCACCGACAGGCTGATGGGCGCGTCGTTCTTGGCAAAGAGGTCCTTGTACCACTGCGGCATGCCCGGCTTCTTCTGCCGCGCCGCCGGCCGCGGCGGGTCGCCCTTGCGCTTGCCCTTGACCATGCGCACCTCCTGGCCCGACCAGTCCAGCTGCTGCAGCCACGGGTCGCGGCTCCACCGCTCGGGCTCGCCCCGGATCTCCAGCGCCTTCTCCGCCAGCGCCACCAGCCGCTTCTGCACCCCCTCCGACAGCCGCTGGTACGTCGCCTCGGCGTTGGCAATGTAGGCCTCCCACGACCGGTCCACCGGCAGGATCACCGAGCAGAGGTGGCGCAGCGCCGCAAAGCTCACCGGGTGCGGGCACACCTCGAGGAAGTTGGGGAAGACGATCTGGAAGACGCGGTGCGTCACGTCCACGTCGGCCGCGCAGTAGTCGAGCAGCTCGTCCAGCTTGGCCCGCACGCCCGCCCGGTCGAGCTCGCCAAACTGGTCCCGCGCGGCCTTGTCCATGGCCACGTCCAGGTGGAACTTGGCCACGTCGCGCAGCGAGTTGACCGAGCTGTGGTTGACCCACAGCTCCTCCTCCTCCGCCCGCAGCGCGCTGTTCTGCAGCAGCTGCGACAGCTCAAAGTTGTCCGTCTCCTTGGCCACGCGGTCGCGCAGCTCGCGGTTCTTGCGGTGCTTCAGCCACGTCGGCCGCTGCTGCGAGCACATGCCGTTGACGGCCACGTGCAGCGACATGGTGTCGAGAAAGGCCGTGCGCGTCTGCCGCAGGTCGTACTCCTCCGCCACGCGCGCCCGGTCGTAGCCCACGTTGTGGCCCACCACCACCCGGTCCACGCCCGCGTCGCCCAGCGGGATCAGCTGGCAGTCGCTCTCGCTCTCGCCCAGCAGCCACGGCGACAGCCAGGCGTACCACGCCGTCGCGCTCGCCGCACATGCCATCACCGCAAACGGGCTCTCCTTCCACATCACCTCCGTGTCAAACACCAGCATGCTCTCCTCCGGCGCCGCCACCGCCTCCGTCCGGCCGTCCGAGTAGTACTTGGTCCAGCCGCTGCGCCGCACCCATCGCCGCGGCTTGGGCGGCGTGTTGGCGCGCGCAAACTGCTTCGCGTAGCCCAGAAACGGCTCCGCCGCGTCTGTGCCGAGCTTGAAAAAGTGCTCGTCCAGCGTCTGGCCCTGCAGCGGCGGCAGGTCCAGCGCAATCGGCTCCGACGTGTCCGTGTTCTTGCCCAGCAGGTCGTGGCGCCGCAAATGGTCTCGCGCCAGCTCGACCAGCTCCGGCGACGGCGGCGAGCTGCCGCCGGGGAAGATTTGCTTGAAGACATGGTCGCTGACCTGCTGGATGCCCACCTCGTTGTATCTTGCCTGTGACGGCACTGTCGCTGTCAGTCTGCGTCGACGTCTCTCTCTCTCTCTCTCTTTCGCTCTCTCTCTCTCTCTTTCTTTCTTTCTTTTTCCATCCCTCCATCTCCCCCTCTCCCTCCCTCTCCCCCTCTCTCCCTCCCTCCCTCTCTCTTCTGCTTACGGGCAAGTGTCTTGTTTTGCGCGGCTAGCCCGGATCGGCACCGGACAGGTCTGGGTCCCAACCTTTGCCCGCCCAGCACCTGCCATCTGACAGGCCTGCCAAAGGCAGCCGCGGCACCGCCTCCGGTGCCCGCACGGCCGGCCAGTGGTCGGAGCATGATGTTGTCGAAGCAGTGGAAACGATGCTAATTTGTGGCAGCCATCATATCAAGCCATTGCGGACGACGGTCAAGTTGCTCCTGTGAAATGTGTAACAAACGGGCGCGCGCAGTCCTAGAAAGCCAAGAAATCACCGGCGTCCGTGGTGGTGGTGATGGCTCTCACAGTGATGAGAAAACGCAGGTGGTTAACCGAACAAAGTGTAAGATAGATTTTGCCTCCATTCGCCCTCTCCCTGCGCCCCACTCCTGCCCAAACCTGCCCGCGGTGGGCGCGACGTGACGCTATCTTATCTTAGCTCAACTTTACGGGTCGAGGGTTTGAAAGGATGCTCGGATACGCCCCTCAAGGGGGATTGGATGCTGAGCTGAGCAAAAACCCGGGTTTGCATGGCTGGCTGTGTGATAAAAATGCACGCATTTTGCATATGCAACATACTGACCA
Organism: Graphilbum cf. rectangulosporium; assembly: GCA_019925645.1. NCBI lineage: Eukaryota > Fungi > Ascomycota > Sordariomycetes > Ophiostomatales > Ophiostomataceae > Graphilbum > Graphilbum cf. rectangulosporium. The sequence continues at coordinate 94,175 of JADHKI010000017.1, forward strand.
GACATGCTGATGGTAGAATGAGAGCCTCATCTTGGCGGGCTCACGGCCTCTCGTCGGGAGGAGTCTTTTGCGGGCGTTGCGAGTAGCCGAGCCGGTTCGCCGAGACCTGCTGTGCATGGGCCGAGATGAGAAAACACTCGCCGCGTGACCAAGGTAGGCGAGCGCCGACTTCACTCCTTGCGTCTGTGGTTTTCTCGCGTTTCTCCCGGGGCGGCGTGTTTGGGCACGTTTGGCTCCTAATCGAATATCGCTATAAGCAAACTGTGCGCTGATTGGTTATTGCATTTTTGCCGCCTGAATCCGCACAGTGCTGTCCTTGTTTCCACCCCCTAAAGCTACAACCAGCCTCTCTCCCACGGCCTTGTGAGCCCCTGCGTGGCTGTCTGCGTCGCGCATATCACGCCCGTAAAGCAGGCAATTCCTCGACATTGGCATCGCATCACTCGAGGCGGACATGGCCAGACACGACGGTTAGTACCGCCTGATGCGATTTTGTCTGCGCGTTGCTTTGTCAACTTTTTTTTGTTTGTGCCCTAATTTTAGTTGCCGCCGTCCTCTCTTGCCTCTTCCCTCTCTTCCTTCCCCGTCTTGACGTGTGGCGTACTTTCCTTCTCTTGCGTTTCTCTCCTTCCCCCCCCCCCCCCCGCCCCCCCCCTTCCCACCCCCCACAGGCCCTTCTTCTGCCCTTGTGCCCGACCGGAAAACTGAAAGCGTCTTTGCAGATCGTCCACTCCGGTCTCATAACTTCCTCACGCCCTCTGATACCACCACCCTGGCCGACGCACGCTCGCCTGCGAGGCACCGCAATTCCAGCGGGGCCGTCCTTTCACCACGCCAGGTAAGCAATTGTCCGACTGCGTGTGGCCGTTGCCGGCGCGGCGTCGTCGAATCCGGGCCTGGCGGGACCGGACCCCCGGAGGAGCCGGGCCGGGCACCGGCGGCAGGAGAGGACTCGAGCTCACCCGGATACACAGCAGGGTGGAGGGCCAGCACGCGCTGCTTCGCCGGGCAGTAGCAGCCATCTCTTGTCAGACGCCGACGCCGACGCCGACGCCGACGCCGACGCCGACGCCGACGCCGCCGCAGAACGCCATCCTCCTGCAGGCTCCAACGGCCCTTCTCCTTTATGGACGGCTGACTGCTCCGCAGAGCCGGCCGAGTCTCGCTACATGACAGACGACGAATACGACGACATCTCTGACAACGCCTTTGACGCTGCCTTTGGCGCTGTGTTCTTCGACGGCGGCGTCGAAAGCGGCGGAAGCGGCAACAGCGACGGCAGAAGCAACGGCCCCGACGAGAGCGGCGCTCCGCCTCAGCCTTCCACTCCAGCACGACGCCTACCTCCTCCGCCAGCCGAGAACCTCGGCGACTACGCCTTCATCCAAGCCCTGATCGACGGCAACTTCTCCTCGCCCACGCACTACAGCCGCTCGTCACATCCTCCTCAGATTGCGCGGCCTCCGCCCGGCAACGGCTCAACAGCATTGGCGGGCTCATCCCCGGCGCACCGCGATCGTCTGCCGTCACCGGCTTCTCAGCCGAGAGCCCATTCGCCACATACCATGCCGCAAAGACGGAGAATACCGCCACCGTGGTCACCAGGGTGGGAGCTGGAGCCAGACGTCAGCCTGTCACATACAGTGCCGCAACGGCGGAGGATATCATCAGCGTGGCTGTCGCCACACGCCGCTTTCTCTGACGTCTATACCACCACGACCCGCAGAAGGACACACGCAAGCGACGGCTCGCCCGACGGCGACAGCATGGCCACCGCCGCATCCAGTGCCGCTTTCGAACAGGCCCTCGCACCGACGACGCTTTTAGCAGCGGCGGCGTCATCGGCGTCGTCCTCCACACCAGATTCCCCTCTCTTCGTGTCGCAAGAAGGGCCGGATCCTTCTTCCTCCTCTGCGCCTGGGGCCGAAGCATTGGGCACCCCCAGTCCAAGGACCTCACGAAAAAGAAGGCGAGACTCGGAGGAAGCGACTGCCATTCCATCGCTGGCAACGGCCTCGAGCGGGAGCGCGAGCGCGAGTGCGAGCGGGAGCGCGAGCGGGAGCACGAGCGGACCGAACAGTAGTGCAAACAGCCGACGTTGGCCTTTCAACAACCCGCTCATCTTCCCCCCGACCGGTTCGTTCACGGAGGAGGACGAGGAGGTCGAGATTGTCAACCTTACGAGCGTTGATCGGCCGCAAAGCCAGACGCCTCTGCCAAAGGCCGAGCCAGAAAGAGCAGAGAAGAAGGCGAAACCGCCCGAGATTGAAAAAGTCAAGCTTTCCACCTTTCAATGCGTCATCTGCATGGACGATGTGACCAACCTCACCGTCACACACTGTGGTATGTCCTTGTCACAACGCCTTGCTGTCCCCTCCGCCTTTGCCGCTTGCTCACTCGATTGCTGCCAGGACACCTCTTCTGCGGCGAATGCTTGCACTCATCACTCCACATGGATGTCTCTCGCTCCATCTGTCCGATATGCCGACAGAAAATCGAAATCCGGGGGCGGCCAGCCTCCAAGTCAGCGCGTGGCTACTTTGCCCTGGAGCTGAAGGTGGTGGCTAGGAAGCAGAAGGGAAAAGAGCCAGCGCGACCATGAGTGTCAAAAGCCACGTATCTTGCTCATGGCAGACGCCGGCACACCCTCTTTCCCTTTTTCCCCTGGATGGATGAACCGCAGAACATGTATTTTTTGTATTGTATACCGCATGAGAAACGCCAAAAACTATCCGGTTAGATGTCGGGATGGCCGTGAGGAATTTGGGATTCTTTTCTTTTTGGCATCAGGACGTGCATGATTTCGAAGACGCTGCACATCCACACCTTGGCCCAGGGCATATCTGTTCTTTGCACGTCTTCTTGTTCTGTTTTGTTGCTACAAGCCTACTACTGTATTGGATACGGACGGTCTGGTGTTTATCTGGCATCCTTTTCTTGACCGTTTCGCAACGCATTCTGGTATAGCACGCGGGGACTTTTTGAGCTTTTCATGATGCATCTCGGATGAGGGCTTCAAGGGACTATATATGGAGAAGCCTGGCGCACAAACAAGTGGGAAAAGGCTTTGCATACTTTTGCATGTTTTGCATCGACATCCTGACTGGCCTCGGTTTCTCTGTTGATAAAACTGGGCATGGTCGTTTTGCATCATTTCTCGCTTTTCCAACTAGATTTCGTCCTGTATATACAAAAACCAAATGTCCCTGTTCTCGCTGCTCCCACTCCCAGGCGCCTCTGGGTACCTGCTATCACCAAAGACGACGGATGCGCCCGGAAAGAAGAGCCGGGTTCGAACTGTTCGCCCCTTTTAATGAAACAGCACGTGCGTGGGATCCTTTTGTGGCTGGGCAGGCTTCTCCTCCTCGTACTGCATGGTGGCGAAAGAAATGTCAGCGGGTGCAGGCCATCTCGGCTTGTCACAAAACAGCCACACAGACTGGGATCGTACGGGGCAGAGCTTACCTCGATAAAGCCCGTTGCGGCAATCAGCACCATGAACGCCTCTGCCAGCTCGACCATCTCGTCCAGCCCCCGGGACACGGCGCCGATGCCGGCCGATCGCTTCAGCACGTGCATCACCAGCATCCGGTGCTGCGTCAGGAAGCGCCGCCCCTGCAGGATGTTGTGCGAGCCCCGGCTGACCACGGCCGCGCCAATCACCCGGGCGACCTTGACCAGCAGGCCGTAGTGCTGTGCCAGCGCCGTGTGGTTGGCCGGATCGATTTGCAGCTCGGGGTCGGCCGAGAACAGCCCCGACTGCTCAATGGACCGAAACAGATTCGCTTGCAGGGTGTGCTTGGCACCGTTGCGCGTCTGGCACAGCTGCAGAAGCAGCGCCAGCTTCGCGTCCTGGGTCATCTTACGGTCCAGGCCGCCGCCGCCGCCGCCGCCGTGGCCGGCTTGGATGATCTCTAGCCCTTCCTGCAGCACCGTCCTGAGCGAGTCCACCAACACGCCGATAAAGTTGAGCCGGTTCAGCACGTCCACCACGTGAGAGTCGTGCTCCTGCTCGCCCAGCCGCACCAACGCCCCCAGCAGGATGAGCGCCGCGGTCTGGCACGCCGTGTCGCTGCCGTAGGCGTCGTCGCAGATGACATTCAGCACGCGCTCGCCACACATGACGACGGCCTTGTTAGCCCTCTGGCGGCCCCCGCCGCCAGACAGTCGTGCTGGCGGCAGAGACCCTGCCGGCGCAACGCGGCCGGCGTCGTCCATAACGCTGGATATATAGCGGTAGCAGATGTTGTAGTACACGGACCGCAGTTCGGTGCTTCCGATCCACTTGCACACGGCATACAGACAGATCTGGAACAGTTGAGACAGTTTGTCGCTGACGAGACTGCTCATCTGGAGGGCCTCCTTGTCCGGCTTGGCACCGTTGTCGTGGCTGTCTCTGTCGCTGTTCCCGTCGTCGGCGGCATGGGCGGAGCTCCTCCGATAGGTGTCCAGTTTGTAGAGGAGAACTTGGGCCAGCTTTGCCAGCTCAAGGGCCTGCAGCGGGTTGTCTGTGCTGGCTGCCTCGAGTCCGGGCAGTATGGCTTGCAAGGCCTGGATAAGGAACGCAACGCGGGCTGCGCCTTCAAACTCGTTGGTTTCGAAAATGATCAGCAGCAGCTTGGCCCACGATTGCAAGACGGCCTGGCGGTTGCTGTTTAGCTGGTTTTGCCGGTTCAGGAAGGAGAGGTAGTTGAGCAGCACGGTCTCTTCAAACGCCACTTCGTCCCGCAAGTCTTCCAACGACTTTTGGCTGTTGGCGATGCCGGTGAGCGCGCTTTCAGAACCCTTCATGAACTCGGCCGCCTTGAGCAGGATGATCTCGCGGGCTTTATCGAGGTCATAAATCGTCTCGCCATTGACGTCCTCGCTCATGGCAGCTCGCAGATCCACGTCCCGCAGGTGCTTGGATATCGGGGGCTGTGCCTCCCACTGAATGCCCGAGCTGCTGCCGTTGCTTGCCAGGAAGTCGTAGAGGCTAAAGACTGTTGGCGTCCCGATGGGTTCGCCATTGTCATCCACAATCTGGCCGTTGAGCGCGTCAAAGATGCGGCGTTTCAGGCTCGGCATTCGGCTCTGCGAGACGCTGCACAACTCTATGCCGATATACTCCAGTGTCATGGCACGAACAGCCCAAAAGTCAATGTACCCAAGCGAGCCGTCCGAGAAGGGGAAGCTGGGGTCGCTGGCCAGTATGCCGTCCCATAGCATGTCCGCTTGCAGGGTGACTTCGCGGATAAGAAGGTGGAAAGCCAGGTCGTTCTCCCGCAGGTCGGCCAGAACGATGGCAGACGAGAGCGGCGAGCGCCATAAGATTTGAAAGATGCGCATGATTTTGTGCTTGAGTACAATAAGCCAATGCTGCATGCCTGCTTCATCGTCCCCAAACGACGTTTCGAGGAGCACCCTGATGAGGTTGTGGAAAAGCGAGGTGCGATTGTCGAATGGCCCGCCACTTTCCACACTCAGAGAGTCGATGCCGCACCGGAAGCCGAGAAGCAGATGCGCAATCGTGGGCTGGTTTGGCGATGCCTGCAAGCAAGAATAGAGAAAGTCAAGAATGAACGTCTTGATGCTGTAGTTTGGCGCTTCGGCCTTCAATCCCACGTCAAGAGGTGTGATAAGCTCCGAAATGAAGGCTCCGGCAATGGCTTGCGCTTCGCCGTCCTTTTCGAGAGCCACGATAGCCTTGTTGCGATGGGCATGGCGTCCTGGGCCCGGCGTCCATGCTGAGATCACCCTGGGCGACACAGAAATCCTTTCTAGTAGCTTCAGACATGACAGGGCCAGCGCCGGGTTTCCCAGGCCACAGCAAGTCCCCAGATCCACGATGAGATCGAGATGATTCGAAATGGCCTCTTCAAAGAAGCTGTATGTCGTGCTGACGGGCTTTCTCCGGTCGCCCACATGGGCACGGATTACCTGGCGGACGAGATCCAAGTAGGTGTCCTGCAGGTCCAGGATCTTGGATATCAACTCGACTGCCCGAATGATGCCCAATATGAGTGGCGAATCTGGCGCGGCCGACCCAATCTCCGCCGTGCTTTGATGAATCGCGTCAAAGATGGATTCGGCGACATTGTGATTGTACATCCATTCCATAACGCGCGCAAAGGGGTGCAGCTTGACGTATGTGGCAAGGTCGGTTGTGGCAATCATGGAGTCGACGGGCATGGCGGTATCGTTGGCAATGACAATCAGATCCTCATTAAACGTCGACAGACAGGTCAGGGCAAAGTCGAGCGAGCTGAGTCGCAGAATCTGCTGCTGCTGCTTGTTGCTCCAGCCCCTTGTGATTTTGCCGAGCATCGTGTCTAGGACAAAATCCACATAGGGATCGATGCCTGGCATTCGCGTCGATGAACCGAGGTTTTCCGGGAACGGGAGTGCGTCATTCAACGTCGACTGGTCCTCGGAGGGCGCCGTGAGGGCCAGAAGGAACAGGTTGAACGCATATGGCTGCTCAAAACCTTGGCTGAGCTCGGCAAAGAAACCGTCCATGAAATGGGCCGGACTGGCCACGTTTAATGGCAGGTGCTGCTCGTACTCAACATAGACGCCGGCCATGTATTCCTCCACGCAGTTCCACATGATGTAGCTCACTTCCAGATTCTTCCCTACCAACAAGGAAGTGAGCGCCGTGAAGATACAAGCTCTCAGAGGGCCCGGGACCGGCAGGCTTGCTAACTGGAAGAGAATGCCGACCAAGGAAAACTCCTTGTTTTGCAGCAGCCAGATCCGAGCTTTCGTGCTGTTGGCGCATACTCTTGCAATCAGACGTAGATAGCATTCCAACATCACGGCCGATTCCGGCTCTGCATCTTCCTGGTCATCGGTGGGCCGGGCTGTGCGGTAAGACAAGGCCGGAGCAGGGTTCGTGTGAGCACGTATTCTTCCAGTAAAAAAGTCAAGCTCCTTGACAATCTGGGTCCAGGAAAGGGACTGGGACTTGCGTATCCGGCCCGTGCTTGTTGTGTTGTTGTTGAGGTCGTCTAGTAGAAAATCATGAGCAGCGTCGGCACAGGTCTCGTTGCCAGAGATGGAACGGAGCATCTCGCAGAATGCGCTGACAAGCGGTGTCGATGCCCGTTGACAGGCCCACTGCATAAACCCTGCCAAGTTGCTCTCCGGATCGTTCCAAAAGTTCTCCGCCGCTTCTGGCCGGCCCTCATATGCATGCGAGATAATGAGCAGAAACCGTTCCATCTCGAGGCTCTGTTCATGCGCCTGGCTCAGCTGCCTCTGCTCATCTTCGTCGACACGCAGCTTCCGGATGACGACGGGGAGGTTTGTGATAAACGTATCAATAAACTGCTCCATCTGCTCCAACAGGCGCACTCGGAAGAAATCCGAGAAGGGGACAGAATCAGTTGGCAGCGACGGGCACTTTCGCTGAATCCACATCTGGACACCACTGGACGTTGGGTCTTGCCAGGCTTGCGCTTCGGCGTCTGAAGACACGGCCAGGATAAAGTCCAAAGCCCCCTCTTTCAGGTAGTCCAGGATGCCGTCCTCTACTTCCTTCTTCTCTACCAACACCGTCAGCACTACGCATCAGAGAGATTCGGTTGTTTAGATGTTTTACCTTGCGCAACGGTACGGGGGTCGAGGGCGTCGTCGATATCCTCAGAGGTGTACCAGCCATTGAACTCGGAGTTCCACCAGGTGCAGATAGCAGCGCGCAGAGGCGGTATTTGCCAAACGCCATCGTCCTCCCGCCTGCGGATCACCTCATGTAGCTCCCGTGCTTTCCTGAAGTCGCTGACGCCCTCTATAGAGCCAAATATCTGAATATATATGGTGGCAATGGGGATCAGATGCACTAGAATCATGGCATCATCGTTAATAAACACCCCGACCCGAGGCAGCTCCCTCCAAAACATACCTAGAAGTGCATCGTAGCGATCGATTTTTTGGAGGACCTTGAGGAAATCAAGGAACTCCTGGGTGTCTGCATATCTTTTCTCCACAGCACCGCAGAGAATCATCGCCAGGCTCTCGTGCTGCTGGACCAGGCTGAGCCGTGAGAACTTGTATATTTCGTGCGCCTCTGGCGACTGCGTTTCCTGGAGGACAGAAGCTACCGTGGCTCGGTCTGACAGCTTCTGCAGCCATATCCGGATGTCCTGCATGGCAGACACACAGCGAGCAGCAATACGTTTGTTGCGGTCGGCTGCGGCCATGCCTGGCCTTGGGACGCAGTATATGTTCTCGGTGACAAAGTCTGCAAAGACAGTCTGCAGCTCTCCTTCCAGATCGGAATCTTGGGAGAGCACGATGCATAGGCGCATACAGTCGAGTAGGAACTTCCGCTGCTGATGGAACCGAATGAGGCCGCATTCGAGCAGCGGACGGCCGAGAGTGACCAGGTCGCCTTCAGAGTCGAGAAGCAGTTGCGCAGCCTGGACTTCATCCAGGTCCAGCTCATCTGCAAGCTGGAGCGTATTCTCCTGAAACTCCTTGTTGATAGAGTAAACCTCGTCGTCGCCGATTTTGAGAGACCCTGTTTGCGCGAGCGGTCAGAATTCAGCTCACCAAGGCGTACACGCGGATGGCAGGTCATGTCCACCACAAAGCCTACAGCCCTCTACTCCAGGCCACAAGTTCCAAGCCAGCGTTTTCTCAAAGAGTTTCAACTTGCCTGAATTGACAGCATTGCGGCTTTCTGAGCTTCGGGGCGGTTTGTCGATTAGCTTCTTGAAAAGCCCAGTGTGGGCTATCAAGGACTGCTCCAAAAACGGCAGGCCTTCATATCGGTGCTCTGAGACGGCCACCAGCTCACGGTGGAGAGCCTGGAGCCCATCCAAGGTGTTGACATCGAACATTTTGGCGACTTAAAGCGCAGATGCAGACGCGACCATGCTGGTAAAAAAAGAGCGCAGCGTGCGACGAGTCCACTCCAGGAAGGCGAGCTCCGAGTGTGTGTGTTTGCAGCCGCTTTGTAGGGTCTTGTCGACGCGCTTGACAACGAGTCGGGTCCAGTTGGTGTGCGTGCAGTCGCGAAAATGTCGTTACAGCATCGTTCTGGGCGGTGTTTTTTATTGAAAAGAAGATCGCGTAGCTTTGCTCTAGCGCACTTCACTACCCGCCAAAGAGCTCTGGGTGGGGAACCAGAGCCTGGCAACCGCCAATCAGCGATAACACGGTACAGGGCGGTGAGATATTCTGCCACCTAATATCATTGGCAACGGGTGGGAAGGAGCAAAGCAACACTGCTGCTCAAAGAAGCAGCTCCGGCGCGGCAACTCTCTTGTGCGCCGTTCTGCCATACATCAATACGCGGCGTTGCGTCTCGTACATGCGATTGCCTCTGAGACGGTTATAGACTGTCTCATTCACAACGGGCACGTCTCTCTCGGCACCGACGGAGAGCTACGGCCGTCCGGGGCGCTTAGACGGCAGATCTAATGTTCATGGCAGCGCACGGCGAGAAACTGGCCAAAGCCGAGGCCGCTTTTTTACTTGCAGCGTCCGTATGCTGTACTTTCAGTCTTGATTGCTGCGAGAAGTTATCTTGGGAACTGGCTGCTCAAGATCATGGCACCGGCACGGCCCAAGTTGGCAGTCCGCGATGCCAGCGTTGACAGCATCCGGGGTAGGTCTGATCAGAATGGGGGCGCGCGTGTCTTCATGTTGATAATAGCTAACTCATTTCTTCAGTGGCCATTGAAAAGGGGAATGCCACCGAGCGAGGAAAAGCGTTGCAGGGTGAGCAGTGTTGTTCCATGACTGGTTTCCCTCCTGATCATTCTCCGAGACAGGCGGCTGACACACGGATGTAGATTTGATATACTTCTTTTCGAAAAAACTGCAAGGCACGACAGAGTGAGTGTAACCCTCCCCGGCCCTGCAGGTGGTCTTTGCTGAGCTGGCTGACCGGTCCAGCGCCCCCCTCGACGCGAAAGCGTATCACAATCTGCTGGAAGCCCTCTTTCGCTGTGCCGTGGGCGAAAAGAAGAGCTATCTGGGGAACGCCAGGACAACCAAGAATGCAGCAGAATCGCGCCTGGTTTCTTGCGCAGAGGCTCTGCGGCTCGCTGTAAACTATGGCGCCTCAACGCTCAAGCGGAAAGTGGCCCGAGCCATTGTTGACCACATTGTACAGACACTGCCCAACCCTGACGGCAGCTATATCGAGCCCCTACTACAGGACTACACAAAGGCTCTGGTCGCTCTTCTGAGCCACCCGGCCAATGTCGAGCAGCTCGGGAAGCTTGAGAACGAGGGCTGGTTTGCGTGCGCAGAGTTTTTCACCAATGCCATACAGCATTTTACAGATGACTCCGATCGTGAACAAGCCATGTCAGAAACGCCACAGTCTCGTGCGTCACCCGCCCCGGGGTCGGTGACAGGTTTTAGTGGCCGTGCCGGGTCTGTGCCAAGACAGCGGCAAGCATCGCAAAGCTCCGGCAAGATTCTAGAGACCCTTGCACAAGGCGTGTATTGCCTCGTCAGTGCGTCCAATGCCATGCTTGAGTCAGACGCGTCTCGTCTGGCCAACGCTCCCATTCGCATATTGAAGATGCAGCAGCTGGGCATCGGCAACCTGCAACAAACCGCCTTTGCGTCTCTGCGGTGCATTGTTCAACACAGGCGGGGCGACGACGTTGGCTTGGTGGAAGGCATAGTATGCGACACCCTGCCGTTGCTCAGCCATTGGTGGCATCCCAAATCCTCAGCAAGCCAAAGCGAGTCTGTCAATGCCGTCCGCGAGGAGATCCTGCGGCTGGTTTTCGTTCTGCAGTTGCATATAGATGCCCTCGCTGTACATTCATCCGCCAGCAACATTATCGAGCATGTGCAAGCTTTTGTCGACTCCCTATGGCTTGAATATACAAAACGTGATGACAGAACACGCCTACAGGTTGCGGATCTGGCCTTTTCGTTCATGTCCACGGAGTACTTCAATGCCGGCATATTCAGCATCTCAGCACACGACCCAACTGCTGAGCGCCGATGGGCCATGGTTGAAGTCATGGCTCTTCTGGAAGCAATACTAACTCGAAACCAGCAAATTGCAAGCAGTGGTCGTCAAGTAGTAGACGAAAATGAGCAACCGCGAAAGAGAAGACGAGTGGGAGAGCGGGCTTATCGGCTGAGAGACTATCTAGGCTCAACAGACCCCGGCGTGAAGTTGACAGCCCTCCAAATTATACCCTTTTTTCTTCAAAGAACGGAAGCTTCTTTTGACGAATTTTCGGATATACTCTCCCATCTGAGTCAAGAAATAAGTGGCAAGCAAACCAGTCTTTCCTCTTGGGCCATGATTGCCTCCGCAAGGTTTGTTTTGAGCCAGTACCAATATATGGGCACTCATTGGCTAACATTTGTCTATAGCTGTACCATTCAGAGTCACGCAAAGGACGCGGCTTTCGCCAGCACATGGAGGCAAATGTGGCAGATTGCTGCCCGCTCCGTCAGCCTCCCCGGGACGAGTCGTACAGCTTGCGTACTGCTGCACGCTATCTTGGAAGCAGAGTTGGTGCCTTACCGCTTGATTGGAGACGATATCAATAATCTCGTGACAGCAGCGGAGGTCAGTGGACCTGCACTTCTGGTCGACTCGTCTCTTGTCCTGATGCTCCATTTGCTTTATCTTCGCAATACTATGCTTCCAAGTGCTAGCCAAGCCACGTCAAACAGTATCCTCCGGTGGACGTTTGCTCGATGGAAACCAGGTGTGTATCAGGCTCTCGTACGGCTTTGTCCAAATGTTTCGCTTTCTAACAAAATCAAAAAGTGGAACCTAGCTTTGCTTCTCTTTACTCCGTTCATCTGCCTTCCTATGACTTGATCAGTTTGATCATGGCCTGCATTGGCACATCTGGACCCGAGCGCATACTCCATATGGAGCCCTGTGGGGGTGCCATTAGCCAAACGTGGAAGGACCATATGGTTGCTGATGAGATGATGAGATATCTTTTGCTACTTCCAAAGGCAATCTCGTCTCCAACTATACATGCCGCATGTGTCTATCCAGCCGATGGCAGAGATTTGTCTCACCATAGCGACTCCGCGAGCTCAAACTCGGCGGAAAAGGTTGTGTTGGAACTTTTCCAGCCTATTCTGGAGGAGTTCAAACTCTTATTGGAATCTTGGACTGGAAACGGGGGTGAAAACGTGGCTCAGATATCGACGCAGCGGATGCAAAGCTTGGCGACTTTCTGTGTTGTGACAGCCGTTCTTGCACCTTCTCTTGGGGCAGTAAGCTCAAGCCTTTCTCGAGGGTTAGAGGCCTCTCTACTCAGTCTCACTGAAACGACATTTCTGGCAATACAACAAGTAGAGCACGGAAATAGCCTGATTGAAGTGTGGTTGACGACTGTTGCTGCTCACCTGCCGCGGTTATCTGTCTCCGAGAGCGAGCGGTTTGCCAAGGAGAACCCGAGCTTGCTGAAACTCTTAACAAGACTGTCCCGAGGCATTGAAGATGAAAATGAAAAGCAGTTTTCAGCGTCAACCGGCGATCCTATAGATCTTGACGACGAATTTGGCACGTCGTCAAGCCAGCACAGTCTGACATCGAAACAGTCTACATTCCCACGGCAACACTCCTCGTTAAGCACAAGCTCTGCTGCGTTTTATCTTGGTGCTTCTCAGCGCCTGCTGCTGTTATCATACCTCTTTGAAGATGGCGATGAGATCGGTGTGCTTCCGGAAGCATTCATTGATCAACTCGTGGCACAGTCGGCAGAGAATCTGCTACTCTGCTCTCAATTCTTGGAGGATCTATTCGGCTCAGATTTTGTGGTTGTCCCCGAGGATGCTCTCAAATTCGTCGAAGCAGTCGGGCTTATTCTGGGTCAGGGAGAGTATTCCTGTTGTGAAGTGGCTCTTACTTTATGCATCACCGTCCTGGAAAGCTTTGTCTGTGTTTGGCAGGACGAGAACCTTGAGGTTGTTGCAAAACTAGGGGACCTCTACTGCCACTTTGTGGAGCACCGTCTGACGAACAGTTCCATGTCGCCATTTGCCCAGATCTGCCTAGCGAAACTGCTCTACCGACTGCTCGAGGTGAACTCATCTTACGGAAGCGACCTGGACCTGCCTTCTTGCCGTTCATCGTTGCTATCGCTTCTCCGCACCAGCAGCATTCCCGTGCGCTACTTTATCGGCATGAATCTTCCAAAAATATTTGGCCTCTACGTTCTCAAGGTACACGACGATATGTTTGTGGATATACTTGAAAGCTTACCCTCCGATCCTGCCTGGGCTGAAGGCATTGCCTTTCGTCTGCTCTGCCTGGCTGAGCTGGCATGTGCCTGGCCCACACTGCTTCGGCGCTGCATCTACCATATATTCGAAACACCGGGCAGGCTGAAGCAATGCGCCAAATTCGCCAGCCGGTCGCTGGCCAAGGTTGCACAAGTGCTTTCACTGGAATCGCCCAAGAGTTTGTTCCAGATTTTTGCGCCCCAGCTTCTGTATACCTGGCTGGAGCATGACTCCATTGATGATATTTCGTTTGAAATATTCGGGTTTGGAAGCCTCGATGAGTTGATTGCACAAGCACAGACAGAAGCCACAGCCCTCATGATGATGCGCGGCCAGGAGACTGCGGCCTTTGCAATCGCAGAAAGGCTGGCCCTGCAGCCTATGGAACTCATGCAGAGGAATTTTGCAAAAATTATGGCATACTGCGTTGCCCACGATATTTCTACACCCAAAGAGAAGACCCCGGCGACTGGAGAAAGCCAGCTGCGCAAAGTTCTTGGTCGAGATCGATTTATCGACGCTATTCATCACAACTTGGCCGATATTGTGGCCATCCTGTTCGATATCATCGACCAGGAGGATCCCATAGAGAGGTATTTCAGCAGAGACCCAGCCTTGAAGTATGCTTCGGACATTATGGCCGAGATCAAGGGCCTTTGCCACTCTTCAGTTACCCTGCCTGCCAATCAACAGCCCATGTTCAAGGCAAAGTACTTAACGAGGGAGCTGGCCCATGTCTGCAGCCGTACCGCTTACGACCTGAGTACACTCTGGACTCCCGCACTTGTCGTTTCGGTGGCGAGAAGCTTGTTCAACACGATTCGCCCTGCTCTCGGGTCTTTGCATGCATGCTCAGTTATCCGAAAAGTGCGGGTTTTGGTCTGTCTTGCCGGGGATCAGGCAACCGGTTCCTATCCGCTTGAGATGCTTCTGCATTCCTTACGACCTTTTATCCAGGATGCAGAATGTGCAGACGATGCTCTCGGGGTCACAAAGTATCTCATCATTCACGGCACAGGCCACCTCACACAGTTTCCTTCTTTCTACGCAGGTTACACGCTGTCCTTGCTTGCATCCTTGAGGATGTTCCTTGAATCTAGCCAAGCCAGTACTACCCAAGAAAGCCAGTTCATAGAGACCATGGGAAAAGCCCAGAGCTTTCACATATGGCTCACCAGACATCTACAGGAGTACGATTCTTCGGCCTTTACGAGCGAAGAGCAGCGCGCGGCGTTCCGTTCGATAACCCGGTCAGCCACGAAGATCCGCGCTTTCGGAAATGCAGAAAAGGGCACACCGGAGAGTACTCTCTTACTCGAGATCTTAAAAGATGGTGAACAGGATAACAGACTGCTGAACGATTCAGCCCGAGACCTTGTCTTGGGTATGCTCTGCAGTGATTTTCTTGTTCCCGCTCTGGGCCGGTCCGACATCATCGAGACAGACCAGGATGCAATAGACCACAGTCCTGTTGTTTGGAAGAGCTGCAGTGCTCGCTCTCTCAGCAAGGAATATCTTGTTTGGGCAGGCCGAGTCGTGGGACGGTCGTTTGCTGCCTCTGGAAGTGTGCCTAAAGAACTTGTTCGCGAGTCACACTTTATGCCTCATCAGCGCACACCGGCAGCCGGCAGCAGCTCCGAGCAAGAGCTTCTCTCTCTCTTGGAAACATTAACAATGAGCCCTGAGTCTCTGACAGCCGGCCTTGCGGAATCGGCACTACGCACCATTGTCTCCCAGGCCACTGCCTTGGAAGACAATGCACTTTTAACGGCCTGTCAGGCAAGCCTCGCGGAGCCGCTGCTTCTATCCTCTGCTTGGGGAGCTTACCGCATACCTCCATCAGACTTTGATGCTGACGCCATACACAGTCGGAGCGCTGCAGATGTCTTCAGGCCTGATCGAATAGAACAACCCAACTGGGCCGGTGATCTCGCTGTATACCTTGCACAGTGCGTCACCGGTGATGTTGTTCTGAGTGTTCTGCCCCCTATACTGAGAAACTCAAACGGCTTTGCGGAAAAAACACTCTCGTTCATTGTCCATCTGGTTTTGCAATTCCAGCTTGGCAGGCAGCAGACTGTCAAGAGACAGATTTCAGAAGCAGCTCGTGCGTGGCTTGCTTCGACCGAACCCACTGCACAGGAGAATGTGAAGCTCCTCATCAATGTGCTTGTTTACATCCGCATGCAGCCCCTACCCAACGAAGCATCGATTGCGGATAGATGCAAATGGCTTGACATTGATCTTTTGCAGGCGGCAACGGCGGCGTCCCGATGTGGCATGCTCAAGGTAGCCCTTTTGTTCGCGGAGCTTGCTCTTTCCGACCCGGCCTCGCGCCAATCGAGACGGTCCTCTGCACCCGGAGTCAAGGATGTGGAGTTGGCAGAGCACACTGATCTGCTACTGCATATATACGAGAATATTGACGACCCGGATGCCTATTACGGCCTCCCTCAGAGCCCCAGCCTCGCTAACGTCCTGGCTCGTCTTGAGTACGAGAAAGATGGAAGCAAAACACTTGCCTTTCGGGGCGCTCAGTACGACAGCCACCTACGCCGTCATGATCCGAGCTCGATCAAGGATGGACAGGCTTTGGTGCAGGCCCTGAGCAATATCGGACTTTCCGGCCTATCACATTCTCTGCTTCAGATGCAGGAAAACGCTGATGGGTTGTCGACCTCCCTCGACAATACCTTTACGACCGCACGACGGCTCGGCATCTGGAACCTGCCTGTGCCAAGCACTTCCGGGAATCACTCGGTGACCATGTACAAGGCTTTCCAGGGCGTGCACCAGGCTACAGACTTTGCAGCGGTCCAAAAAGCCATTTATGAAGGCCTGGGGAATACAATGGACTACGTCACGAGTCACAACCTGACCATGTCCAGTCTACATCACCATCTGGGCGCATTGGCAGCTTTGGCGGAGCTGGATGAGATTCTGAATGCTACAGAGGAGCCGGAGCTTCAGAAGATGCTTGAAATTTTTGAAAATCGCTCAAAGTGGATGATGAGCAAACAGTAAGTCTACTCCAGTCCAAAGATGTGCTCGTCCCTCGCCGTATGCAAGACTCTAACTCTTGCGCCAGGTATGCCGATGTCAGTCAGATATTATCGTACCGAGAGACAACACTGAATACCATAAGCCAGCAGGGCTACCTTCGGGGCAGTATGAGAATCACACCAGCAGAGGCGCGGCTTATCGAGATCAAGGGCCTGTTACTCTCGTCGAGCATATATCGCTTCCACCATGCGATGCAAGAATCGCTCAACGTCGCCACCTCACTCGTCGATCTCATCGAGCCGAGCGAGGGCATGGGCCTTCACGTGGATGCTGCTATCAAGATGGAAACGGCAAATTCGCTTTGGGATCACGGAGAAATGGTGGCCTCTATCCGCATGCTTCAGGGCATTGATCGCGACTCGTCTCTGGATAAGCAGGCCGTTCCGGTCAGTCGCTCCGACCTGCTGTCAAAGATTGGCTTCCAGGTGTCCGTGGCGCGGCTGGAGAGTGCAGACTCGATACAGAAGAAGTACCTCGAGCCGGCTCTCAGCGAGCTCAAGGGGTGCAACGAGGGCAAGGAAGCAGGGCGAGTGTTTCACCAGTTCGCCATGTTCTGTGACCAGCAGCTGCAGAACCCAGACAGCTTGGAGGACCTGTCCCGCCTGCAAAGTCTCAAGGAGGGGAAGAGCAACGAAGTTAAGCAGCTGCGTGGGCTGATCAGCGGTGCCAAGGATTCGCAGATGCGAAGTCGCTACACGAGCCACCTTAACAAGGCACAGCAGTGGCTCGACCTGGATGCGCAGGAGCTGTCCCGTGTGGAGAAGACGCGCAACGAGTTTGTGCGTCTGAGCCTGGAGAACTACCTGCTCAGCCTGATCGCATCAGACGAACATAACAATGACACGCTGCGCTTCACGGCGCTTTGGCTCGAGCGATCGAGCGAGGACAGCACCAACGAGGCGGTGAAGAAGCACCTGGAAAGGGTGCCGACACGCAAGTTTGCCTCGCTGATGAACCAGCTCACATCGCGCCTGCAGGACCACCGGAGCCTCTTCCAGCGACTGCTGATCGGGCTCGTGCACCGCATCTGCAGCGACCACCCCTACCACGGCATGTACCAGATCTGGTCGGGAGTGCGGACGCGGCCCAACTCCAAAGACAACATTGCGGTGCTGCGGCAAAAGGCGACGGAGCGGGTGGCCAAGGAGCTGTCGCGCGCAGAGGCAGCGGCCCCGATCTGGACGGCCATTGACAAGACCAGCAAGGCCTATCATGTGTTGGCGGTGGAGAAGGACGGGCGGTACCGGTCTGGCCACCGCGTGGCGCTCAAGGATTCGCAGGCAGGAAGTGCTCTGGCGCAGAGCCTCGGCCGCTACGCCATCCCGCCGCCGACAATGGAGATACCGCTGCGGGCAGACAAGGCATACGTGGGCCATGTGCCCACCATTGTCCGGCTGGAACCGACCATGTCGGTGGCGCTTGGGGCCAGCGCGCCCAAGATTTTGACGGCCGTCGGCAGCGATGGTGTGCGGTACCGACAGCTGGTCAAGGGCGGCAACGACGACCTGCGGCAAGACGCCATCATGGAGCAGGTGTTCTCGGCCGTGTCGGCACTGCTCAAGCTGCACCCCACCAGCCGGCAGCGCGATCTCGGCATCCGCACGTACAAGGTGCTGCCGCTGACGGCCTCGTCTGGGCTCATCGAGTTTGTGCCCAACACGGTCCCCCTGCACGAGTACCTAATGCCAGCGCACGACCGATACTACCCCAAGGACCTCAAGGGATCACAGTGTCGCAAGGAGATCTCGAATGTGCAGACACGGTCCGTGGAGCAGCGCATCAGCACATACCGCCGGGTGACGGACAGGTTCCACCCGGTGATGCGCTTCTTCTTCATGGAGTACTTCCCGGTGCCGGACGAGTGGTTTGAGCGGCGGCTTGCCTATGCGCGGGCGACGGCGGCCATCTCCATGCTGGGCCACGTTCTCGGGCTGGGCGACCGGCACGGCCACAACATCCTGTTGGACTCGAAGACGGGCGAGGTGGTGCACATTGACCTGGGCGTGGCCTTTGAGATGGGCCGTGTGCTGCCGGTGCCCGAGCTGGTGCCATTCCGCCTGACGCGCGATATTGTGGACGGCATGGGCATCACAGGCACGGAGGGCGTGTTCCGGCGGTGCTGCGAGTTCACGCTGGACGCCATGCGCGAAGAGACGTACTCGATCATGACGATCCTGGATGTGCTGCGCTACGATCCGCTGTACTCGTGGTCCATCTCGCCGGTGCGCCTGGCCAAGCTGCAGGATGCGCGATCGCGGACGGACGAAGCCGCGGCAGCGGCGGCAGTAGCAGCGGCTGCGGGGGAGACGGGTGAAGATATCGGCGGAGGCGGCAACAACAACAACAACGGCGCCAACGGCGCCAACAAGCTGGTGGTCAACGAACCCTCCGAGGCGGATCGCGCTCTGGAGGTTGTGCGCAAGAAACTGTCCAAGACGCTGAGCGTTGCCGCCACCGTCAACGACCTGATCAACCAGGCGACAGACGAGCGGAACCTGGCCGTGTTGTATTCTGGTAAGTGCCGCGATCGGGCCGATGAGGCATATATGCTGACATTTACGCTACAGGATGGGCGGCCTATGCTTGAGTTGCCGGGTGTATTTGTGATTGTATTAAGATGTATCGAGGACACTTGTTTGGTAGAATATGGCGACCGAGGCAACGTGATCAGATTTGAAATCTTGTAATAAAAAAAAAACGCAAACGGGAAGAACAGCGGGAAGATCAGCGGGAAGGCAAAAAGGCAAAAAAAGAAGATTTGAGATTTTGGGTTCTCCGATACGGGGAATCGAACCCCGAGCTCCACGGTGAAAACGTGGGATGTTAACCGTTACACCATATCGGACTAACTCTTGTGTTGTCGAGACCTCGTCAGGTAGAGTTATAGAGGCACTAATAAACAAACTAGCGTCGTCGGCATTTGAGAGTATCTGTGTCTCGAAGCCTCATTTGTAGCGCGTTGTTTTTCAAGTCACGTACGGCGTCTCCGGGCCTTTTTCACGTTTACCCGTAACTAATAAAATACCAATATATAATGACAAGCCACGAAGCGAATACAATAAAAAAGCAAACCTTTTCAGCACTGAGCTTGGATGAGCCGCCCGCTCTTTTCTTTTATATACAAACCCAAACAATGACAATGAAACCGTGGCAAAATGCAGACACGCAAGAAGAGAGCATGCCCCAAAGCCCGTCCAAGACCAACCGACAGCCATCCACACTAGAACAATGATGAATACAAGCAAGAGTACAGGCAGATATGCGAGAGCAGCTTCTCGGGTAAGAGAGCGGCTCTTGGGAAGAGGGCGGCTCTTGGGTAAAAGAGCGGCTCTTGGGAAGAGGGCGGCTCTCGGTCAAGAGAGCGGCTACTCGGGAGGGAGAGCGGCCCGCTGGTCGGGCCGGCGCGGCTGAGGCCGCGGCGACCAGCTGGCGGCAATGGCCGCGGCGTCCTCGAGGCGCATGCGCTCGGACAGGCTGCGGGGCGCGCCAGACAGCGAGGCGGCGGCGCCGGCGGCGACAGCCGAGCGGGCGCCGTTCTGGTTGTAGCTGTTGTGGTGGCGGTGGGAGAAGAGGGCCCGGCCGGGGACGTGCATGTCGACGGGTGCGACGGGTGCGACGGGTGCGACGGGGGCTGCGGCGGCAGCGGGGGCGGTGGAAGTGACGGGGGTGAGCGGGGTGGTGTCGTCGAGGCCGGAGCGGCCGTGGACGCTGCCGACAAAGGAGTCAAAGTCGCCGAGCTGGGCGGCTTCGTGCAGGATGCGCGGGTCCTTGACCACGTTGAACAGGGCCAGGGGGCGGCCGCGGTAGGAGCCGACCGAGGCCGGGGGCGGCGGCGACGTGGGCGGCGAGGCGGGCAGAGGCGAGCGGGGCGTTTCCGGATCGGCCACGGCGGATGAAGCGACTGCGGGCGCTGCGGGCACACACGTATCGAGAGCCTGCAGAGAACGACGACGGGCCGCCTCAGCGGGCCGGCCGGTTCCGTCAGGGCCGGCGTCGGCGTCCATGTGCTGCTGCAGCGTCTCCTTCTCTGCCATTTCCTTTTCCCCGACCTCCTGCTCGTCTGCCTCCTTCTCCGCGTCCTCCTTCTCCTCGACGTCCTCTTCGACCTCGTCCTCCTCGTCCTCCTCCTCTTCCTCCTCCTCATCGGCAGGCAAGTAGGGCTGCACGGCGGGAGCGCGCGTCAGCGGGTAGCCCACGACGTCCCCGTCGTCAAAGTCAAAGAGTTCCTCGTCGGCCGGATCGGACTCTGGCGGCGACGGCGGCGACGGCGGTGGCGACGGCGACGTCTGCTTCTGCTGCCTGCTCTTGGGGGCGGGCGAGTCCGCGGCGGCACCTGTTGGCGGCGCTGCCGTTTTTGAGCCCTGATGGGAGGAGCCTTTGCGGGACGGCCGCATGGAGATAAAGCTGTCTTCGTTGTCGTCGTTGTCGTCTTCCTCGTCCGCGGCGTCTGGGCTTTTGCCAAGAACAAAAACCGACAACGCCGGCGGCGGCGGCGGCGGCGGCGGAAACAGGCTGCCGCGGTCGGCGTCGGCCTGGCTGTCGGCGTCGGCCTGGGGGTTGACGACCGTCCACATGGACGGGTCTTCGAGCGGCAGCTTGGACAGGGCACGCAGGCGCTCGGACGAGGACACTTTGCGGGCCAGGGGCGCAAAGTCCAGGTCGTCGTCGTCGAGGACCAGGCTGTGGCGGTTGCGGTGGTGGCCGCGCTCGCCTGCTGCGGCGGCGTCGTTGGAGGCCGCGCCTGTCACCAACGGGTGGGCCGGCGAGAGCTGCGGGGGGGGTGCGACACTGGGGGTCGAGGGCGCGCCCTCGGAAGCCAGCAGCGAGTCCAGCGAGTAGCTGTTGCTGGCAAGCCGTGCAAAGGTCGACTCGGAAGCAGGCGGGGGCGGCAGGGGCGGCGGTGGCGAGAGGCCGGCGATGATGGCGTCTATGCCGTCTCTATCGGCCTCGACATCGTAAATGGTCGTGGGTGCTGGTTCTGCTGTCGGCGGCGGCGCCTCCGCCTGGTAGCCGTTGGTGTCGAGGAAGCCGTGGCTGTTGAGGAAGCGCAGCTGGCCCGGGTCCAGCTCGGGGTCTTCTCCGGGCGGGTCGGTGGGCAGGACTTCTTCGTCGGCAAAGCGGAAGCGCACACGGCGCGGGCTGGCGGTCGCGGTGCTGCTGCTGCTCGGGGCCGGCGAGTCGGCGTGGGCCGATCGCAGCGAGGCGGTGCTGGAGGAGCGGGTGCTGGAGGAGCGGATGCTCGAGGAGCGGCGCAAGGCGCTCTTCAGCCGGGGAGGCGGCAGGGGCGCCGGGTCCAAGGCCGGAGCTAGAGCCAAAGCCGGATCCGGAGCCGGAGCCGGAGCCAGAGCCAGAGCCTGTCCTGCCTCCTTGCCGGCCGCCGGGGGGGAAACGGGGGCGGCGAACGATGGAGACGGAGGTGGCAGGTCGGGGGGCGACGCGGGCTGGCGGCCGTACGAGGAGCTGTCGAGCAGAGGGAGGAAGCGGGGGGTAAAGACGCCGTGGAAATCGGTCTCGCGGCGGCCGCTGTAGGGGCGGGGCGGCGTTGAAGGAACGGAAGCGGCGGCGGCCGGAATCGGAGCCGGAGTCGGAGCCGGAGCCGGAGCCGGAGCCGGAGCCGGAGCCGGAGCCGGAGCCGGAGCCGGCGCTGCGCCTCCTAGCAGAGGCCGGTGTGAGCCCTCTTCGGGGATGCCCGAGGTGTGGTAGAGCACAGGCGCCGGCGAGAGCGTGCGCTGGGGCGACGGCGAAGTCAGGATGGAGCCGGAGCCGGAACCGGAACCGGAGCCGTCCTCGAAGCCGGGGTAGAGGGCGGCATAGCGGGTGGGTTGGGCGGCGATGTCGGCGTGCAGGGCGCGGGACACAGCATCGGCAGCGGCGGGCGGCAGCGGCTGCAGCAGGGCGGCGGCATAGCGGCGGAAGTCGTCGGCCTGGTCGCGGCGGAAGGCCACCACCTTGGCATCGAGCTCGGCTAACTTCTGGTGCAGCGCGGCCAGCAGCCGGTCTCGCTGGGCGTTGTCGTCCATGGCAGCAGCCGGCACAGAAAAGTCGAGACCGCAGCGGCAGGCGGCGGCTGCTTCATTTGGGGGGGGTGATGGGGTGAGGGGGGAAGGGAGGGGGGGGGGGGGGGCAAACAAGGCTCAGAGGCCAAAACGAGGCTCGAGGCCGATAAAGGATGATTCTCCGCTGTCGGCGGGCAGGCGGGAAGCGGCACGGGCGAGAATGGCAAGCAATGGCAAGCACAGCAGGCAGTCTGCGGGCTCGGCGGGTGTCGTAGCTCGTGCGCGCTTTGGCCTGGACGGCGGGCTGGCGCGTCGTCAAGAGGGATGGTTTTGTGAGAGTTTGTGCGGTGGCGCAAAAAAAACGAGCTATATTCAATGGCTGCAAGTACGAGTATATTACGCCGTAGATTGGGTCATATGATCTAATGGAGTTCTGGCCGGGGGTGTGGGGCCCGGTCTGGGGGGGACTGAAAGGGAAGCCGCGAACAAAGCCTGGGCCGCAATGCGATTCCATTGATTGCCTGACTAAGCCCCACCGCTTGTCCTCTGCCGGGAGGACGAGAGAGAGCCGAGGCGACGGCTGGGCGACAAGTGGACGACGACGGACGGCCGACAAGTGGGCGACGCGGGCGACGGTGTGGGCACTGGCGGCGGCCTGCATGGGCGATCCGCAAGCGGAAACGCCCCAGATCGATGCGGCTCCCGCTTGGTCAGTTCTCATTTGGGACGACGTGGCCTTTTTTTTTTTGGTTGTCATATCTCGCGTGTTTTTGATCCTGGACGCGGCAGTGACAGGGGACAGACACACAACGGGTTTGCCTATACGAGCTACCTGGGCAGCGACACGCATCTGCGTCAGGCCGGCCTCATCTCGCCATCTCATCGTCCCGACCGCCCGGCCCCGGTCCCGGCTCCGGTCTCAGCCCCGGTCCCGGCTCCGGTCTCAGCCCCGGTCCCGGCCCCGGCCCGAAACCGGCGGGGAGGGGGGGGGGGGCGAGGGACTCGGCGGCAAAGGCGGCGTTGGCGTGCAGCAGCAGCAGCAGCACAAAGTCGCGGGCGCTGCGGGCGGCCTCGGGCACGGCGACGCCGGCGGCCAGGTGGCGGTAGTCGTGGAGCAGCCGGCGCAGCCCCTCGGCGAGGCTGGCCAGCAGGTCGGCGAGCACGGCGTCGACGAGGGCGGCGGCACGCGCCCGCACGGCAGCCTCGACGGCCGAAAACATGGCGGCGGCGCTCGCGGCGACGTGGCCGTCCATGGCCTGGCGCATGCGGGCGCGGCAGCCGGCGCCGGCCTCGGCGGCGCACGCCGTGTAGGCGGCGGCCATGGCCTCACGCACGCCCTCGCGCGGCAGCCGGCCGGCCTCGCGCCGGAACTGCGCCACACGGTCCTCGGCCGCCCGCAGCTGCTCGAGCACGCGGTGCCGCAGCCCGCCCAGGGCCTGGTCCCGCAGCCGCGCAGCATCCGGCCCGGCCTGGGCTCCGCGCTTCGCCGGCTCGCCCGCCGCCGCCGCCCGGCCCTGCAGCCGGCCCTGGAAGCCGTCCAGCAGGCCCGCCGCCGCCGCCCGGTACTCGGCCAGCGCCGCCGGGAAGTG
Organism: Graphilbum cf. rectangulosporium; assembly: GCA_019925645.1. Classification (NCBI taxonomy): domain Eukaryota; kingdom Fungi; phylum Ascomycota; class Sordariomycetes; order Ophiostomatales; family Ophiostomataceae; genus Graphilbum; species Graphilbum cf. rectangulosporium. The sequence goes on from JADHKI010000017.1 coordinate 118,035, forward strand.
CCTGCCCAGCGCCGCATCCCACGAGGGCGCCAGGCGCGCCAGCAGCGGGCCCAGCAGCTCTGACAACCAACACCCAGACAGTCAGCCTCGATGAGGACACCTCGCGCCTCGCCTCACTGAACGAGGCGCCAACCAATGCAACCGCTCTCCTCACCGCTCTCCTCTTACCCGTGTTGAAGTCGCGGCTGGCCTTGGACTGCGTTCGGCTGCCCCTGCTTCCGTGTCAGGGATGGGAGAGAGAGGAGGAAAATGCTTCATCTTTGTCAACACATACCCGTTGCGACACACCGACCGGAATGTGTTGTAGGCCAGGCCGCCTTCTTTGCGCCGGCCGGACCACGACGCGGCGATCTGGGGCGCCTCGAGCGTGCACGACTGCAGGAGCCGGCTCATCGGAGCCAGGATGTCCGCCTCGACGGCCTGCCGCAGGTTCGCCGCCAGCCCGGTGGCCAGCGCGACGAGATCCTGGCCGCTGGCTGTTAGTATCAACGATCCACGATCAACGCAGTCAAGTGATACAACAGTCAAGCGATACAACAGCCAAGCGATATCAACACATCAACGCATCACGCATATCCCGCGCACATCTTTGAGCTCGCCGTGGGCTAGGTCCAGCTGCCGCAGCTCATACGCACGCCGCTCCCGGTCCAGGTGCATCTGCATGCCGAAGCCGGCCACGCTGCTGGTCGCCCACACGGCCAGCGACGCCAGCAGCTGCCGCACCTCGCCCAGCAGCTTGCGGTCTTGCCGCTGCCGGCACTGCGCGCTGAGCCGCTTCGCGTGCTGCTGCAGCCGGGGGATCTCCGTCTCGCCGACGTGGCGGTATCCGAGCGCGTGGCCGAGCGCCGTCGCCGCCGAGGAGGGGGGGGAGGAGAAGGAGGGGGAGGAGCCGTCTCTGCCTTCGCTTCCGTCGCCGCCGTCACCGCCGTCGCCGCAACGGCCGCCCGGTTCCGGCCCGGCCGCCCGGCCCCGGAACTGCTGGTAGGCCCGGCTGCTCACGCAGAACACCGGCAGGCCGGGCTCTCCCGCGGGAGCACACGCCGCTTCTTCTCCGGCGTCGTCGTCGTCGTCGGCGTCGTCTGCTGCTGCTCCCGGCCGGCAAGCCCTAATTGTTCTCAGTCAGAGGGATGGTGTTGGGCCTTCTTGGCCGGAAACCTACTTCTGCCTTCCCTCGGCAAAGTCGGCCTGGATGTGCGTCCGCGCATACGCATTGCGCAGCTGCATGCACACGGCAGCTCGCTCGTTGCACAGCCGCGCCCGCTGCTGCTCCAGCGCGCGGCGCTCGCCGTCGGCCCGGACCAGCTCGGCGTGCACGGCGCTCAGCTGCGCCACGGCGGCCTCGCGTGCGGCCAGGCCGCTCTGCTGCAGCAGGCCACTCTCGAGGCGGCCGGCCGCCTCGTCTCGCTGCCTCTGGAGCGCCCGGCACGCGTGCACGAGCCGCGCCAGCCGCTGCTCCGTCTCGGCCAGCGTCTCGGCCACGCGCCCGACCTGCGCCGCCGCCGCGCCGCCCAGCGTCTCGGCCGCCTCGCGCACCTCGAGGTCGTCCGTCTTTGTGCACACAAACGTCACCTTCTCATACGCCCCGTCCAGCACCAGCTGCCGCCGGAACGACGCGCCCAGCAGCTCGCGCGCCTCGCGGTCGTCCACGGCCCGGCCGATCGGGCTGACGATCCACAGCGCCGTGCACTGCTCCAGGTAGCGCTCGGCCACCGCGTTGCGCGCCGCGTTGGCATCGCCGAAGCCGGGCTGGCCGCTTCATCAGACAAGGCACCACACACCACCGACAAAAGCCAAGACAAGCAAAAAGCACCACAGCCAGACAAAAAAAACTTACCAGATCCACCAGCGTCGTCCCCGTCGACAGCGCATCGGCCTTGAGGTAGATGCGGACCGCCTTGATCAGCGGCCAGAACGCCATCGGCGCCTCCGCCTCCGGCTCTGCTGCCGCCGCCGTCCGCAGCGGCAGCCGGCTCTCCCGGCTGTCCAGGAACGGCTGCAGGTTGGCATAAAACACCTCCGCCTCCGACGCCGTCAGCTTCAGCGTCTGCCCCAGCACCCGGGCCACACGCGCGTCCTGCAGGAGCGTCTCGGCATCGCAGCCGCGCACCAGCGCCTCCTTGGACGTGGCCTGCCCGGGGAAGACGGCCTGCATCTTGGCCAGGGCAACGTCCGCCTCCATGTCATTCATGCCATTCATGTCAAAGCTGCGGCTGCGGCTGCTGCTGCTGCTGCTGCTGCCCCCATGCCCACCGGCTGCCGCCGCCGCCGCCGCCGTCACGTCGTCCTGCAGGTCGCCGTAGAGCCGGAGCAGCTCGCGCCGCCAGTCCTCGGCCGCCACAAACTCGATCTCGGCCCGGTACCGCTCCTCCGGGTCGTCCGACGCGTTCCACGCCATCTCCGTCACCACCGCCGTGCACGCGCGCAGCCCGCTGGTCGGCAGGATGCGATCCTCGTCCAGCACCGCGTTGATGACCGAGCTCTTGCCCGCCCCGGTGCGCCCGACCACGCCGATCCGCACCGCCGCCGCCGCCGCCGACGACATTTCCCGCCGCTGCAGAGCCGCCTCGTGCAGCCGCCGCGCCCACTGTGTCCAGCCGGGGCCGTCGACCCGCTCCTCCATGTCCTGCAGCGGCCGCGCCAGGCGCTGCAGCAGCGCCGCCGCCGCGCGCACGGCCTGCGCCGTCTGCCGCGGCGAGCCTCGCGCCATGATCTGGTCCAGGTTGGCAAACGAGATGCTGGTCGGCGAGACGTCCGGCGGCGCCTCCATAGCGGGGGCGCTGGACAGGCAGCTGTCCTGCGGCCCCGGCTGGGCACTCTGCCGTTGGCTTGCGTCTGGCCATGCCGGAATATCGCCGCCGCCGCCGCCGCCGCCGCCGCTGTCTGCGCCCACCAGCCCAAAAAGGTCTTCAATGGCCGGCGGCATGCCGAGCTCCTCCAGGGCGAGGCTCACGCCCCGCGCGTTGGGTGCAGGCCCAAACAGCGAGTCCAGCTCGTCCTGCAGGGAAAGGCCGCCGGCGTCCGCGTCCGCATCGGGCGACGGAAGCTCTGCCGGCGGCGGCAGCAGCGGCGAGGAAAACAGGGACGCCGGCTCGGCGTCCATCTCGGTGCCTGCCCGCGGCTCCTCGGCAATATCAAAGTCGTACCGGTCGACAAATAGGTCGAGCTCCTCCTCGGGGGTGTCAGGGCCGGGGCCGGGGTCGGAGTCGGGGTCCTGCGCATCTGCCGCCGCCGCCGGGGTGGCCCCGTGCGCTAGAGAGCCCTGTCCCCCACCGTCACCATGGCCACTCCCCTCGCCAGTGCGCTCCTGCTTGATGCGGTGTGCCTCTCTTGTGTCTATGATCGTCACGGGCTCATCGCCATCGTCGGCGGCGTCGTCGTCGGATATGCATATCGGCTCCATCGGCATAGCCTCGACAGCCCACCACGCCTCGTCGCTCTTGATCTCCTGCTTGACGCGCGCATAGTCTGCGAGGCCGCTGCCGGCCGAGCTCCCCAGCCCGGAGCCGCTGCCACCACCGCCGCCGTCGTCGTCGTCGTCGTCAATGCAAATGGCAGATGCCCTCTGCTGCGGCGTCAGGGACAGCCGGGGGCGGCAGGCCGGCCTGGGCACCCACATTTCAGGGCCCTGCCGTTTGTTCTTGGTGGCCATGCCGAAAGGGAAGAGGTCTTGATATTGAGTTGATCTCCGACTCAATGTCAGAATGAGCTCGCTAACGTGTACCCTGAGTGGCAGCCTGGAAATGAACCTTTTTCAATTCCAGAGTGATCCGAGCCAGGGCTCAAGGTTGTGCTCATAATATTACTTTGTAAATGAAACGGCAGTGCAGAGGGACAGTGCAGAAGAAAATAAAGAGTGAGGTGGCATATGAATAGTCCCTTGAAGCCTGACTTTTTATTCTGTCAACTAATCACATTTCAGTAAACTCGCTGCCTCGCAACCTCGTGAACCAAAGCCCTCCATTCAGCTTGAACAAATGCCCTCAACTCAGATCAGCGTCTCCAATTCGTCTGGTCGTTCTCAATCATCATCACAGTCCGGCCCTCAACACCTAGAGTTCCTACATCCAACTCCAGAACGAAAGACAATGTGGGACGTCAAGCCGCAGCTCTCACCGCCTTCCCTTTCCAACAATTCTGCCAGTGGATGTTCAAAGCAACTAGCGCATCGCCATACAAGCTCTCTCTCCTGCGGCTCTCTCTCTCTCTCTCTCGCGATTCATCCTCTTTCTGCCCGCGCCCGCCGCAGTCTCTACAGCTAGATAAGTGCGCGCCGATACAGCTTGCGAAGCGCGTCTGATAAGCGAACGCGCCCGTCGCTACCCGACCAGTTCTTTACCAGGAGACGCGGCGCGAAAGCGAAAGCGAAAGCGAAAGCGAAATCAAAGTCGAAAGCGAAAGCGAAAGCGCGCCTCGCAGCGAAGCCAACTCTCGACATCGGACAGGCGGCGACGGTCCCTCTTGCGCAGCATGTCGACCATTACGAGCAACGCGATGCAGTCGGGCCACCCGCCGATTGTGCCGATGGCGTTCAACGGCAACCAGCCGGAGACGATCAAGCTGTACCCGCTGTCCAACTACACGTTTGGCGTCAAGGAGACGCAGCCGGAAGAGGACCCGTCGGTGGTGGCGCGGCTGCGGCGCCTGGAGGAGCACTACACGGCGCACGGCATGCGGCGCACGTGCGAGGGCATCCTGGTCTGCCACGAGCACAACCACCCGCACATCCTGATGCTGCAGATTGCAAACGCCTTTTTCAAGCTGCCGGGCGACTACCTGCGCCCCGAGGACGACGAGCTCACCGGCTTCAAGGCCCGCCTCGACGAGCGGCTGGCTCCCGTGGGGCGCCTGGGCGAGGGCGAGGAGCCGGCCGACTGGGTCGTCGGCGAGTGCCTGGCGCAGTGGTGGCGGCCCAACTTTGAGACCTTTATGTACCCCTTTATCCCGCCCCACGTCACCCGGCCCAAGGAGTGCAAGAAGCTGTACTTTATCCAGCTGCCCAAGTCGAGTGCGTATTGTCCCCCCTCCCCCCTCGTTGACTCTTGGCCTGCCCCCCGTTTCGGTGTCTGACACAGCGCAGAGGTCTTGAGCGTGCCGAAAAACATGAAGCTGCTGGCCGTGCCGCTGTTTGAGCTCTACGACAACACGGCGCGCTACGGGCCGCAGCTCTCGGCCATCCCGCATCTGCTGAGCCGGTACAACTTTGAGTTTTACGACGAGGAGGACCGCGTCGTGGCCGCCACGCCCGGGTCGGGCGAGGGCCTGCGGACCAAGGTGCTGGCCGGCGAGGACACGGACATGAACACGGAGAACGGAGCGAACTGAGAAGAGAGAGAGAGAGAGAGAGAGAGAGAGAGAGAGAGACGGAGAGAGAGACGGGAGGCAGGGTGTGTTGGCTGCAGGCGCAAGAAAGGCGTTACCACGCCGCACGGGACGGCTGCGGGAGCTGAACGGCTATTTCACAGTGATTTACATGTCGGAGCATATCAAGAAACGCCCCGTCCGGAGAGAAGAGACAGCTTTCCCACGTGCAGCTTGATTCCGTAAGACGCTTCTCAGGCATCAGGCCTTTTCCCCTTGGATGGTCGCCACCACGTGCCGGGAGTGCTTGCGGGCGCGGAACTCCAAATACCAGATGCCCTGCCAGGTGCCGGTCGCCTGCCAATCCGGTTAGTAGAGAGGAGAGGGGAGAGGGGAGAGAGGGGGGAAGAGAGGGGGGGAGAGTGAGAGAGAGGGAGAGGGAGAGAGAGTGAGAGAGAGGGAGAGGAAGAGAGAGTGATAGAGTGAGAGAGAGGGAGAGGGAGAGAGAGGGAGAGAGAGGGGGGGAGAGAGTGAGAGAGGGAGGGGGTGAGAGAGAGGGAGAGGGAGAGTGAGAGAGAGTGAGAGAGAAGACGCACCAGCTTGCCGTCTTGAATGGGAATCGTCACGCTGGCTCCCACAAGAGCGCTTTTGATATGGGCCTGTGAGTCAGTCCTGCATTTCATACGTCCTCCCGGTTCGGATCCCAGGCTCCACGCACCGGCATGTCGTCGGGCCCTTCGGCACTGTGGCGGTAGAGCTCTTCGCCCTTGGGCCCGGCAGCAGGGGCCAGGCGGTCCAGCGCATCGCTCATGTCGCTGCGCACGTCCGAGTCCCAGTTCTCGTTGAGACTGAGGGCGCAGCTGGTGTGCTGGATGAACAGGTTGAGCAGGCCGACCTTGTAGTCGCGGAGGGCCGGCAGCTCGCGGACGATGTCGTCGGTGATGAGGTAGGAGCCGCGCGACCTGGCCGGCAGGGTAAACGTTTTCTGGTACCAGGACATGCTGAAGCGGCGCAGCGGCGCAGAGAGAGAGGCAAGAGGGGGACGGTGAGGCTGGCGGCGGGTTGTGATGGAGGGGCTCCAGATTGTGGTCAAAACAGCGAACGCGGCTGATAAGCCGCTAAAACCGCCAATTTCTGGAGTCCTTACGTCACGTCGATTTTCTTTTGCCAGCACAGAACGTTGCAAAGCAGCGCAAGGCTGGCCCAAAGAGCAAAAACATGTATCCTATATATTAGACTGCGCACTAGGCTGGAGAGGCGCACGTGGCCTGCTGCGGCTTCTGGGTTGGAGTTGGAGAGCCGTGTTGATGCTCACTCGCGCCTGCCGTCTGTGGCGCCTGCCTTTCCTAGCGGCAGCTTCTTTTTTTCTTTTTTTTTTTGCCTCCGTGGCCTTTCTCTACAATGTATAATATACGCTCGTGACCTGTGTGCTTCGCTGCTGTCTTTCTCGGAAAGATTGCAACCTTGTACCGCCCAGATCGGCAGCGGCAGCCCGGAACTCTGGTCACTAGGCTCTCTCGGGCAGGACCAATATTATCCAGCGCGTTGTTTCAGCGGAGCCCCCAATTAATCAGCCGTTATCTTTTTAATGCCCCTGGACTTTTTTTCTCTTTTTTTTTTGTTTGGGCTCTTCTGTCTCTCCGACCCGGACCCATTGCACTGGGCTTGTCGTCGTCTCTTCTGTTCCCGTGCCTCTCTCTCGGGCTCTCGCTTTGACATCGCTGAGAGGTCCGGCCCTTTCTTTTCACGCAACGTCACCCTTCTCTCTCTCTCTCCGGCGCCGGACCGGAGCATTGAGAGTGGAAAAAGATCGGCGGATCGAGGCCGACAACGTCACACCCCCTGGTCCCGCGAATTGAGATTCTTTCCCCTTGCAGCCCGTTATCCCGCCGGGGTTGTGTTTTTTTCTCTCGCGCTGGTGCACGACGCCGTGCACCCCGTGCACACCTTTTGGAAGCACCATACCATTCTTTCTTTGGACTACCAAGATTCAGAGCCAACTCGACAGCGACACGCAAATTGAAGCAAAAAAGAAGAAGAGAAAGAAAGAAAAAAAAAAGAGAAAAGCGGTGTCGACCCTCGGCAGCCATGGCTCAGGACAGCAGCTCCTTTGCCGCCGTCGACGCGGTGCCGCTTTTCCCCGTCTCTGGGGCGTTGGCCGCCGACAGGCTCCGGGCCCAGACCGGGTCCTTTTCCGGCTGGCGGCCGCTGCGGCGGCTCGGCAGCAGCTACCTGAGGAGCAGCCCCGCGGCGACGCACGCGTCCTTTTGCAGCAACCCCGAGGGCTGGGGGCCGCTGAGCCCGTTCCGCTACGACTTCACGCCATGCTTCATTGACGTCTGGGTGGCCGCCGTGGCCGTCTTTGGCGTCGTGGCCGGCGGCGCGGCGCTGTGGTGGATTCGGGCCAAGAAGCCGTCCTCGGGGCAGCCCAAGAACTGGGCTTTCTGGACGAAGCAGGTGAGCTCATTGGAGGGTGGCGGAGAGAAGTGGTTTCTCGAGAGCGGAGAGAACAAAGTCCAGGCGGAAGGCGGCGGACAAAAGAAAAGCTGACGGCGCACAGTCCCTCCTGGCCGGCGTGATGGCTGCCTTTGTGGCCCAGCTCGTGCTACAGATTGTCAGCTACCACGGCTCCTGGTACGCCGACTTCCGCGTGTGGGCGACGGCCCTGACCACCGTGTCGCTGGGCGTCGTCTTCGCCGTGCAGTGGGCCGAGCACGGGCGCCTGCGCTGCGCCAACGGCGTCGTGCTCTTCTACTGGCTCTTCCTTCTCGTGGCCCTCCTCGTCAAGCTGCGCTCGCTGCTCTCGCAGCAGGCCTACGCCGACAGCCGGCCGTTCTTCGCCGTCTACACCACGGGCCTGGGCCTTGCCGTCGCCGCCTTCCTGGCCGAGTGGCTGGGCCCGCGCCAGCAACCCGGCGCCGGCTCGTACTCGGCGCTGGTCGACGACGACGACGAGGAGTGCCCGGCCGAGTACGCCGACGTCTTCTCGCTGCTGACCTTTTCCTGGATGACGCCGCTGATGGCCCACGGCTACCGCCAGTTCCTCACCGAGGACGACCTCTGGGGCCTCGTGCACAGCGACCGCACGGCCGCGACCGGCGCCGCCTTTGACGACGCCTGGGCGGCCGAGCTGCGCAAGGCGCGGCCGTCGCTGTGGCTGGCCAGCTTCCGCGCCTACGGCGGCCCCTACGCGCTGGCGGCCTTTTTCAAGATCGGCAACGACCTGTCCGCCTTTGCGCAGCCGCAGCTGCTGCGCTACCTCATCGCCTTTGTCGACTCGTACCGCGCCGACAACCCGGCGCCGCCGCAGCCGCCGGTGCAGGGCGCGGCCATTGCGCTGGCCATGTTCGCCGTGGCCGTCTTCCAGACGCTCATGATCCACCAGTACTTCCAGCTCACCTTTGTCACCGGCATGCGCATCAAGGGCGGCCTCACCTCGTCCATCTACCGCAAGGCGCTCAAGCTCTCCAACGAGGGCCGCGCCAGCAAGACCACGGGCGACATTGTCAACTACATGGCCGTCGACGTGCAGCGCCTGCAGGACCTGACCCAGTTCGGCCAGCAGCTGTGGTCCGCGCCCTTCCAGATCTGCATCTGCATGTACTCGCTCTACCGCCTCGTCGGCTGGTCCATGCTGGCCGGCATCGCCGTCATGATCGTCATGGTGCCCGTCAACGGCGTCATCGCCCGCCAGATGAAGCGCCTGCAGAAGCAGCAGATGAAGAACAAGGACGCCCGCAGCCGCCTCGTCGCCGAGATCATCAACAACATGAAGAGCATCAAGCTCTACGCCTGGGGCGCCGCCTTTATGAACAAGCTCAACTACATCCGCAACGACCTCGAGCTGCGCAACCTGCGCCGCATCGGCGCCAGCCAGGCCGTCGCCAACTTCACCTGGAGCACCACGCCCTTTCTCGTCTCCTGCCTGACCTTTACCGTCTTCGCCCTGACCCGCGACGAGCCGCTGACCACCGAGATCGTCTTCCCGGCCCTGGCCCTCTTCAACCTGCTGACCTTTCCGCTGGCCATCCTGCCCATGGTCATCACCGCCATCATCGAGGCCAGCGTCGCCGTCGCCCGCCTGACCGGCTTCCTGACCGCCGAGGAGGTCCAGCCCGACGCCGTCATCGCCCGCCCGCCCGCCCGCGAGATCGGCGAGGAGGCCGTCGCCATCCGCGACGGCAGCTTCTCCTGGAACCGCCACGAGGACAAGCACGTGCTGCGCCACATTGACTTTTTCGCCGACAAGGGCGACCTGACCTGCGTCATCGGCCGCGTCGGCGCCGGCAAGAGCTCGCTGCTGCAGAGCCTGCTCGGCGACCTGTGGAAGGTCAAGGGCGAGGTCCGCGTCGCCGGCAGCGTCGCCTACGTCGCCCAGCAGTCGTGGATCATGAACGCCACCGTGCGCGAGAACATTGTCTTTGGCTACCGCTTCGACGCCGACTTTTACGACCAGACCGTGCGCGCCTGCGCCCTGCTCGACGACTTTGCCCAGCTGCCCGACGGCGACGACACCGTCGTCGGCGAGCGCGGCATCTCGCTCTCCGGCGGCCAAAAGGCCCGCGTCGCCCTCGCCCGCGCCGTCTACGCCCGCGCCGACGTGTACCTGCTCGACGACTGCCTGTCCGCCGTCGACTCCCACGTCGGCCGCCACCTGATTGACAACGTCCTCGGGCCCCAGGGCCTGCTGCGCTCCAAGACCCGCATCCTTGCCACCAACGCCATCCCCGTGCTGGTCGAGGCGAGCACCATTTACATGCTGCGCGACGGCGAGATTGTCGAAAAGGGCACCTACCCGCAGCTGATGGCCATGAAGGGCCTCGTCAGCGACCTGATCAAGACCGCCGCCGGCGGCCCGGCAGATGGCTCCTCCTCCTCTTCCTCCTCCTCTTCCTCCTCCCGCTCGGCCTTGGCCTCGGCTTCGGCCTCGACACAGGGCAGCAGCAGCGACGGTGATGACTACGACGATGACGCCGCCGCCGCCGCCGCTGCCGCCGCTGCTGCCGGCAGCGAGACCTCCACCGTGGCCGGCCAAGAAGGCAGCGGCGGCGGCGGCGGCGGCGGCGGCGGCGGCGGCAGCAGCAGCACCCTTCTCATCAAGAACGACGAGATCGAGCAAGCACAGGAGCGCCTGGCCACGTCCAGCCTGGAGACCATCAAGGCCGGGCCGTCCGTGTCGTCGTCCTCGAGCGCCGCCGCCGGCGCCCGCCGCAAGGGTACCAAGCCGCGCGCCGGCAGCATGGCAACCCTGCGCCGGGCCAGCGCGGCGAGCTTCCGCGGTCCGCGCGGCCACTTGTCCGATGAAGAGGCGGCGGCGGCGGCGGCGACGGCGGCGACGGCGGCGTCTGGCGGGGGCGGCGGCAGCAAGACGCGGCAGGCCAAAGAGCATCAGGAGCAGGGCAAGGTCAAGTGGAACGTGTACCTGGAATACGCCAAGACGAGCAACCTGCTGGCCGTGGCCGTCTACCTGGCAGCCATGATCATGGCGCAGGGCGGCACCATTGGCGGCGGCTTCTGGCTCAAGCAGTGGGCCGAGCACAACGCCGGCGCCGGGCAGAACACGCAGCTGGGCAAGTACGTCGGCATCTACTTTGGCTTCGGCGTCGGCTCGGCGCTGTTGACGGTGGTGCAGACGCTGATCCTGTGGATCTTCTGCTCCATCGAGGCCTCGCGCAAGCTGCACGAGCGCATGGCCACGGCCATTTTCCGCTCGCCCATGTCCTTCTTCGACGTCACGCCGGCCGGCCGCATCCTCAACCGCTTCTCGAGCGACATTTACCGCGTCGACGAGGTGCTGGCGCGCACCTTTAACATGCTCTTTGTCAACGCCACGCGCTCGGCCTTTACCCTGGTCGTCATCAGCGTCAGCACGCCGCCCTTTGTCGCGCTCATCGTCCCGCTCGCCGCCACCTACGTCTGGATCCAGCGCTACTACCTGCGCACGTCGCGCGAGCTCAAGCGCCTCGACAGCGTCACCAAGAGCCCCATCTACGCGCACTTCCAGGAGTCGCTCTGCGGCGTCGCCACCATCCGCGCCTACCGCCAGCAGTCGCGCTTTGTGCTCGAGAACCAGTGGCGCATGGACGCCAACCTGCGCGCCTACTTCCCGTCCATCAGCTCGAACCGCTGGCTGGCCGTGCGCCTCGAGTTCATCGGCGCCGTCGTCATCCTGGGCGCCGCCGGCTTCTCCGTCGTCTCCGTCGCCCGCCACAGCCAGCTCAGCGCCGGCATGGTCGGCCTGGCCATGTCCTACGCGCTGCAGATCACCACGTCGCTCAACTGGATCGTGCGCCAGTCCGTCGAGGTGGAGACCAACATTGTCTCGGTCGAGCGCGTGCTCGAGTACGCGCGGCTGCCCAGCGAGGCCCCCGAGATCATCCACCGCCACCGCCCGCCCGTCAGCTGGCCCGCCCGCGGCGCCGTGGAGTTCCGCGAGTACAGCGCCCGCTACCGCGAGGGCCTCGACCTGGTGCTCAAAAACGTCAGCCTCGACGTCCGGCCCCACGAGAAGATTGGCGTCGTCGGACGCACCGGCGCCGGCAAGTCGTCCCTCACCCTGGCGCTCTTCCGCATCATCGAGCCCGACACCGGCCACGTCCGCATCGACGACATCAACACCTCCACCATTGGCCTGCTCGACCTGCGCCGCCGCCTCGCCATCATCCCCCAGGACGCCGCGCTCTTTGAGGGCACCATCCGCGACAATCTGGACCCGGCCCACGTGCACGACGACACGGAGCTGTGGGACGTTCTCGGTGCGTGAAGCATATACGTGTAAAGCAAGGCATGACTAACGGGGTTCAGAGCACGCCCGGCTCAAGGATTACGTCTCGTCTCTGTCAGGCGGCTTGGAGGCTACTATTAATGAAGGCGGTAAGTTTTTTTGTTTTTTTTGTTATATTGTTATTTTGTTATTTTGTTTCTTTCCTCCATATCTTCTCCCAACTCTCCTTGGCCCCGTGTGCGTCTCGCTTCGAGTGCTTGTGTGGCGTGACCGCTGCAGAGAGGCTCTTTGGGCCGGCGGACGCGGTGCGGTTCGTGTCGGTTGAATAAGGGCGTGAAGCGTACCGGAATGCTCCGCGAGAAGCGACGTGTGCGCTGCTTGTGGCAGGGCGCCGCGGGCCGGGTGCTCCCCCAAATACGGCGTGCATGATCGGGTGCTCTTGTCCAAGCGAGGTTGTGTTTCGCCAGGCGGTCTTGTGCACAGCCCTTTTTTTTTTTTTTTTTTTTTCCTGTCGTTTTTGTCATTTTCTCTTCGCTCTTGTTTTCGCGTGGGCTTGTCACCGGCTAACACAAGACAGGGTCCAACCTCTCACAGGGACAGCGGCAGCTGGTGTCGCTGGCGCGGGCCCTGCTGACGCCGTCCAACATTTTGGTGCTGGACGAGGCGACGGCGGCGGTGGACGTGGAGACGGACCGCATGCTGCAGGCGACGCTGCGGTCCGAGCTGTTTTCCAACCGCACAATCATCACGGTGGCGCACCGCATCAACACGATCCTCGACAGCGACCGCGTGGTGGTGCTGGAGAAGGGCTCGGTGGCCGAGTTCGGCACGCCTGCCGACCTGATTGCCAAGCGCGGCATCTTTTACGGCCTCGTCAAGCAGGCCGGGCTGACCGAGTGAGAGAGAGAGAGTGTGTGTGTGAGAGAGAGAGAGGGAGAGTGTGTGTGTGTTGTGTGCCTCGGGCCGAGAGAGATTTGGTTTTGTGTACTTGGTTTTGTATAAACGCAAACAGTCCCGAGCTGCTGATCTTAAGCTACGCGGCACGGCGTCAAGCGACGCCGAACAACAAAGGATGGAGACTAATTTGAGACGCTGGACTGGCCAGGCTGCATATGGGGGAGCATGATAAATTTGGGAAGAAAAGACAGCATTGCCCTTTACGAGACTGCCCCGATGCAGTGTAGCATGCCGTGTTTGTTTTCTTTGTCTTTATTTTTTTCGTTTTATAACGTTTTCTTGTTCTTTCTCTTCCTGTACGCCCTGGGCAAACCAACACGGAGACTCGAAACCGCGACAGCCGAGAGCGCATGCCGGCAGCCGCCCAGCAGCCGTTACAGCATGGGCTTCTTCTCCTGGTGCTACGCCGCCCTAATTGTCCCGCTTCTTCTGTCGACGTCGACGAGCACGCACCGGTGAGAGATGCCCCGGGCAAAGGCAGAACAAAACAAGAAGGGGAGCGCAGACGCAGTTCTGGTCGGGCGACGCGACGACGGAATAACGGATAGACACTGTCGCCTTTGCACCCCCCCTTCCTTTCCCCAGGGGATGTAGCATTGGGCGTTGCATGGCCTGCAGCGATCGGCTTCACTTCCGCCCCGAGCGATGCTACGACGGAGGGCGATGGCGGCCGCCGCTGCTACCCTACCCTACCCCCCCCCCCCTCCCCGGTGGTGGCGGCCCCTTGCTGGGTTCTCTCTGCTTCTGTCAGTTGCTCTCTTTTCTCTTTTCCTCTCCGCTGCTTATTTTGTTCTGGCCACGGTTCCATGGCCGGGTGCGCCCCGGCCATGGAGTGGCAAAAACGGGCTCGGATTCGGGATCCCTGCCCATCTTCCTTTACCCTTTCCTTCACAGCTTCTTTTCCGTTCAGATCGCCCTCTTTTGGGCTTGACTTGCGTTCTGCCGCTACCGCCCATCACCTTTCCATCGGCCAGGAAGGAGACGTGCGTAGCCGTAAGATACATGTTGGGCGAAATCGAGCTGAGCTTGGGGGGGGGAGGGGTGAATAACTTGCGTATTGCGCGCGGGCGGTGTTCCTGGCATATTGGGCTTGTATGCAGCTGGCAAAAGGCGATTTGGGCTCTTGATTCGCCAGCCCTGTAGAGGGACCGGCAACAGGAGGCGCAGCGCTGTCGTGATTGCCTATTGCAGCTGCCTGCAGCAGTAACGAGGCACAGGCTAAAAAGAGGAGTGCGGCGTTCTTATCGGCGGGACTAGGCTTTTTTTTGTTTCTCTCTCTCGCTCCCTCTTCTCTTCTCAACACGTCTAGGCTCTCTCTCTCTTCTCAACACGTCTAGGCTCTCTCTCTCTTCTCAACACAGTCTAGTCTCTCTCCCGGAATAGACCGCTGCCTCGCCGGGGCGGCGCAGCTGTCAACAAGGACGGTGAGCGGTCCCCCCCAGAAGCTGACAGCATGAGAGAAGATACGCTTTTTACGCAGCTGACGACCCTCCTTTGCACGCATCTCGTTTCTCACAACTCAGAATCTGCTCAGAGTGGATTGATTAGCTTCCGGCGGGGTCCTCACTGGGTAAAAAAAAAAAAAAAAAACCGCCGAAGCGGGGAGGCAGCACACGGTTTTTCGGTAAGAGGGGGGCCAGAAGAACAAGAGGTTGCGCGCCGTGCGGAGGCGGGATCCGCGAGGCGCCCTGTCTACGCGGCATGTCTATCTACACTAGGCATACTCCGTACCGGCCAGAGTCTAGAAGGGCAGGTGACTTTCTCGTGCAGAGCGCAAGAAGCGGTCAGAACCTCTTTGCATAAAACGGTGTCTCACCGGTTGTAATTTGGGGCCAGCCTGGCGCAAGGTGAATTTGCCCCTCTTTTTGCTCTTTTTGGGTTGAGGAGGAGGAGGAGGGGCTTCGGCCGACTTTTTGCTAGCTTGCTCGGTTGCTCCTGCCCCCCCCCCCCCCCCCATCATCACACAGGGCATACCTTGCCCCTCCCCTATTTTTTTTTCCCTTTCTCTCTGCTCCTCTCTCGGCCGGCTCGCGGGGTGTTCGGGCCGGCCAGGCCGTGGAATGCCGCTCCCGCGCGTCCCTCTTGCTGAAAATCCCTTGCGTGTGTAGCCCTGGAACCGGTGCACAGCGCTACGCAAATAGCGCTGGAGCCGGCCTGAAACCCCCCACGCGGAAAGCACAACCACGCCCCATAAAAAAGAGAACGCCGGCGCCTCTCTCCACAAACTAAGTTACGGGCGCTTCACTCTGACACCAAGAAGCCGGGTGCGACACATATCTTTTCTCCCTACTCCTGCCTCCCAGGACTACGGCACGGTGGGAAAGATGTGTAGGACTCGCTAGCCTGGCAACGGTCTCTTCCCAAGCGTCGCTCTGGCCGTGCTTTCCTCCTCGCGCTAAACTACCAAAACGTTCTGCTGCGGACGACATATAACAAGATACGCCGCCGTATCTGCACGCACCGGCGCGCTATTGAACTACTCCGTAAAAAAAAGACCCGCAATCTGTCACCTCCTATCTATGACCCCGTCCGTCCCGGCATCACGGTTTTATTTCGTGCTCCTACAGCGGCCCTTTAGTGCTGGGGCGCATCTCTTCTTCCGCCTTTTCTGTACAGAGTCCCTTTTTCGACAGAACAAGGAATCCCGGTCCTCTGATAACGTACAAGCGCGCTTACTTTGCCGCTTCAAGCACACTCGTATGTCGTACTCTGAAACGACCGGCTAGCATACGTAGTATGTAAGATTGATATATATATATATATATGCATCTACGATATATGCTAGAGGTGTCGCGTTTTTTATGACCGCGATACAAGCGGCGCCACAGCATCGGTCCCCTTCCCCCCCCCCAACTTGGGGGCCGAAAATTGCGGTGGCAAAAAACTCTGTTTAGAAAAGGCCAGGGACAGGCCAGTCTCCTCACCCATGCGAACGCAGACTGGGAGATACGCCGTTGAGCGGCGCCCGTCCCGGCTCGGTGACGGCTGGAAAGCTCCCCAAGATCGATGCGATGCCAACCGTGGCCCAAGAGTGCCTCTGCCCCGTCTCCTCCTTCTCTCCATCCGCCGAGCGGCGATGCGGCAGCGGGCAAGTCCAGCAGCCACCACTCTCTCTGATGAAGAAAAAGCATCCCCCCCCCCCCCCTTGCCCTGTCCGAAGAGAAGGGGGGGGGCCCACGACTCCTCTCTGAGTAATTCGTATGTGCATGGCATGGCAGGGTAATCCTAATGACCCTGGTCAGACGCCGGCCCCTGCCGGCCCTTAACTCCGTATGCGTGGCTTGGCTCGCATTCGTGTGTATGCGCAAATCCATGCGCGTCCGGGGCCAGGTTGGCCTCTCTCTCTCTCTCTCTCTCTCTCCCTCTCTCTTTCTCTCTCTCCGCACAGCCAGAAACCAAGGAAACTTGGCCCAAAACCCAAGCCGAAACCACTACAGAAACGAGGATCGGTCCTGAGCATGATTATGCGGCTGCTCCTTCCCATTTGGTGCTGTGACGTACGGGGGGAGTACTGACTGGGAGTATGTGTGTACTTGTATACGAGTACATACGATACGTCCTGTGCCGCTAGCTGCTTTAGTGGCCCCTTGGCCTGCTGCGCGACGACGCTACTCGCGCATCGTCCCTTCCCTGGAAGTTCCCTCTGCTCTTCGATAGTGCTTGCCGCTAGGCCTAGCGCAAAAGCGAGACTTCTTGACAACCCGGGCAGCATCACGCCCCATCTTGCACATACAACGACGACAAAACGCCTGCGTCGAAAGAAATACGACCAGAAAAAGGGAGAGAAGAGAGAGTGCAAAGAAGCCCGCACGGCGACCACTCTGGCGATGACAAAGCCCGAGAATGACGGACCCGCGGGGAGGGCCCAGGTCCCCAGCCCGAGGTTAAGCAGACCTCCTCAGTCCAACCCACGACAGCCGAGCTAGTCTAGGCAAGCCCATTTCTGCTCTCTGACTGCCTGACTGTTTACGTACCGCGGCAAGCAGGGTTTACACACAAAAGGCGCTACCATGCGATTGGACGAGAAGAGAAGGGAGCGTGAAGGTGTGGGTGGAGGAGCGAGAAAGGCGACAGGGGTAAGCAGAAAGAACGTGAACATGGGGAGGGGGTGGTCCCCTATTACGTAGCAGGATGGCAGGATGGCCCCGTCGCTCCCCGTCGGGCAACGAAACAAAAAAAGAGACGAGCAGAATGGGGAAAGCAGAGCGGTGCTGGGGGGCAAAGTACACGAGAAAAGAGACACTGAAGACGAGAGGCAACGCGAAACCGGCAAAGCCACAAGAGACCAGGCGCAGGAGGCTTGCCCTGACGGATCCCAGACGACAGCAGCCAGAGACAGACCAACAGCCAACACGAGAGAGATGCGTGCTCGGAGCAGGGCTTGCGACTTGGTCTCACACGGCCCATGGCAGCCAGCCTGTGTGGGTAGCATTTTGCTCGTAAAATACTTTTTTGGGTCTCGGCAGCGAGAGGACGCTGTGGAGTCCGTTTTTTCTCTCGGTTTTTTTTTCACAATTTTTTTTCCCCCTCTAGTTTTCAGATATTTTCATGTTCGTCCCTTTTTCTCGGTCTCGTCTTCAGGTTTATTTCCTCTTTGCCGTCCCCTCCAAGGATTCGCATGATGATGCCGCTCCCGGCTTTCCAGCCGGCCGGGACGCGGGCAAAAACAGCTGGCCGATCCTCGCTCAGTCTGCCCGAGCACGCCATCCCGTAGACCGTGGCCCGCGTGGTGTCGGCCTGGATTTTCGATCGCCCCGCCTGGCTGCTGTGTTTGGGTCGTGACAACCATTATCGGGGGTGTGTGCCAACTCGGGCGCTACACTCGGGCGAGAAAGGGCGAATAAAAAAGGTGCACAACAGATACAGATGCACAACCCAGCAAGCACAACCCAGCATGCACCAGCACAACTGCACAAACCGACAGTGGCCTATCCTGACGGCTTGACCGCTCTTCCCCGGCTTTTTCTCTTACCTCCGGCCGTCTCGCTGGAAGCGTCGCTTCTTCTCTCGGCCTAGACCCTGGCCTGCCACCTCCTGGCTGCTTCCGTGTGTTCACCGCAGCCCATTTGTTCTTCGACGTCGCCCCCCCTCTTCCACTCTGCTCCTCTTCCACTCTGCTCCTCCTCCGCCTCCGCTTCGTTCGCCTCCTCCTCCTCCGTCTCCTCCTCCTCCGCTTCCTCCTCCGCCGCCTCCTCCTCCTCCTCTTGTCTTGGTGGCCAGCCTTGTTGCATCGTGCTTCGGTGTACGGAGCATGTACGCTGTGGGATGTGCCGTCCGTGCATGGTCACTCGGGCCTTGTGCACCTGTCCGGGAGGAAGTGCTCAGTAGAGGTCCGTGGCCAAAACAGGCTTCCTCGCCTGCATGGATCACCAGTGTGCCTCCTCCACTGCGTCAAGCTACGTAGAATATGGCCGCCTGTACTTTGCAATGTATCTTCTTTACCGTTCACGTACTTCTCTGCCTGCAGAGATACGTACCGTACGTACACGGCGTGTCACTGTTGTCGGATGCTCTTTCCCCAATGGCTCAACCGTCTTGCCTCTGCGTCTTTTCGCCCTCGTCATCGTGCCTGGGCCTCGGCTGCACTATACCTTCCCCTTGTGGCCAACAGCATTCCTGCGTTCCAGGTTTCAACCGGGCCCGTCATCTTTTCACCCCCCCCCCTCCCCTCTCCCCTCCGTATCCACATCATAGCTCATATACAACATGCAGGGTCTGCACGCACCCACGGCCTTTCCTGAGCAACTACCGCTACGGCTCAGGCCTATTCCACCCAGGCCTACGCAATGAATGGCTGCTGCCAGCACACCACACGCACTACTCCGTACTCGTAACTTCAGCTTGGTCTATGCGTTCCGCCGACCCCTCTCTTATCACTACCGGGAGGAGGAGAGCTCCCAAGATGACCTGTCGAGCGGCCCGCCTCTGCCCATCTCGCCCAAATTAACACTACGGAACATAACGCAAGAGGTCGCCGTCGTCTGTTCCACCACGCGCTGTGCAGGGACAGCACAGGCCTCCTCGTACCAAGCAAGGCCTCGTCTGTCTCGCAGCCCTTTTTTTATTTTATTAATTCTTTTCCCCTGCTACTCCGTACACAAGATACGTCTCTGCAGCTGCGGCTGCGGCTGCCCTGTCCACTCGTCCCGCCATGGTCTGCCCAGAACACACACTCTCTCTCACACACGCCCCCTTTCTCTCTCTCTCTCTCTCTCTCTCTCCCTCTCTCTCTCCATCTTTCCTTCTCTCCCTCCCTCTCTCCCTCTCTCTCTCTCTCGCCCTCAGGCGGCCCACCCCCCGGTCTTGATGGCATCAAATCTAGATTGATCCACTCCTTTGCCGGCCTGCACAGACTGATCACAAATGCTGCGTAGTTGGCTCTCAGCTGCCTTTGTGCTAGACTTTGACAACTCTACCCCGTATCTTACGATTCTTGCCTTTTCTCGTTAATCTCTCTCCCTCTTTCATTCGTCTCTCGTCTCACTCCCGCTCTCTGTCTCGCGTCCGGCACCCGGTAACACCAGTGCCAACGTGCCACGACAGGCGGCGGGGACGCCTCGACTCGCGAGGCCCCCTCGTGCCGCGACCAGCACGTAAGCATATGTTGCGCTTCGTGTATCTAACCTTGCTCCGTATCTTGCTCCGTACTTGCGCTTTGGTCTGTTCTGCAGCTTGCCATTGCCAGAGGGCGCCCTCCTCCACCCGCCGCCCGCCGCCTTCCCTCTCGTGCATCTGAATTGACGTCCCCACTCGCCAAACTGGCTCCATCTGCTTCGCTCCTTCCCGTCCTCACTCGTCTCTTGTCACTCCTGTCTCTCCACCGCTCCCCACCGCTCCCCACCGCCTCTCCACCGCTCTCGCTCCACCCCTCTCCATTGGTCTCTGGCCCGGCCACCTAAAGACCGCCTGTTGTTTTCGGCACCCTTGCATGGGTCATCCCTGCAAGCCGCTGGCTACGGGCTGGTCTCCCGTCCTCTGCTGGTCGTCTCTTCCCACACCTTTGCCGTCTCTCCCCCTCCTCTCGCCTCTTTTTCTCTCTCCCAGGCACATCCACAACCTGATATCGCCATTCCCAAACCCCGTACACAGTGATCTCCTCCCCCCCCCCCTCTCCTCCTCCTGCTCCTCTCCCCTCCCTCATGTTGATTCTGACTTGCGAATCCTACACACCTTTGCGGCCACTCATGCACAATTCATAACCAGCTTTTGGCATTGGTCTCGCTCGAACCACTTTATTCCTCCAACAGCCGCGGTCTGTGTGTCGGCTTCTTTCTTCACTCTTTCTCTCTTTCTTTTCTCTCTCTCTCTCTCTCTCTCTCTTTCCCTCTCTTCTCTCTCTCTTACCCACCTCCCACTAGCACTCCTCCTGTCTCTTGTGGTGCCTTCTCAGCCTACAGTCTGGCAGCCAACCAAGAGTCTGGACAACGCCCCACCAATAAATTCACCCTCCATCAGAAGAGCACATAAATCCTTCTTCGTTTTTGCTCTTCTTCTTGCTCTCTTTTTTCATCTCTTCTCCCTTATCATCATTCGGGCTCCCTCTCGTGTCCAGAGTCTATGACATGACATGTTAGCTGCATAGTTTTCTTGCCATCGTATCTCAGCCGCCAGACAAGCCCGCCCCCCCCCCCCCGCCCCCCCCCCCCCCCCCCCCCCCCCCCCCCCCCCCCCCCCCCCCCCCCCCCCCCCCGCCACGCAGCGCAACAGGCAGGGGGCTCGGCGTCGGCGTTTGTCAGCCGCGCACAACGGGATTGGGAAAGAGAAGGGAAAAGAAAGAAAAAAAAAAAAAAAAAAAAAAAAGAGGCGTACATACCCCCCCTCGTGACGCCCGCACCGTCACGGCGTTGCCTTCTTCTCTTGCTCTGTGTTCGGCAACGGTACAAGCCCCATGACGAGAGTCAGCCCAATACGAAACCCTGGCGACAATACCGTCTTTCCTCGGTCGCGGTGCACGTGAGGAAGCTTGATTTCGCGGCCAAGCGCTCTCTCCGCGTTTTTCTACAGTGCAAAAAGCGCTTTGCGTACATGATAATATGTGGCCTACTAGGGAAAAAAGGGAAAAGGAGGGGCTGGGCCGTTTGTTTCGTCATCGGGGAAATAAGGACCTGGGCGGATCACGTCGTCATGCCTTTCTGCGGGTCGGGAGCAAGTTTGGTGCCCCAAAATAGGGCGCGCGCCACACACACAACGCCCTCCAACTCCCGCACGGAACAGCTCGTTTGCACTAACAATGCGGCATTTTGCCACGCAGGCGGTAAGACGACTCTGCGACGGGCGGCACAGCACATACTCGTGCGTACGCAGTCTGGATGAGATGCAAGCCGTGTCTTTCCGATCACAAAGGCACCATCTTATCACCGATCGTCCCAGGTGGCATGGCTCTCCAGGGCATGATGCTCCCACCAGGAGTCTTTTTTCGCATACAGACCAGAGCGTGATGTGAG
This sequence comes from Graphilbum cf. rectangulosporium, assembly GCA_019925645.1. Classification (NCBI taxonomy): domain Eukaryota; kingdom Fungi; phylum Ascomycota; class Sordariomycetes; order Ophiostomatales; family Ophiostomataceae; genus Graphilbum; species Graphilbum cf. rectangulosporium. The sequence goes on from JADHKI010000017.1 coordinate 139,458, forward strand.
CGGTGTGTGATTAGGGCTGAATGTGAAAAAAAAAGAAACTCAGACTCAAAGTACTGTGCATTGCGAATGTGGAATGCGAATCCTCCTGATGAAAGTGCTGGAACGAAAGTGCTGGAATGGCAAGAGCCGCCGTTTTGCGCAAGAGTGCCAGCCGCGTGTTGTCTGCGTCGTCTCTTCAGACCAAGGTGCTATCCGTTATTTGCTGTCCATCCCTACACAGATCACAGACGCTCGTACCTTGGCCAGAACCGGCTAGTGTGGTGTCTTGCTCTTGGCTCCGTTTTCTCTTTTTCTCCCTCTTGAGTTTTTCGCCGGCCACGTGCCCTCTGGGCGCCCAGGCGACCGCGACCATACGCGCCGTGCGTCCGCACAGTGCCGCACGCTGTGACGCACGCCCCGTCCACTCGCGATCGTGCGCGCCCGCAGGTCCTAGCTCTATGTAGCTCCGGCGAATGAGCGCAATAGGCCCCGTCCTCTCCGATAGGGTGGACTCGGCCGTTGTCAGGTGGTGAGGGCGATGTGACTTGGCTGCGGGCGCAGGTAATATGGGGGGGGGGGAGGGGGAAGGGAACAGGAAATTGGGGCCATGATCGGCAAAGCAGCCATGTTTCCGGCGTGGCAAACGACGTTCCCGGTCTCCTCGTACGAGACAAGCAGGAGGAGAATGCGTGCAGGCAAGATGCATCTACTCCGTCCACCGCGCGCCGAAACGGGTGTTTCTGGGCCCCGTTGGTTGGGCGCAGAGATTGTTGAGTGCTTGACGTGCCACGCGACAGCCGGCGCTTTTCTTTTTCTTCTTTTTTGCTTCTTTTTGTGTTTTTTTGTTTCTTTTTGTATTTTTTTTTGTTTCTTTTTCTGTTTCTATTGTGTTTCTTTTCTATTTCTTTTTCGTTTCTTCTTCTGTTTTTTTTTCCTTTTTTTTTTCTTTTCTGTTCTTTTCTCATTTTAGTAAGGATGCCTGCATTCCGTTGGTGGGGAGCGCGTTGGCTCAGCTATCTTACGTCGTAGTTACCGTGCGCAAGATACAAGGTGCGTGTGGTCGCTCGTAATGGCAGCTTTTCTGCTGCTGCTGTGGCTTGGCTGGCGGGGCCATTCCGCCACCTGCCAACGGGTACGGGAGTATGGCGGTTCTGGGCGCTTCAGCAGATCACACGGCAGCTCCTCGCTTGTTGCCGGGGGGTCCTGCTCCTCCCGCGGCCCACCACCTCCCTCCGTAGTTGTTATTATTACTCCGTACTCCGTGGTCAACGAGCAAGGGGGAGCGGGGCCCGCCAGTGTTCGCCCCTTCCTCGCTGGGCCCAGCGTCGCTTTGGGTGCGCTAGTCATGCGCGCTGTCGTGTCGATGGTGGGTTCGGCTCCCGCTCCGCCTTCTCTTCAGAACAGAAAGGTGCCGCTTGGACAGATGTCCTTCCCCCCCCCCTCCCCCGTGGTGAAGACGGTCTGCCAAAGGGCAATCCGCATTTACGGCGAGCGAATCAGAGCATGTAGCCTCCTCAACTATGCGCGAGCGTCTTCTGCGCTTGTTTAGTGCGACTTCTTAGGGGACGGAGACGGAGGGGGGGGGGGAGGGGGTGGATTGTCTCTCTGCAGGAAGAATGGCGGCTCCTCTCCCGCTTTTCATCAAACACGACCACAGCTCCACTGAACTGCCTGTTGCAGGATGCATCTGCGCTGTCTGTGCTGACGTGTGACCCTCTTCAGGGACGCGTCAAGGCTTTTTTGCTTGTTTTGTCGCTCTTGTTGACTTTTTTTTGGCTGCCATGAGCCTCGTGCCACACCATGATTGTTGACTTTTTTTGGCTGCCATGAGCCTCGTGCCACACCATGATGTTACGGGCTGCCAGCTCTGCAGGAGGCCAGCGGGTAGATTGTAGAGGCCGAGCACACCAGCCCTTGGCATCATTGTGATTCATCGCTCACACTTTGTTCGGCATGGCCTGGAACCGCTGGCCATGATGACGAGAGGCGACTGCACAAAACACGGTGAAGATACGACAGAAGCATGCGAATTCTGACATATTGGATATCAGATTTCGGCGAGGACACCCCCCCCTCGGCGCGTCAGCTGTCTCGCAACGACGGTCAGCGCCTAATTATATCGGCCGGCCGGCCGGCTGGCCGGCCCATGCACGCATGCCCATTCTGTGGATGCGCTGCGGTCGGGCCAAGTCTGAGGACAGCAAGCAAGGAGGAGCAAGGCCAAATAAAAAAGCACGGGCAGAAAAGAGGGAAAGAAAGTGCCGGTGCTTGGGCAAACGGATGTCTTACGACGGTACTCCCGTATCTTGCAATCTGATCTGCCGTTCCTGACCCGCCCCCCTTTTTTTTTCATGCATTCTCTCCGTATTTTGTTGCCCGACACGGCCGGATCAACATCCGTTCCTCAGTTGGTCCGACCAAGGAAAACGCTGGTTTATCAATGCACTACCCCAAGCCGCCCATTCAGGCTGCCTGCAGACTCCGTACAGTACGGAGCAAGAGCAAGCAACAGCGTGTCGTACAGTACGGAGCAAGAACCAGAGTGTCATTATTATCATAGATCCTCCATAGCCACGCAGTGTGGGGCAGAGCTCCCAAGCCATGTCGCGCACGAGAACCGAGGCTGCTCGTTGTAGGAGATGTGCCCGGACCTGTCAGAGCATCGATCCAAAGAGGCAGGTGCATCCACAAGGCGCGCCATGCGCCTGTCCAGCTGGCGTCGCCAGCCAGCCCTCCACGCGTATATCGCCCCCAAGACAATCTGCGCAAGCAGGGGGGAAGCGGTGGCGCTTCAACAGGGAAGCCGCTGGATTAAGAAACAGACGGCGGCTGCGGCAGGGAACGGGGCGGCGGTGCGTTGGTCGTCTCTTTGCGGTACAAAATGGACACCGAGCTGGTGAGATGCAGCTCTAGCCGCCGCCAGGGCGTTGTGGGGGGGGGGGGGGGGGGAGGCTTGCTTTTTGCTGCGGCCTTGGATGGCCAGCGGAGGCAGCCCTCTATGTACTCCGTAAAATGCCTTTGCCTATATTATCCTCCGGCTCGATCTATGCGTGTCTCACAAGCTTGCTGCAGACGTAAGGGAGAGGGGGGGGAGAGACTAAGGCAGAACGAGGACGGAAGCGGCTCCCCGTCACGGAAGTGAACCCATGCTCTTGTTTCTTGTTTGTGCGCCCTGTCGTGGCGGGTTACCCTTGGAAAATAGCCATTGGCCCCTCTGTTATCAGATACGTCTCTGGGGACGTAAGCACAGCAAGGCGCAGCATCCACGGGCAACTCTCCAGGGGCAGGCTTCCTGTTACCAAAACCCAGGGCAACAGTAGTTGACTCGCAGCTTACGGACAGCCACACAGCACACAGAAAAGCCGGCTTTATAATGACCAGAAAAACTACAATTAAATAAGTCGTAGGCACAATAACAGGGGATGGAATAGAGCACATGTAACAGGGACGAATCCCCAGTGTGATGGCCTCTCTGTCCTCTCCCCCTCTCCCCCCCCTCCCGAGCCAACTCCAGAACGGCATGAATAGTAAGCTCATCCAAACGACAACAAGGAAACAAAGGCCAAACGGCTGTGGAAGGCGTCAGTCATACAGCGGCTGGAGCAAGAGATATACAGCTGCAGCCGCGGAATATCGCGGGGCCACTTCCCCGTGCTTCTCCCCCCCCCCAATTTTCGCTTCTCCTCCCCCTCTTCTCTCACAAACTCCTCCATCCCCCCTCTTCCCCCCCCACACCCCACTCCTCCCTCTCCCATGACCCTGGGACACAACGAATGTAGAGACGGCGCCGTTCAGGCACCCGTCTTGCCGTTGGCCTCTGCGTCGTGCGAGTCCGACGACGACGACGCCGCCGCCGGCTGAGATGTCATGGCGGACTGCGCGTTGGGATTCGGCTGGGTCTGGATCTTGGGGCCGGCAGCCGGCGGCGGCAGAGAAGAAGAAGCCGAGGCGGCGGCAGCGGCGGCGGCGGCGTGCAAGCGCTGGTCCAGGGCCTTGAGGGCGAGGGCGCGGCGGCGCTCGGCCTCGGCGCGGGTGCTGCCGGGCACGCTGCGGTGGCCGCCGTGCAGGTAGCTGTCGCTGCCGGAGGCGGCGCGGGCGGCGGCGGAGACGTCGGCGGCAGAAAAGGGCTTGCACAGGCGGACGGCGACGAGGACCTGGAAGACGGCGTCGGACAGGACGGCGACGAGCGGCTTGACCGGGGCCGGGAAGAACTCGGCCAGGGCAAAGGTCTCGCTGGCGTCGCCGCGCAGCGCGGCCCTCTGGGAGGCGTCCAGGTCCGGGAAGACGGACTTGTAGAAGCGCAGGTAGGTCCAGCTGGTCAGGAAGCCCGAGACGGCCAGCAGCGCCGAGGCCACGGTCAGCAACGGCGTCAGCGCCAGCGCCAGCACGGCCAGCAGGTACAGCAGCGGGAAGCGCGGCACGCGCAGCGACAACAGGCCGCGGAAGAGCGTCACGGTGTGCGCCGGCACCAGCTGGCTAAAGGCGACGAGGAAGGAGATTTGCAGAGAAATGGTGCCCGAGATGCTGGTCAGGCTGGAGCAGGAGCCCGGTTAGCGTTGAGAGCACGGATAAAGACAAACAGCCGAGAGAGAGAGAGAGAGTAAAAAAAAAGAGACGTACGTCCAGGTCTCGTCCTGCGTGAGCGAAAACAGGACGAGCAGTGCGGCAAAGGTGAGCAGGTTGGGGATGAGGCTGGCGACGAGCAGAAACTTTGCAAACTCGCTCGAGGACCAGGCGCGCTCCAGGTAGCGGCCGCCGTGGTACAGGGTGACGCCGGCAATGGCAATGGTAAAGATGTTGCCCTCGACAAAGGTGGTCGACAGAAAGGTCCAGGGGTAGACGATGGAGAGCTGGGGGATGAGGTTGAGGTAGGGGATCACAATGTGCGACTGGGCCGTCCACTGGCGGTAGCGGATCGCGCCGCTGAGGAACGACTGCAGAACCAGCACGCCGAGCACGGCGCGCGTGACGGGCGGGATGTTGAGCCGGGGAGGCATGGCGGCGGCGGCGGTGCGGCGGTGCGGCGGTGCGGCGGTGCGGCGGAGGTGGTGCCGGGAGAAAAGAGAGAAGAGGGAAAGTGGAAAAGCGGCGCCGATTCGGAGGGAGAGGGAGCGGCCTGGAGGGGCTGGCGCGCGGATACGAATGGGCCAGTCGTTCTGTGCCAGAGAGAGAGAGCTCTTCCCGTGCGCGCCGTGTGTCCCGGAGTAAGCCGTCGCTGGTCGTCGCTGGTCGTCGCTCTTCGTCGCTTTGGCCGTATTTGTTTTTTTTTTTTTTCTACTGCACGTCCAAAAGGGAGAATGAGCTGGCCTCCAGCCCCTTTGCAGGCCATGGCACTAAATTGCCGTTGTGGCGCTGTGTGTCGTAGCGTGGCTGGTGTGGTGCTGTAGTATAAGTAAACGTGCTACCTGGCCTAACGTGGCTGATGCGGCGGCTTGTCGTAACGTGACTGCTGTGACTGTGGCTGGCAGCCGCAGCTAACAGCACGCGCCTGCTGACGCCGCGTTGAAGATGCGCACGGGCCACCCAACCCGCGCAAAACTCTTCGGTGTGAGGCCCGCACACACCGTGGAAGCAGGGAGCCATGGGCCGCACAGCCGGGCGCAAAAGGTGCCGGATTGGGCTTTTGCGACGGCCGCAGAGAAAGGCGGCGGCAGGCTTGGGGGCCTGGCGAGGCACATCTGCAGGGAGGAGAAGTGCGTGCGGCCGGATCATGGCAGGTCGAGCGACACCGGTCGGCGAGGAACAAAAGGCGGGGGGGGGGGGGGGAGGAAAAAAAAGCTTCCCCGTGTTTGGAGTCTATGGAAAGGTCTCGAAGCCAGCATTGCGGCCGTGCCGGTCTGGCGCTTCGCTGGCGGTGCGCAGGAGCAGCAGAGGCCGTGTTGGGGGGACGGCCGGGGGATTTGTGTTTTTTGGTAGCTTCATTCGGGCTCGTTTTCGGCTGTGTGTGTTCCCCCATTGGGCAGCCCCATGTTCGCTGTCTTGCAGGGCGGGCCAGCCAGGCCGTTTCGTCCTCGGCACGGGTATCCAGGAGTCCGTCTTTCTCCACCACCGCGCTAGCGGGCGCACTATGGCCATTCTGGAGGGGACGGTGTTCCCTGTGCTGGAGTGGGGACCAACAGAAGAGTGGTCCCTGCTAGAGCACTCGTAAACCACAAAAGGTAGACGGTACGCCTGTATCTCACTTTTGCAGCTGTGGAGCCCAGCAGTTGCTCGTCTTGCGCGCCTGGTTACTGCGTACGCAGTACATCAGATACAACCACTCCCTACGTACTCGTAGTACCAGTGTTATTTATGCCTTTCTCACCTTTTCTTCCCCCCCCCCCCCCCCCTACCCGGGGCGGCCTCGCCTGCCGAGCCGCTTGCATTCGCCCTCGCTTGGGTTTCCGGTGCGTGCCGATCTGGCCGTCTCATGTCGTGCGCTCAGCTCTTTTTGCACAAAATCCCAAAGAAAGATCCCAAACAATGTCCCCAAACAATGACAGCATTGTCTGCCCGCGGCGAAGATTGAGAGGGGGGGGGCACTGACTTGGCAAGACACTGGTTATCCCAGCTTCTGGGCGTCCGCTTCAAAGTGTCGTGTTTGCCGTGTGCGTGTGTGGAAGTGCGCTGGCAAAATAAGTGATTGATCGTAGTAGCGCAGGGCTCGAGAGACCTGCATACTTCAAGATACATTAGCTGGCGCCACCCCTGAAACACAGCGGCCGGGCTGTTTCTTCTTTCCCTGCTGCCCTGTGCGCGAGGCATGTCAGGCGCCACGGGCCAATCAGCGGCGGCCTTGAAAATGGAAAAAAAAAGGGACCAAAGAGAGACTAGGCAGAAAAAAGAAACCAAAGAGAGACTAGGCAGAAACAAGAAAAGGGCAGATGCCACCACACACACACACACACACACACACCAGCGCCACGGGGTTTAAGTGAAAACCACGCCAGCGACAAGTACCGAAGTAGCGTGTACCTTGCGCGTTTGCCTCGATCCGACGCTGTATTTTGCTTGTTCATTTTGCAGCATGCAAGGTCGTGCCGGCTAGCCCAAATTTAAATATGAGCGGCGGGCTTTCCCAGCACGAATCGCCTTGCCACGCATCCGACCCGGGTCACAGACAGGGTTCGCCGATTCTGGTGGTACGCGTCACAAGATTCGCACGTAGAGAAAAAGACGACGGGGGTGGAGGAGAGGTCGTAATCATGGCCTTCAGATCCGGAGTAAAGGAGAGGAAAAAAGGGCACGCAAATTGGCATTGTTGCGGTTGACGATCAGTCAGCGGACCCGCACAGGCGTTGGGGTATTTTGCATCTGTGCATCCATCGTCTTTGCCACCGCTCCAGAGATGGGCGACCAGGGGGGGTTGCGCGGCCGGAAAAAAAAAGAGGCAAGCCGAGCAGGACAAGAGTCGGGGACGGAGACCTCGCGGGCGTCGCCCGTCCCCCCCCCCCCAAAAAGCATTCGGCCAATGTATCTTACAGCAAGAGTGCCAGAGCATGGGGTGCGAGCAGAAGAAGCACCAGGAGCTTTCAATCTACGACTAGATCGCCGCCAAGAGAGGCGACAGGGATTTTCGCCCCTTTGGTCTCTGCCAAAAAAAACACGCGGCGCGAACCAGGGTCGGCCAGCTGCAGAGCGTTGCAGCGTTGCAGCATTGCAGCGTTCTGGCTGCGGCCTGTGGCAGCAGCAGACGATAACTCTTTATTTTTTGATCTCTTTTCTTCCTCGAAACTGTCTCTGTCATGATTGTCCGGGGTGCGATGCCCTGGCAGTCGAGCTGCCTCTTTGCGCCATGCTTGCTTGCAGCGGACAAGGTCGTCGGTACTTGAAGATGCACCGGCACTTGTGTGCATCTTCAAGTATCCGCGACCGGCCAGCCCGCTGTTGCGTGTTGGCGTGCCCTCCGGCTAGGCTTAGGCTCTGGCTAATAATCCTTATTCCCCCCCCACCCGCCCCAGGCCTTGCCTGCTGTAACGCCCCCTGTGTGTGTGTGTGTGTGTACTCTACATGTGTTGTGCGCGCTACGAGACAAGATACGTATCTTGGGACGGGGGCGCGCGCTGCCCGGGGCCCTGGTCGCCTGAAAACAAGAAGAACAAGCTCCATGCATCGAACGTGGCGTTTTTCTTCGCTGCTCTTGCCGTATCTCACACACAACACTATCTTTCGGCTTGCCGCGCCCACTGCGAGCCCGCTGCCACTGCGCTGCCGCTGCCGCTGCCGCCCCCAGACTTAGTTTTACCTGCACCATCGTGACCCAGCGCTTCCGCGCTAGCCTTTTCTCCCTTTCTCTCTTCCCATCTTTTCAACAGTCCCTTTTTTTCTTCTCTCTTCCTCACCACACCACACCGCGCCCCGTCCGTCCTCACGCACCGCTCGCTTTCTCTCCAATCTCTCTCTCTCTCTCTCTCTCTCTCTCTCTCTCTTTCTCCCGCACGCGCGCGTGCACGCGCTCTCCCACCTCTCACCCGCTCTCCCACCCTCTCTCGCTTCCTCTGCTGGCCTTGTTGCAGCCGACGCCTGCCGGCTCTCTCTCACCACCCTCGCCTGCCGCGTTTCATCTTTGGCCGGCCCGGCCTGCTGCGCCGCTTTTTGTGTTGCCTCCCGCGCATCTGCCTCTCCTTTCGCCTCCACCCGCCGCCACGCCACAGCCAGCCCGGCCGTCCCTGGCCTCTGCAGCTCCGCGTGCCTTCTTGGCGGCCGCGTCTTCTTCTTTTCTTGCTCTTCTCTCTCTCCGGCACACCCTTTCCTTGGTCGTCTCGGCTCCTCTCTGGTCGTCTCGGCAACGCTCCCGCCCTGCTGCCTGCTCGTCTGCCGGCCCCTGCGCCCCTCTCCCCTCCCGGTGCCTCTCGGCCTGGTCCTCCGCCGGCCCGCGTTTTTGTGCCCTGGCGCCGTCTTTTTTCTTCGCCTCACCGGATCACCGTCTCAGCCCCGGCTCTGCCTGCTGTGCCCCCTGCCGTCTCGCGTTCTGACCTGCCGTCGGCCCCCCGCTGCCATCACCACCACCGCTGCCGCCGACGCCGCCGCCATGAAGGAGTACCTGGACTCGGACCGGGTGAATTTTCTCGTGTGGAGGTAAGTGTGTTTGTTGTGGCTTTTCTGGCTCCTTCCGAAGCTTCCCTGGCGTTTCCCTTGTTGTGCCCTGAAAAATAAAAAAAAAAGACCCGCTGCAGCCTTTGTGCCCGCTCCAGCGCTCCAGCGCTCTTTCTGTCTGGCCTGGGCCCCTCTGCCACCGCCTCGCCGCCCCTTTTGGGACGTTTTTCGCGGCAACCACCTCCCAACTCGTCCACCTCCCACTGATCACACCCTTTTTGCTGTTCACACCCCCCCCCCCCCTTCTCCACCCCAACATTTTTACTGCCACACCCTGCACGCCCGTTCCTGCCTCTGATTAGCTCGCCTCAGCTTCAAAATCCACGATGCATCCATCAGCTGCACAACACTTTGGGCGCATCGCTAACTCGTGTCGTTTAGGTATCTATTGGAAGGAAGTATGTTTTTGCCTGTGTTGTCCATGCGTCCAATCGCTTCGGGTTTCCCAGCTCGCTGCGCTCTCTTACTCGCTGCGCTTTCTTTACTCGCTCTATAGTCGCTTTCTTTGCTTACTTTCTTTTGCCGATTTTCTTTTGCTTATTTTCTTTTCACTGTGCTCTCCTCTCTCTGCTTCTCTGCTCGCTTGGTCTTCTCGCCGGACTCCCAGTCATGGACTAACCGAGCCCAGATTATCGCGAAACCGCCGCCAAGCTCCAGAAAGAATGGCATATCCAGGAGCCGCACCGGTACTTTGACTTTGCCCCCCACGTCAAGAGCCATGCACTCGTCTCCGTCATCAACAAGGGGCTGCAGTTCTACTCGTATGAACGGCAGCTCATCCAGTCGCAGTCACCGCCACAGGTAGCGTGTCCCTGCCCTATCATCCCAGCTGCCTTTCTCTCCGCGCGCACTTTGGCTCACAGTCTGCAGCCGGGCGGACAGGCGCCACAATGGCACGGCGTCTTTGGGCCGCTGATCACGCAGCCGCCGCCGCCGCGCGTCTCCGGCGAGCCTGTCAAGGAAGATGTGGCTGCTGTCGCCGCCGTCGCCGCCGTCGCCGCGCCGCCGCCGTCGCCACCACTGCCGCCGCCGCCGCCGCCGATGCCAGCCGACGATGCCGAGAAGACGCGCAAGCGCCAGATTGACAGCATCAAGCAGCAGCAGCAACTGTCGCTCAACGGCTCTCCGGCCAAAAAGGCCAAGCTCAGCAACGGCACCGCCAACGGCTTTGAAGCTGCTGCTGCTGCTGCCGCCGCCAACCCTGCCGCCGCTTCTGCTGCTTCTGCTGCCGCCGCCGCCGCAGTTTCGGCCACGACCACGGCCGCCGTTCCTTCCACCGAGACCGCACCGCCGCCGACACCCATGGACATTGACCCCTCCGAGGGCCAGAACGCCTATCCGTCACCGCTGGAAGGCGACTCGGCGCCGACGCCGGCGCCGCAGACCGAGGGCCCCGACCAGAGCACGCAGATCGACAAGGTCGAGGAGCTGGCGCCCAAGACCACCTTTCTCCTCCTCTCGCCCGACCAATCCGCCGCCGCCGACGGCAGCCGCGCCCTGGCGCACCAGCCCGGCCACGACAACCCCGTGGTGCTGCACTGCGAGTGGAACCCGCGCGACCCGTCGATCCTGGCCGTGGCCGGCACCGACGCGCTAGCGCGCATCTGGACGATTTCGCGCGCGGCCCCGGCAGATCCCGTGACCGATCACGTGAGCGACGTGTACCGCCCCTACAAGGACCTCGTCGACGAGGACATTCCCCCGTCGTCCACCGTCACCGCCATGGCCTGGCACCCCGACGGCTCCGCCATTGCGCTGGCCACGGGCTTCGGCTCGCGCTCGCGCGTGAGCATCTGGGGCCCCGACGGCACCGCCCTCCTGCAGTACAACGTGCAGGAATCGCCCATTATCAAACTGCGCTGGAGCCCGAGCGGCGCTCTGCTCCTGGGCATCACCCCCCACAACAACGGCACGCTCCTGACGGCCTTCAACGCCTTTACCTCCAACACGGCCTCTCTCTTCCTGCCCGACCACGACCTGGAGGCGAACTCGGCCGATGCCGCCTGGACCAGCGAGACCGAGTTTTTGCTCTGCAGCGGCGACGTCCTCCTGACCCTTTGCTGTGCCGAGGCCACCATTTCGGTGGTCAAGACCTTTTGCGCAAGCAAGAACGACGTCTACGACAACATCCAGTACGACCCCGCCTCCAAGATTGCGGCCACGAGTGGCGAGAAAGGTTCCATTGATGTGGGTTAACTCTTTTCTCTTGTTCTCTTCTCTTCCCCTCCCCTCTTGTTCTCTTCCCCTCCCCTCTTGTTCTCTTCTCTTCCCTCTCTAACGCCCGACAGCTCTGGGACGAAAACGGCGAGCGCCGGACCATCTCGGCCCACGACGGCCCCGTGACGTGTCTGGCCTGGCAGCCGCTGCCGTCGGCCCCGCCGGCGGACGAGCGCCTGCTGGCGTCGGCCGGCGAGGACTGCACGATCAAGGTGTGGAATGCGCGCATGCCCGACAGCAAGCCGGTGTGCAAAATGGCCATGGATCTGCCGGTTGCGGCGCTGGCCTTTACGCCCGACGGCGCCTTTATCGCCGGCGCCACCTCAGAGCAGATCCTGATCTGGAAGGTCGGCGACCACGCCATCCCGCGCGCCAGCTGGCGGGGGGCGCCGCATCCCGGCTGGAGCAGCCCCCGCGGCCTCTCAAACGGCGAGCCGGACGAAGAAGACGCGCACCTGCTCGGCTGGGACACCACCGGGCAGAAGCTGGCGTACGGCGTGAACAATCGCGTGAGTGCACCGCGTCCGATTGCTTTTGGCTGTCTGTGTTGTTTACGCACGCACACACTGACTCTCTCACAGCTGGCCGTCATTGACTTCCGGTGACGCTCACCTGCCGGGAGGGGGAAACCCTGCCCGGCCCGTATCCCGACCAGCCTGCCCGGGCTCGCAGCCATGCATACACCACCACCCGCAGCCGGCGATGAGCTGCCAGGCCGGCTTGTGACGCCATGCTGAACGCGTTGAGCCGAGCCCTGGCTTGAGGCTCTGGACTGTGTGGTTGCTGCTGCGATCCGCGATGCGCGCTTCCTAGACGACGGCCGCTGCGGGGCCGCCCCGAAGCACGGCCCCGAGACTACTACACTACTACGCACGACGAGGAGAGCTCCCCTCGGTGCCGCCGCACGGGCTGCAGAGATGGCCGCAGCGAGAGAGTGTGCACCTTGCGCCTGAAACGAGACGACTGCCAAGGCACCTCGGCGGCTGCCGGCCGCGAGCTGGCGAGACGGCCCAGAAAGAAAGACGAGAAGAGGCGCACCTACGCCCATGAGCCGCGCCTGACTTGTTGAGCGTTCGACCGCGGTGGCAGAACAAGCTCAAACGCGCGGTGGTATCTGTAGGGCTGTCTTGACTCTCCGTCGTGGGCCTCGATGATGCTCTAATACTCTCCGTGGGCCTCGACGTATTGACTTGTTGCGCTGCTGGCCGACAGCGATAATGTAAATATATCCATGTTTTTTACTGTACGCCTTGTCGTACTTTGCCGGAGGAAAGGGAAGCGTTGTGTTTTTTTTGGAAAGGGAGGGTTATTGAATCATGTATTATGCACTCGCAGGTCGGACTGCTCGGCAGTACCAGAGCATACAAGAAAGCATACAAAGAAAGCTGTCCAAAGCCAAAACAAAGCTCATATCGCTCTGGGGCAAATCAAACTGAAAACACTGTCTGCTCTGTCAAGCCTTGCAGCGGCGCGGCACCGGCCGGTACGCGAGCTGCTCGGGCGGGTCGTCGTCGCAGCCGCAGGCGAGGCGGGTGAAGTGGTAGCGAGTCGCGGCCAGGCTCTGTCGTGGTCGGTCAGCGAGAGGAAAAGCAGCGGGGACAGGCCCGGGACAGAGACACCACATACCTGGTCTGTGCTCTGCGCATACATCATGAGCAGCTCCGGGCTGTCCAGGACGACGGCGGCGTGGTGCTGCAAGTCGCCCGGTTCATAGTCCTTGACGGAGCGCGAGAGGTCGCTGGGGGTGGTCAGCTTGAGGAGGGAAGATGGGAAGATGGGAAGAAGGAAACAAAACGGAAAGAAGACGGAGAAAAGATGGAAAGAAGACAAAAGACAAAAGACGAGACAAACGACGCAAGACGAGGCGTACATGTTGCTGGCGGGCAGCGTATGCGGGCTGGCGCCGTCCCAGTAGGGCCCGGTGACGAGGCCGTCGAGGTCGCGGGTGTAGTCGCCGTCGGCGTAGACCAGCGGCGGCCCGGGCTGGCCGCTGCTGGCGCGGGCCGAGGCGGTGGCGGCGACGATCAGGGTGTCGGCAAAGGAGCGCGGCGGCAGCTGGCGGCCCTGCAGGAAGATGGCGCGGTCCACGGTCTGGGCGTGCTGGCGGCGGTACAGCTCCTGCACGGCCATGTAGTGCACGGCCAGCCGCGGCGCCTCGACCGGCTTGCCGCGCACCTGCCGCTCCCGCACCCGCGCCAGCTGCCGCTCCGAGGCCCGCGCCTCGCGCTCCCAGGCCAGCCGGGCGTGCCGCGGCAGCGGCCGCCCGGTCGCGGCGCAGGCGTCCGCCGCCGACGAGATGAGCGCGGCAAAGATGTCCGGGGGCACGGCCGCCTCGTCGTCGGCTTCCGTTCTCGTTCCCGTCGCCGCGTCCGTCGCCGTGTCTGACCCGGCTCCGTCGGCTCCCTCGGCCCCCTCGTCTCCCCCTCTCCCCCCCGCCTCATTGACTGTGCTTTCCGCTTTGCCGTCGTCGTCGGTCGCGGGCGGCAGGTTCATGATCCTGCCGTCGTCGCCTGTGATGGGCACGGAGTAGGGATCCGTGCCGGGCCGCGGCGCCTGGAGAAAAAACGAGAGCTCCTCCGGCGGGGTCTCGGCAGCCGCGCACGGCACGTTGCCGGCGTAGCTGAAGACGAGGACGCGGATAAAGTCGCCCATCTTGGGCACGTAAGCCACCTTCTGGTCTATGGCGTACTTGTACCATTCCGGCTCGACGGGCCGGAACGGAGTGATCTGGTTGATCGCCGGCGGAGGAGCAGTGTCGTTTAGCAGATCCTGCGGCACGCTCGACTTGATAAAGACCTTTTTGACGTTTCGTGGCGGCCTGAGTGGCGGCATCCTGCAGCTCCAGATTGGGGGGATCCAGAAAGAGAAGCTGAAAAAATGTAGAGTAGAGACGGTCAAATGACGTTTAGATGACGTTTGGACGCGCAAAGAAGACGACGCTTGGATGGCAGAAAAGACGCAAGAAACAAAGAGACGCAGCGTCGAAAACGACAGCAGCTGCTTAAATACAGCCGGAGCTGCACGACGCACCCAGAGACCGTTTGCACAGCCAACGTTCGGCCTGAGAGGCCCGCGCCGTTTGAGGCTACCGAATGCGGGCTACTGAGCAGCTGGGGAAGCAGCGTGCGTGCGTTAGCTTGCGGCGGGAGTCCCTAGCGAAGTGGGCTGGAGCGGATCCTAGCGGTGGCGATCTGCAGGCCTTGTGAGAGCCGATAAGCTGGATGGTCAAGAGCGCTGAAAAGCGCAGAAAGAGCCGAGACTGAAAACGCTGAAAGAGTGAGAAAAGAGTGAGAAAAGAGTCGAGGAAGAAAACGCTGAAAGAGTGAGAAAAACGCTGAAGAGTGAGAAAAACGCTGAAAGAGAAAAAACGCTGCAAGAGTGAGAAATGCCCAGCTATGCGAAACAATACAGCACGGAAGATAGAGCACAAAAAGACGGGCAAAAGACAGACTCAGGCGTCGTATCATCTTATGGACAGCAAACAGTTGGACTGCACATGACAGCATATGCAGTGCGACGGCACAAGCCAAACAAGACACCCGGCAGGCTGGCCCAGACGGCCCGAAAGAAAGAGCACTGATATCCAACTGCGACGCCAAACGCCTCCGCCAAAGTACCCAAAATAAATAACCAAATGCTTGATCCAATTCAGTAGGCCATCCAAAGCAGAAGCTTCCAAGCTGGCTCCCGCAAACCGGTTAGTCAGTCTCACGCAAACCGCCCAGTCTGTCCGTAGCGGCCGTTGTTGCTGCTGCCACCGCCGGCCGGGCCGGAATCCGGGCTGTACGGGGGCGGCGGCGGCCGGTCGAAATCGGCATGGCCACCACTGCCGTAATACGGCGCGTAACCGCCGCCAGGGCCAGGCGGCGGCGGCGGCGGCGGCGGCATACCGCTTCCGTAACTGCCGCCCCCGCCCCCCATGCGGCCCCAAAAAGAGCCTCCTGTCCGGTCCGGCGGTGGCGGCGCCCGCCGAAGCACCGAGGCCGGCCAGCCGCCCGGACCGCCCGGACCGCCCGGACCACCCGGAGCTCCCGGACCTCCGGGCCCGCCCGGGCCGCCGCGATACTGCTGCCACCCTTGGGCGGCCGTCATGGGAATGGCGGCGCCGGCGACACCCCCGGCAGCCATCTTGGCGCGCTGGCGCAGAAACTGCTGGCGGCGGCGGCGGCGGCGCACGCGGGACAACAGGCAGGACAGCAGCGAGACCAGAATGAGCACGCCGACGACGCAGGCGACGGGCACGATAATGTCGAGGTGGTCCTTGATGGCGCTGGTAATTTCCTTGGTGACGGAGCTGCCCTTGCAGATGCCGTTGCTGCAGCGGCCGCCGCCCTCGCAGGGCGTGCCGTCGAGAAAGTTCTGCATCATCATCAGGCACGTGTCGGCGCCGAACTCGGGCGACGCGCAGCTCAGCTGGCAGCCCTGCGAGCTGCAGGCGTACGTGTCGTTGCCGGACTCGGTCAGCGAGCCCATCAGCGTCTGGCACTGCAGGTTGCGCGACGTGCACTGGCCGGCGGCGCAGGCCAGCCCCGACGAGTCGTCGCCCGCCGCGCCGCACGCCGTGCCGTCGGGCGCGTTGGCGTTGGCCGGGCAGGCGGCCGAGCTGCCCGAGCAGGTCTCGGCCGGGTCGCACGCCCCCGTGCTCGGCCGGCACACGGTGCCGGCCGCCGCCAGCTGGCACGACGCCGCACAGCACTCGTCGTTGGCCGGGTCGCACAGGCTGTGCGCCGTGAACTTGCACGTTGCCGCGTCGCAGCAGGCGTTGCCGGCGCAGCCCTCGGTGCCGCCGCAGTCGCACTCCTCGCCGGCCTCGACGATGCCGTTGCCGCAGACGCCGCCGGCAATCGTGGTAATGTCCCGGTTCGCCGTCAGGCACGTCGACTTGACGCTGTTGCGGCCCAGCGCCGAGCACACGTTGCCCACCGTGCAGGCCGAGAACTGCGTGACGCCGCTGCCCGTGCTCGGGTTCATCAGAAACTGCCCGTCGGCGCTGCACGCGCCCGCGCTCAGCGGGCAGCACTGCTGCCGCGTCGCCGTGCCGTCGCCGCACGTCTGGCTGGTGCAGTCGTGCACCGCGCCAAACGTGTGCCCCGTCTCGTGCGCCATCACCTGCCACTCTGTCGACGTGCGCACCACCACGTTGGCGCCCGCCACCGTCTCGTTGGTGCTGGCGTCCGTCTGCGCCCCGACCGCGCACAGCTGGCCCAGCCAGGCCAGCCCGACCGCCGCGTCCGTCGGGCACGTGCTGAGCATCATCCAGAACGCGTTGCTGTCGTTGCTCTGCCCGCGCCACTTGGAGAAGAGGTTGAGCCGGCTCGAGATGTTGAGGTCGGGGTTGCTGCAGGCCCCGTTCCACGGCGTCGCCGTGTCCGCCGGCGTCGTCGGGCACGTCGTGTTCTGGATTACCAGGTTCTGGATCGCCAGCGAGACGTTGAACGTGCTCTCGTACACCCGCGACGCCGTGTTGATCTGCGCAATGATATTGTCCGACGCGTTGGCCCGCGACGGAAACGCCGCCGCGTAGTTGCAGTCCGCCGCGATGCCCAGCAGCGCCACCTTGCGTGCCGTCGGGCAGCCTGCCGAGTTGCCAATCGTCGACGACAGGTTGACGCCGGCCGAGTTGCCGCTCGTCTGCCCGGAGCCGTCAATGTCGCGGCCCCACAGCCAGCTGGAGAGAGACCCGGACCCGGACCCGAACCCAGATCCGGGCTCGGCCGCCTCGTCCATGCCGCGGTAGACGGGGTGCTTGGCGTCCGTGTTGAAGCGCAGGCCGTCGGCCGAGCAGGCCGGCTGCTTCTTGGCCACGCCAAAGAGGAGGTTGCTGTCGTCGGTGTACCCGTCGTCCGACGGCTGCTGCTGCTGCTGCTGCTGTCGCCGCCGCAGCTCGCGCACCGTCTCGGCGTCGGCCAGCGCGGCGTCTGGCAGAATGTCCGAATCGCGCCACACCACCATGGGCGCCGCGTCCGCGGCCGGCAGCGGGTCGCCGGGCACGCGCGTGTCCAGGTAGTGGTCGCGGGTCTGGACGTGGTGGGGGTTGCCGAGCAGGTTAAAGGCGCCCTCAAAGACGGGGTGCTCGCCGTCGGTGTGCACGTAGACGGCGGCCCAGCCGGCGTTGCGCCACTGCTGCTGGCCGGCATGGTCGTCGTGGCCGTCGTGGCCGTCGTGGCCGTCGCTGCTGCCCACCTGCACAAAGACGTCACCGTGAAAGGCGCGGTGGTCGAGCCGCTGGATCGGCTCGACCGTGACGGACCCGTCGGCGTTGGGCTGGTGGAGCACGGCTTGGTCGGCCAGGATGTTGTGGTTGGGCGCGAGGCGCAGCCGGAGCGGCTGCCGCCGCCCGTCGGCATGCCGCAGGTCCAGCGAGATCTGAAAGGTCGAGAGCGCGTGCACCCGCTGCGACGGCGCATGCAGCACCGCGTCTTCCACCGTGGCCACGCCGCGCAGCGGATTGCGCTGCTGCGAGTGCGCCGCCACGCCGCGCACGCCGACGCTGCCACCGCCGCCAACGAGCCCGAGCAGCCCGAGCAGCAGGGCGCCCGCGAGCAGCAGCCGGAGCCGCCGGCAAGCCCGGGCGCCCAGGTGCGGGAGGGTGTTGTCGTTGCTGCTACTGTTGCCGCCGCTGTCGTCGTCGTCGCCGCCGCCGCCGCCGCCGCCGCCGCCGTAGTTCTGTCGGGGCCGCCGGGCCGCGCGCATCGTGGACAAAAAGGGTCGAGAGGCCGGCTCGGATCAGGCGGCTTCACTCGAGCGGCCTAGAATAAAAGAATCGCAAAAAAAGAGGGCGCGCAGACAGGACCGGCAAGCTGCTTAAAACGCGCAAAAAGGGACGAGAGATGCAGAAAGGAGAAGGGGAAATCGTCGCAGGGGGAGGGGGGGGGGGAGTAAAGGGAACATCGGCGGATGATGCTCCTCCTTGCTGGTCGGTGCACCAGGCCCAGTGTGGAAGGAAAGGCTTGGCTGAGGCTCGGCGGACCCGCTTGCGCTTGGCTCTTTCCCTGGACATGGAATCACAGCATCGACGCATGTAAAATACTACACACAAGGTCCCGTACATACACATACCAATCCAGTCATCCGCAGTCAGCACCGGTATGGTGGGTGGGTCGGCCCTCTCTTCCTTCCTCGCGCAGCAATCACGAGCCACGACGCCGCTTCCCGATTCGGCAGACACATGTGCCGTCTGCCCGGCACAACTGCTTCTGCTTTGTCCGGTCCGTCTGTTCTGCCGTTCTTACGCTGCGCATGCCGGTAGTTCTTTCCGCCGCCTTTGTCGCCTGGCAAAGGCCGACTCGGTTTGCAGCGGCTAGTTGGAGCCTTGTCTTGTCCCCGCTATTCTCTTCATTCAGGAGATCTCGCATACGTGTCCAGGTATGTATCTTACATTAACGGGCCTACGTTAACTCACAGGGTGCTTGGACTACAAGTTCAAGCCGTCTCGCAGATTGCGCCTACTATATAACATTACCATTTCCGACATTAGGGCGCAAGCGACGTAAAGAGACGCAACTAGAGAAAACAAGACACTTGGTACAAAGGAGGCAAACGAGGCAACTGTTCTTGGGGCCGCCCAATCCTTGTCCTGACTGCGCTCTCGTCTACTTCTTCTTGGCGCTGTGCACAACCTGGATGATCTTGGCCACCACGTTCGGGTCGGACAACTGGCAGGTGTCAGCATATCTGTTAGCTCAAAAGGAGAGGGATAGGATCTGCATATCTGTTAGCTCAAGAGGAGAGGGATAGAATCTTACCGTGGTCGTGTCGCCCAGCTGGTCCTCCTCGCCGGCCAGGATCTTGCGCAGGATACGGCGCATAATCTTGCCCGACCGCGTCTTGGGCAGGTCGGGCACCACAAACACGGCCTTGGGGGCCGCAAAGGGGCCGATGCTCTTGCGCACCTGCAGGATAAACTCCTTGCGCAGCGCATCCGTCACATCATTACCCTCCTTGATCGCAACAAAGGCGTTGACCGCCTGGCCCGTCAGCTCGTCGTGCACGCCGACCACCGCCGCCTCGGCCACCGCCGGGTGCTCAATCAGGGCCGCCTCGATCTCGGCCGTTGACAGCCGGTGGCCGCTGACGTTTACCACATCGTCAACACGCCCGCGGATCCAGTAGAAACCCTCGTGGTCACGGCCGGCACCATCGCCCGTGAACTATTGTCTTGGTAAGCCAAGATGCACTGGTGTATAAAAAAGAAAAAAGGAAAGAAAAAGAAAAGGGAAATAAAAAGAAAAGGGAAATAAGAAGAAAAGGGAAATAAGAAGAAAAGGGAAATAAAAAGAAAAGGGAAATAAAAAGAAAAAGGAAATAAAAAGAAGAAGAAACTCACGTAGTAGCCCTTGTACACGTTCAGGTACGTGTCCATATAGCGCTTGTGCGAGCCCCAGACGGTCCGGGCCATGCTGGGCCAGGCCTGCTTAAAGGCCAGCACGCCCTCGACATCGTTGCCAAGAATCTCCACGCCGCTGACCGGGTCGATAATGGCGGGCTCGATGCCGAAAAAGGGCAGAGACGCAGATCCGGGCTTGGTCGGTGTGACACCGGCCAGGGGCGTGATGACGTTGGAGCCCGTCTCGGTTTGCCAATACGTCTGTCTGGTGAGTGACTGCGGTAGGAGAAAGAAAGGAGAAGAGGAAAGAAAGAAAGGAGAAGAGGAAAGAAGGAAAGGAGAAGAGGAAAGAAAGAAAGGAGAAGAGGAAAGAATGAAAGGAGAAGAGGAAAGAAGAAATAGGAGACGTACGTCAACAATCTGGGCTTCCTCCTTGCCAACGACCTCAAAGTACCACTTCCAGACCTCGGCAGCAATGGGCTCGCCGACGGAGCCGAGCACGCGCAGGTGCTGCATGTCGTGTTTGACAAAGTGGTCGCCGGCCCGCTTCAGCAGGCGCAGCGCCGTGGGGGCGACGTAGAACTGGGTGACCTTGTGCTTCTCGATAATGTCCCAGTAACGCGAAAAGTTGGGGTAGGCGGGGGTGCCTTCAAAGACGACGGTCGAGACGCCCAGCAGCAGCGGCGCATAGACGACATAGGTGTGGCCGGTGATCCAGCCGACGTCGCCGCCGCAAAAGTAGCGGTCGCCGTCGTGGATGTCAAAGACGTACTTGCCGGTGGCGGCGGCGCCGACCAGGTAGCCGCCGGTGGTGTGCATGACGCCCTTGGGCTTGCCGGTCGAGCCGGAGGTGTAGAGCAAAAAGAGCGGGTCCTCGGAGTTGACGGGCTCCGGGGCAATGTACGAGGGCCACTTCTCGACCTCGGCGTGCCACCAGTAGTCGCGGCCGTCGGTCCAGGGCACTTCGGCGCCGGTGCGCCGGTAGACCAGCACGTGGCGGACATCGGGACACTGCTTGAGCGCGTCGTCGACAATCTTCTTGGTGCCAATGACCTTGCCGCCGCGCTTGCCCTCGTCGGTGGTGATGACAATCTTGCACTCGGCGTCGAGCACGCGGTCGCGCAGCGAGTCGGACGAGAAGCCGGCGAAGACGACCGAGTGCACGGCGCCGATGCGGCTGCAGGCCAAAAAGGCAATGACGGCCTCGGGGATCATGGGCAGGTAGATGGCCACGGTGTCGCCCTTCTTGACGCCCATCTGCTTGAGCACGTAGGCCGTCTTGCAGACCTCGCGCAGCAGCTCGCTGTAGGTCAGCGTGCGGCCGTCGGTCGGCTCGTCGGCCTCGTAGATAATAGCCACGCGGTCGGGGTCCTTAAAGGCATGGCGGTCGACGCAGTTGTACGAGGCGTTCAGCTGGCCCTCGAGGAACCAGGCATTGTCGCCGTGCTCAAGCGAGCCGCTGTGCACGGTCTGGAAGTCGCGCTGCCACGTGAGCAGCTCGCGTGCTTGCCGGCCCCAGAACTTGTTCGGCTCCCGGATCGACTCCGTGTACAGCTGCTGGTACTCGTCGATGCCTGCCCGGTTAGCCAAAGAAGGCGCCCGCGCCGCGCGCACAACGTCCCCAACAAGAAAAAATTGGAGCCTCACTGGAAATATGCGGCTTCGACGGGTGTTCTGTTGGGGGGGAACGCGCTGTTAGCCTTTCTTGCTCCTTTTGCGTGTTTTTAGCTCTGGGCTGTGCGGCCGCCGCCGCGGCCGCCGCTTCTTCCCAAGTCTGCTTTTTAGGTCGGCCCTGGCTCGGCTGTTCTTCGCCGCCCCTGCAGCACGCCCCCGCCCTCCCTTTGCATTTTTCTCTCCACGAGCGGGCCCCCTTTCTTGGAGGTGCGATGCCGGAGCCGGCGATGCCAGGCTCTCAGCGCAGCAGCAACGTGATCAGAGCCTCCCACGGCACACACACACGAGATGCCAGGGGTCCCGAGCGCCCCCAAAAAGGAGGGACAGACAGAAATGGGAGAGCCAATCCACGAGAGCAGGAGTTTGGGCACGAACATACTAGCTAGCATCTTCTCCGGCGGGTCTGGGACACAAACAAATGCGTTAGCTCTTATTCGCTTCTTTTCTCTTTAGCTTCGGTTTTTCGCTCATTTCGGCAGCGTGTCCCAAAATGAGCTGATGCTCGCCCCTCTCCTGGCCGTCTTTGTTGAGGAACTCACGGAAAGTGTCGACCTCGTGGGCCTCTGCCACCACCGGGCTCTTTGATGGCGCCGTGGAGCTCATGGTTTCGGTAGCAATGGTAGGACTGCGACAGTGATTGCAGCAGAGAGAGAGAGAGAGGGGGGGGGGGCGAGAGGGAGAGGGAGAGAGAAAGAGAGTGTGTGTGTGTGAGAGAGAGGCGATGCTTCACACAAGCCGTTGAGCTTGCGCGGGAGCACTGGTGCGGCGTGTGACCTGGCGGGCTCGGTAGATCGCCGGGCGAAGGGAGGTAAGATTCGGAGGGAAAGCGGCGCTGGCAACACAATGCCGTACACGTGTCAAAAGCGACAGCGGTGAGAGGTCGTGAATGCGGGCACAAGAGGGCAGCCAGCCGTCGTCGGGATCAAGCTTCACGGATTCGGTCAGACCTGGCAGGTCGAGCCGGCATGTACAAAGCGTAGGGAGGATTAGGTGGGGGGGAAGGAGGAAGGAGAAGGAATATTATCTGTGAAATCGTAAAGAAAACGAATCAAGGAGGAGACGAAGAAGAGGAGAGAAGCAAAAAGTCAGGAGAAGGAGGGAGGAGGAGGAAAGGAGGGAAGAAAAGCGTGAAAGGAAGAAAAGCTTCAAGAAGGGGGATGAAGGCGTTATTAAGTCGCCAAAGCGGAGGAGCCGTCGGTCGGTCAGCAGGAGCACGGAGAGCGGCGACTGGTGAAAGAGCTATAGTTAGCAGAGCGGGTGTAAAAGCGTTGGTAAGGACGAAGTGCAGCAACTAGCATCTATTTTAGTGTCCTTTTTGGTCTGCGCCGCGCGGGGAGAGGGGGGGGGGGGGGGGGAGACTGGGGATCAATGGCTGGGCTTGGATGGAGGGGACGTACGGAGCAGAAGCGCTAGTGGTGCTTGCTATGGTGCGGAGGAAGAGATGGATGGACGGAAGGGCGAGGAGTTACTCCAGACGAGACTTGTTGGGTTGCCGAGAGGTAGAGTGACATGGAGGGGCGCGGCGTGTCCTGCGTGTCTGGCGTGTGTTGCGTGTGTTGCGTGTGTTGCGTGTCTTTGTGGTGGCGGAGCTGTGCTCTCGAGAGTGAAATACTTGTACAGATACAAGCAGCAGAGGATAGCGGCGATCAGCCATGTGTTTTCTCCTTCTGGGGGGGACTGTCTTGATCCGTCCGTCCGACAATGAGCTCGTGGCTTGATTCCGCCTTTCCACATACGGCTTCGCAAGTGTCCCTGTTGCTTCCGTGCTCTTCTATCCGGGGCAGTGCGGCAGCCGTGTTCCGACGTAGGGTGGGAGGAGGCGTGGCCGGAACAAGTGGTGATGAGGACGCAACAAAGGAAAAGAGAGGCAAGATGACGCCTGTGATGTTCGATATTGGAGTGAAGCTACGACGCGCCACATCCTGGAGACCAATGCGGCAAGAACTGGCCACTGCTCCTTCCTCGCTGGCTCTACATACACTAGACAAGGTGCACTACTCAAGACAGCGTCACTCGTCGTCCGCGCCTTACAGAGAAGCAACGATGGATTACCCTCGGTCAGCAGCGGGGTCGCATCCTGGTAAGATGCTGGGCGCCTGTTCGTACTCGTGTTTCCGTGTCCCCGTCACATCAGCGCCGGAACTGTGCAACAAAGCCTGGAGAAACCCCGCATGGGATTGTGGCACGCGCCCTCGTTTGGGCCCCTCCAGCCCAGCCCTAGCAGAGGCTCAAGCGAGCACCAGGCGGGGTCATGAGACACGGCCGCTTTTGGGTGGTCTTGCTCGTTCTCGCAGCGCATCGCGGCGGCGGCATTTCTCTTTCCTTTTTTGTCGTTGCCTCTGTCCATCCTGTCGCGTCAGCGGCTCCCGCACCAGCTTCGCGACAAGTCAAAGTCACGGGCACAGCTCAGACAAGAAGACCATGCTCAAAGTACCGCCATCAACCGTCAAAAAAGTACAAGTATACCCGAGGCGGGACGCGGACGCTGACGACCGAGGATAGCTGGAGGCGGGACCAGAAAAGAGACCGGGATGACCTCGGCCCCGGACAAGCAGTGATGCGCTGCGGCTTTCGCTAACCGAAGTGGGGGATCTGGACCAACGGAAGGCGCGCTGGAATCTGAGCCGTGTTAGGGGCCTGCTTTTACTTCGCATTAGTGTTCCGGGGCCGCTACCGGGGCTACTGCAGGTCGTCCTGTGCGCTCGGCTTTAGCCTTCTCTCCGCTGAGCGCTAGTCTCTACAGGGGGCCTTACCTTGTAAACCGGGGCCCTGCTGAATGTCTCCGGTCGGGGCCCGGTGGTCCGGATTTGCGCCCTCCTCACGATACGGTGTAAGATGGATGCTGCACAGGCAAAGGTATCTCCCACCGGGGATGGCGCTCTCAAACGCCTTGTGCCTCTCACTGCACAGGGCTTCTCAATTCTGGGGCGGGCACAGCTCTGCGAAAAGCGTGGCTGGATTTGTTGATAGATTTCATCTGTCACCCGTATACATTCCTGAAAGAATACACAACCCAGCTCGCCAAGACGCCTGCCGCACTATCAAAGGGGCAAAGGAGACAGTGTAAGCTGGATCCAGCATCGGCCATCTCTCGGAGTGACCGTTCCTGTGCACAAACTTGCGCAGACGCAAGCCACAAAGGCCTCGGCGGTCTCGTCTGGCGCCGTCGCCGTGGCTTTTCTTGCAGCCCCCACGTCGGCTCGGGCAATCTCATGTTTCGTTTCGCTGTACTGAAGACGACTCGCTGTACTGTAGACGGCTAGGAACTCCCCATCCCCGCCTACATCTCCATGCTCATCAGGTACATTTCGAATATGCGCATAAACTTGGCCACAAACGCCTCCAGGTGGAAAATGACCTTGGTGCCCGTCTTGATGCGGTGCTCGTAAAAGGCCGACCACCGGATGACCTCCGGCTTGAGCTCGGCGTCGATCAGCGCGACCAGCTTAAAGGTCAGCGTGCGCAGGATGGTCGTCGGCGGGATGCAGTGCGTCAGCAGGTCGTACAGCTTGGCCCGCACCTGCAGGATGCGTGCCGGCGTGTGCTCCTCCATGATCTCCTTGGCAATGTGGCTGATCAGCGCCTCCCAGTCCGGCGGCGGGATCGGCGTGCTATCTGCGACTTTCTCACTATCAAAAAGACGTGTCAGTCAGCGTGTGGCAGGACAAAGCCGGCGCAGCGGGAGCCTCACTTTTGCGCGTGCACCGCCTCGTACATGAGCAGCGCTCGCCGCAGGTTGCGGCCGCTGTTCTCTGCGATGCGCCGGTTCAGCGCCGGCACCACGGGCCAGCCCTGCTTCTCGGCCGAGGCGGCCAGCACGCCGCAGATCTCGTCGTGGCTCGGCGCGGCCACGCGCACCAGCAGCGTGCGCGACCGGATGGGCGCAATGATGTTGGCCGTCGAGTTGGCCAGCAGGATGAGCCGCAGGTTGGGCGAGTACTTTTCCATGGTGCGGCGCAGCGCCGCCTGGGCGTCGCGCGTCAGGTGGTCGGCCTCGTTGATGACGACGACCTTGAACCGCTGCCGCGCCGACTGGTCCAGCTGCTGTGTCTGCGCCACCTCCTTCAGCAGGTCCTGCACCACCACACGGTCGTACATGCCCACGTCGGACGGCGTGATCTCCAGGTGGTACACCGACGCGACCACGTTGAACTCGAGCTTGCGGTTGCTCGTGGTCTGGAACACGCGCGCATCAATCTTGATCTTGTCCACGCCGGGGCCGTACAGCTCTTTCAGCGTCGCCGTGATCCGTGTCTTCTTGCCCGCGCCAGAGGGGCCGTACACGAGAAGATGTGGGAAGTCGCCGCTTTGTGCCTTTGGTCGTCAGTTATCACAGTGTCGAAGCTTTCTCTCTCTCTTTTACAGTCTCCCTCTTGGTCTCCCTCTTGGTCTCCCTCTTTTTCTGTCTTCCTCTTGTCACTCTTTTTCTGTCTTCCTCTTCTCCCTCTTTTTCTGTCTCGCGTCCACCTTACCAGAGCACGTAACCGGTCTGTGAGTTCGGGATGGTAGGTCAGGGCATCCAGGGTCCTTGGCCGGTGTTTGTCTACAATGAGAGCCATTGTGCTTGCTGTGGTGTTGTATAAAGGTGAAGAGAGAAGGCAGGGTTGGGATGACGAACCCCCGTGGACTTTGAGGAGACGCGACGCGACGGGCCCAAACGGCCCATTAACGCGCACCGTCAAGCACTGTCACGTGCACTAGCAAGTGACTAATAATCTGCCCGCATCCACGTGACTCTTTAGGGTCTGCGCATCTCACACAGAAAAAAGATGCCCTAGCGTGGCAGGTGATTTTTTTTAATGGATATGGTGAACTTTTTTCTTCCGCCCTCTTCATCCTCCACTTCTCGACAGAGACACTTTACCCTCAACCCTCAACTTTCTCGACAACCCCCCCCCCCCCCTTCTCGCCCTTCACAATGTGCGTTTATATCCTGGCCTGATTGGGTTCTGCCTTTGGGCTTGCCGCTGCATCTTTGCTGGCAATGGCCGAGGCTCTTTATTTCGAATCGTGTCGAAATACTAACGGTGATTTTCTAGGTCTCATCGCAAGTACGAGGCTCCTCGCCACGGTTCGCTGGCTTACCTGCCACGGTACGATACTCTTTCCGCTGCAGCAAAACAAAACAATACACGGCGATGTAGCCTTGGAGGACGGCCAAACTGACAACTGGCAACAGGAAGCGGAGTGCCAGCCACCGCGGCCGGGTCAAGTCGTAAGTGACGCAGGAGAGAGAGAGAGAGAGAAGCAAAAGAAGGGGCAAGAAGATTGCTAGAGAAGCAAAAGGGGCAAGAAGAGTGCTAACGTATTCAGTTTCCCCAAGGATGACCCGAAGAAGCCGGTGCACCTGACGGCGACGCTGGGCTACAAGGCCGGCATGACGACGATTGTGCGCGACCTGGACCGTCCGGGTGCCAAGTCGCACAAGAAGGAGGTGGTGGAGGCCGTGTCGATTATTGATACCCCGCCTGTGCGTACAACGCAGCCCGCTTGGCCCAGAAGAATCTCTGGTTTTTTCGTGCCAATGGCTAACATCGTGTTTTTGCATCACAGATGATCGTTGTGGGCCTTGTGGGCTACATTGAGACGCCGCGCGGCCTGCGGTCGCTGACGACGGTGTGGGCGGAGCACCTGAGCGACGAGGTCAAGCGGCGGTTCTACAAGAACTGGTACAAGAGCAAGAAGAAGGCCTTTACCAAGTACGCCAAGAAGCACTCGGAGAGCAAGGGCGTGTCGGTGACGCGCGAGCTGGAGCGCATCAAGAAGTACTGCACGGTGGTGCGCGTGCTGGCGCACACGCAGATCCGCAAGACGCCGCTGAAGCAGAAGAAGGCGCACCTGATGGAGATCCAGGTCAACGGCGGCTCGGTGGCCGACAAGGTGGCCTTTGGCCACGGCCTGTTTGAGAAGCCGGTGTCGGTCGACAGCGTCTTTGAGCAGGACGAGGTCATTGACGTGATTGCCGTCACCAAGGGCCACGGCTTCGTGGGCGTGACCGCGCGCTGGGGCACCAAGAAGCTGCCGCGCAAGACGCACAAGGGTCTGCGCAAGGTCGCCTGTATCGGTGCCTGGCACCCGGCCCACGTGCAGTGGACCGTGGCCCGTGCCGGTCAGAACGGTTACCACCACCGTACCTCGGTCAACCACAAGATCTACCGCATCGGCAAGGGCGATGCCGACGACAACGCCTCCACCGAGATTGACGTCACCAAGAAGACCATTACTCCGTATGTTTGCGGTTCCCTCCTTTTTCCCTTTCCCTTTTTCCTTGTTTCTCAGTCTCGCCAGCTGTTTTTGGGCTCTTGCTAACCCCTCAGTCTGGGTGGCTTCGTCCGCTACGGCGAGATCCGCAACGACTTTGTCATGGTCAAGGGCTCGATCCCGGGTGTCAAGAAGCGGGTGGTGACGCTGCGCAAGTCTCTGTTCACGCACACGTCGCGCAAGGCGCTGGAAAAGGTGTCGCTCAAGTGGATCGACACGTCGTCCGAGTTCGGTCACGGTGCCTTCCAGACGCCGGCCGAGAAGCAGCAGTTCCAGGGCACGCTCAAGAAGGACCTGGCCGCCAGCTCATAAGCGGCGGCGGCGGCACCGGGCGGCAAGGAAAAGAAGACGGACAAGACATGCACGCAATGACTCGTAAAAAGAGAAAGACGGCGCGGGACCGGGGGCAAAACTGGAATGTTTTATTATTATTTGTGAAATTCTTTCGTTACATGCGCATTTCTGTAGCTGCGTCGGGAAAGAAGCTGGTGTGGGGGATTTGCCCAAGAGCGGAGTCTCACGGAAACAGACCTGTCTTGTGTCTTTTTGTAAGTCTGATTGCATTCGGAAGCAATCCAAAGATGAACCACGGTCCTGTGTCGAGGTGCATCGGACGTGAAAGAAAGTACTTGTGTCGAGTTGTGTATCAAGTTGTGTATCAAGTACTTGTGTCAGAGTTGTATTAGTAGGGCGGCTGGTGTATCTTACCAATGTATCTTACTTTGGGGCTAAGTAAGATACCAATGTACCTTGGGCATGTACCAAAGTACCTCTGGGGCTATGCACTCGCACACTCTTGCGTCACATTTTCCCCGCCCTGACTCTCCCCCTGTGCTGTGTTGTATTTTGAGCTGTGATCCAGCAACGCCTACCGCTTCCCATCCCATCCCATCACGCCACAGCCTCCCAGCAACCTGGCTCGCACGCAGCAGCTCCTGGGTGTGTGGAAAGCAGCAAGGTGTTTTCGAGCTGGGCCCGTCCGGCCCGTGATTTGCTGCTTCCGCTTCCGCTTCCGTTTCTCGACGACCCCGGCTGTGCCCGTCCGCTCGGCCATGGCTTCCGACGACGCCTACGCGGCCTTTCTCGACAAGGCGAACCAGGCCCCGTCTGCTGGCGCGGGCGCGGGCGCGGGCGCAGACTCTGGTGCTGGCGCTGGCCCGGCCGCCCGGAAGACGGACCTGGCCGCCTACGCGCCGGGCGCGCCCTCGGTGCTGCGCGCGGCGGCCGACGGCGTCGTCTACAGCAGCGACAGCGACGAGCCGTTTGAGCCGTTTGCCATTCCCGTGGACGCCGCCGAGCTACCGGACGAGGGTAAGTGAAACGCTCTCGACGCCATCTCGTCCTCGCCATTATCGTCCCCCTCACCGTTCTCTTCACGCCATTCTTCTTCCCCCATTCTCTCCTTCCCCACTCTCTCCTCCCCCATTCTCCCACCTTCTGACAGCCAGAAACGTTCCTCGAGTGGACCGGCTCGCAGGCGTCGGCCGACGACGTCTCCATCCTCGACCCGTACGACTGGGACACGCAGGGCCGGTACTCTGGGCTGCTCGATGCGGTGCGGGCCGCCGGCGAGGGCAGCGATGTGCGGGTGTACCGGGTGGCGCTGGCGGGCGGCACGCGCGTGGAATACTGGCTGGTGACGGTGAAGCCGCCCGAGATGCAGGGCGCGGCGGCGGCGGCGTCGGGGCAGCTGGTCGGCGTCAAGGCGCTGGCCATTGAGAGCTAGCGGGGCTTTTACGCGCTATCCTGATAATTGCATATTATGCATTATCGGCATTATGCAATACCGGGAGCCTCAAAGAAAAAGATGTGGTAGCAGGACTAGAATTATCAAACCAATCCAGAACGCTGTCGTTCTACTTGTCCGGCTGTTCTGTCTGTCCTGTCTTGTCCGATCGTTGTCTGTCCGAGTGCTTCTACCTGTCCGACTGCTATTACTTGTCCGACTGTCCTGTCTTGTCCGAGCTTCTCGACTGCTTGGGTCTACGTACTTCGATCGGCGCTTTCCATTCGTCAGGCCCCGCTAAAAATCTTCCTTAGTCGATTGAGTCACGACGACATTGAGCAAAAGGCATCACCGGGACTTGTCTGCTGCCGTTGTCTCTGCTCCTCTGCCATCTTTTGCAGCCTTGTTTCTCTCTCTCTCTTTCTCGGCAATCCCTCTTTTTTTTCTCCCCTCGCCTCTCTCTCTCTCTCCCCTCTCTTTCTCTCTCCCCTCGTCTCTCTTTCTCTCCTCCTCTCCCCTCTTCTCTCTTCCTTCTCCCCTCCTCTCTTTCCCCCCCCCCATGGACGGACCTGTGAGTACGCCGCGGTGTCTGTGCTGGACCCGTACTGACACCGCAGGACGTGATTGTGCCGTCGCTGGAGACGGTGCAGGAGGTGCTGGCCAAGATCGAGGCCACGGCGCGGCAGCAGGCGGCGGAGGCGGCGTCGACCTGGCGGCGGCCCAACCTGGTGCCGGTGTACGGGCAGATCTCGGCGGACCTGATCACGCCGTCGGCGGCGTACCTCAAGGTGGCGGCGCACGCGCAGTCGCCGCACTCGTTTTTGTTTGAGAGCGCGGCGACGGAGCGTGTCGGCCGCTACAGCTTTGTGGCCGCGGGGCCGCGCAAGGTGCTCGAGACGGGGCCCGGCTTCGGCGACGCGTGCGACCCGCTGCCGGCGCTCGAGGCCGAGCTGGCCCGCTTCACCGTCGCGCACGTGCCGGGCCTGCAGCTGCCGCCGCTGGCCGGCGGCGCCGTCGGCTACGTGTCGTACGACTGCGTGCGTTATGTAAGTGAGGCTGAGGGAGGGGGTGAGGCGAGATGAGGATGGCGGGGACGGCGGGGACGGCGAGGACGGCGAGGACGGCGAGGACGGCGAGGACGAGGACGAGGGGCCGTGACTGCGCTGACCGGCAGTTTGAACCCAAGACGGCGCGGCCGCTCAAGGACGTGCTGCACATTCCCGAGTCGCAGTTCTGCTTCTACGACACGGTGGTCGCGTTTGACCGCTTCTACGACATCATCAAGGTGATCACGTACCTGGACGTGGGCGGGGCGCGGGCGGCGGACGGGCCCGGCTACGACGCGGCGGCGGTGGCGCGCGAGTACGCGCGGGCGACGGCCGAGATCGAGACGCTCATCGACGTGCTCAGCAGCCCGTCGACGCCGCTGCCGCCGCAGGGCCCCGTGCGGCTGGGCCGCGAGTGCACGTCCAACATTGGCCAGGCCGGCTACATGGCGCACGTGGCGCGGCTCAAGGCGCACATTGAGCAGGGCAACATCATCCAGGCGGTGCCGTCGCAGCGCTTTGCGCGGCCGACGGACCTGCACCCCTTCAACGTGTACCGCCACCTGCGCACCGTCAACCCGTCGCCCTACCTCTTCTACGTCGACTGCGGCGGCCGCTTCCAGCTGGTGGGCGCGTCGCCGGAGCTGCTGGTCAAGACCGACGAGGCCGGCCGCATCGTGACCCACCCCATTGCCGGCACCGTGCGCCGCGGCCGCACGCCCGAGGAGGACGAGCAGCTGGCCGAGGCGCTGCGCCAGTCGCTCAAGGACCGCGCCGAGCACGTCATGCTGTGCGACCTGGCCCGCAACGACGTCACCCGCGTCTGCGACCCGCGCGAGACCCGCGTCGACCGCCTCATGGTGGTGGAAAAGTTCTCGCACGTGCAGCACCTCGTCTCGCAGGTCTCGGGCGTGCTGCGCCCGGGCTTCTCGCGCTTCGACGCCTTCCGCTCCATCTTCCCGGCCGGCACCGTCTCCGGCGCCCCCAAGGTGCGCGCCATGGAGCTGATCGCCGAGCTCGAGGCCGAGAAGCGCGGCGTCTACGCCGGCGCCGTCGGCTACTTTGGCTACAACCGCGCCGCCGCCGACGGCTCCCTGCGCGACGGCGAGATGGACACCTGCATCGCCCTGCGCACCATGGTCCTCGCCGACGGCGTCGCCTACCTGCAGGCCGGCGGCGGCATCGTCTTTGACAGCGACGAGCACGACGAGTGGCTCGAGACCATGAACAAGCTGCGCGCCAACATGCACTGCATCACCTCGGCCGAGCAGCTGTACGCCCGCCGCCAGGAGAAGAGGGCTTGAGTAATCCAAATCAGTTGTGGCTTGTCATTGAGTGCGTGTCGTCACCCCGCCTTGCGTCGTTCCCCGGGACCACCCCGGCTTGCCGCTGTTTCCCCCCGTCTCCGGGACCACCTTGCGCCGTTCACCCCGCCTCCGGGTACCACGTCCCCGAGACGTCGCCCGCCGGCGGCACCATGTTCCTGCCGTCGAACCGCGTAATGGGCACGCTGTCAATGTCGATCCCGACAATGGTGCGAACCTGCAGGTCAGATCTCTCACTCAGTCACAGTCACACCCACACCCACACCCACGTACATTAATGGCGTAGCCGTCCCAGTCGGGCACTTTCAGGCCGCAAAAGTCCACGCCCAGGCTGGTGCCGCAGTGCCGGCAAAACAGGTGCTCCGTCGCGCGCGCGTTGAATCGGTAGGTGCCGCAGCGCTCGCGGTCGCTCAGCTCCGGGCCGCCGCCAGCCGCCACCGGCCGCTGCCGCCACCGCACCGCCTCGCGCACCGGATACACGAGCAGGTAGCCCTTGCGCGTGCAGATGGAGCACGAGCACTGCATGGCCGCATGGCCCGGCCCGAGCGGCGGCGACAGCGTAAACTCAAGGGCGAGCGCCCCGCAGTGGCAGCCCGCGCTGTACGTGGCCGACGGCATCTGCGCCGCCTCCTGCTGCCGCCGCCGCTCAACGGCCGCCGACGTCCAGGGCGGCAGCCAGCCCTCCGGCGCCCGGGCCCGGGCCGGGGCCGGGGTTTCGGACGGAAGAGATGCAGCCATGGAGAGCCGTAATCGTAGTCGTAATCGTGGAGAGCCGTAATCGTGGAGAGCCGTAATCGTGGAGGGCCGTATGGATTTCAATCGTGATACTGAGCAAGACAGTCCAAGGAACACGAAATAAGGACTGGTGGGATATGGTCAAGTCCCAGCACCAACACGATAACAGCGTTATCAGGCAATCAAGCTTGTATTGCATCTGACCAATCTATGACAAAATTAGAGCATTATTATAACCAAAAACTTCGTAACCAGTGCGTTTTCCCTCTGCCAGCACAATATAGACATCAGATTATGCGGTCGATAAAATCCAGAAATGCGTGACGTTAGGGTGGCAGTCGGCGCTGGCGATGACTCCAAGGAAGGAAGAAAAGACCAAAAAAGAACATGCAACTAAAACTCGGGCCGCGTAATCTACTGCGGCCCCTTTTTGTACCCGCGCACAGCAGTAAATCCAGCCCAACACTGCAATATCCAAATTCAAAATCGCAAAAAGGGGGATATCAGTGGATAATGCCAGTTAGAGACGGGTCAAACAGGGCAAGAAATCGAGGTAGAGGGGTCGAACACGTGGACAAGAAATCGAGGTAGAGAAGTCGAACACGTGGACAAGAAGTCGAGGTAGAGAAGTCGAACACGTGGACAAGAAATCGAGGTAATGAGGGGGGAATGTCAGACATGAGGGTGTAAAGAGACACTGTAGTTGGGGCTTGTGGCCACCTCAGGGAGCCGTGTCCGCGGCCTTGACACCGTTGGCCCCGCTGGCGACGTCCGGCTGGGCCGGGTCCGACGGGGCCGGGCCGTCTCCGGGGCCGGGGACCTTCTCGGCGGCGGGCGGCGGGGTGGGCGCGTAGTTGCTCATGGCGCGGATGCGGTGGCCGTAAAAGTAAAAGATGACCGGGATGGGCACGAGCACGAGGCCGATGCAGCCGAGCAGGGTGGTGGCCCACTCGATGCCCAGGTTGTTGAACATGTAGGTCGAGAAGAGCGGGAAGCCGGCGCCAAAGAGCGAGCGCATAAAGGTGTTGCCGGCAATGGCCGAGGCGGCAAACATGAGGTAGGCGTCGACAATGTAGTTGAGCGACTGCAAAAAGATGGACATGAGGCCGAACCCGGTCAGCAGGCCCGACAGCGTGGGCACGATCCAGTGCACCTTGCCGGTGTAGCCCGACCAGCCGAGCCAGAAGATGCCGCCGGTGAAGGCGGCGCCGCCGGCAATGACCGACGGCAGCCGCCACTCGGGGATGGTGACGTTGTTGTTGGAGGCCAGCTTGCGCTGGTACCACGGCTGCTGCAAAAACATGCTGAGGCCGGCAATGAACTGGCCGATCACCATGCCGAAAAAGGGCAGCCCGCCGACACCGGGCGACATGCCGTAGACGCCCTGGAAGATGAAGGGGTAGGCCGTCAGGAGGAGGTACAGGATGCCTGCAGGTTAGCGGGGGAAGAGAAAAAGGAAAAAAAAAAACAAGAGAAAAGAAGAAAAAGAAGAGTGAAAAAAAAACAAGAAAAGCAAACCCACCATAGACAAAGGACATGTACAGCGACAGCGCCAGGACAATGGGCTCGCCAAACAGCAGGCGCATGGGCCGGGAAAAGTTCTTGCTGACGAGCTCGCGGAAGTCGACCTCAATCTCCTCCTGGCGGGCGTGGATGCCCCAGTTCTGGGTGCGGCGGCGCAGCTCGGCGGCCTTGTTGACCAGGATGGCGGGCGGGTAGGTCTCCTCGAAGAAGAGCAGCAGCAGGCCGAAGCAGGCAAAGCCCATGATGGCGGCCAGGTACATGGTCCAGCGCCAGCCCAGGTACGAGGTGCAGATGAAGCCGCCGATAAAGGGGCCCAGCAGCGGGCCGGTGAAGACGGCCATGGAGAAAATGGTAATGGCAATGCCTCGCGTGCGGTTGTCGTACATGTCGGAGAAGACGGCGGCGACGACGGCCAGGGGGCAGGCGCCGAAGAAGCCGGAGAAGAAGCGCGAGATCAGCACCGTCTGCAGGTCCTTGCCGGTGGCGCAGGCGATGCTGAAGACGGAAAAGCCAAACATGGACAGGATCAGCGGCAGGCGGCGGCCCTTGAGCTCCGAGAGGGGGGCCCAGAGCGTCGGCCCAAAGGCGAAGCCCAGCACGAAAAAGGACACGCCGAGGATGCCGACTTCGCGCGAGACGCCAAACTCGCGCGCCACAAACGACGTGGCCGCCGAGAAGATGCTCGAGGTGAAGGCCGAGGTCATGGTGGTGAAGCCCAGGAGGGCGCCCATGGGGATCCTAGGATGTGAGTAAGGGTCCGATGACAGACATGCAAACATCCAGACAAACAAAACATGCAAATCAAAATATTCAAAAAAACATCCAGACAAACATCCAGACACACAAAAATTCAAAACATGCAAACAATCCACCTCCACTCACTTCTTGCGCAGGGGCCAGTTCTGGGCGTGCAGCGGGTCGTCGGGCCCGTCAAACTCGACCACGTACTGCTCCTGGTCGGGCATCGGCGGCGGGTAGGGCTTGCCGTTGCCAAACGGCGGCAGCGGCTTGTGCGAGCGGCGGCTGGTGGCGCTGCGGCCGACGGTGCCGCTGTACTGGCTGCGGGCCGTCTGGATGCGCTCGAGCTCCGTCTGGCGGCGCTGCATGTCGTGCAGGCTCTCCACGTCGCGCGAGCTGCCGGCCGGCGCCGGCCGGCGCCGCGCGCCGTTCTCCGACGTCGTCGCCGTCGACGACGCCGTCCCGACGCGGCTCAGGTCGTTTTCGTTTTGCCCATTGCTGCGCTCCCGGCTGACGCCCGGGAAGAGGCGCGGCGACGCCTCCTGCTCGGCCGCCATGAGCTCGCTGTCGACTCGGTCTAGGTGGGCCGGCATGGTGGCGGAAAGTTTTGAAAAAAAAAAAATCTCACTCTGCTGACGTGAGGCCCCGGGGGGGTGGTAAAAGAGATGCGGCCCGGCGGGCTGCACAGATTGGCGAGGCTGACGCCTGTGTGGTGGGCAAGGGTTTGGAATGAAACAAGCAAAAAAAGCAAAAAGCAATTCGCGCGTGAAAGTAACTGCAATTCGCCCCCCCCTCCAATGTCGTCAAAGCCACCAGAAATGAAGAACCGAAAATACCAATCCCGACGATCCAAGTAAACCAAAACAACCCAAAAAAAAAAGGAGAAGAAGTAGACACCCCTAATAATAATATAAAAAAAAAACCACAACGGCCTAGAGTAGTGGGAGATTAGATGGGATGTATATATATATATATATGTATATATATATATAACAAAAAATAATAAAACTAAGGAGGGCCTGCAGGGGGGAAGAGACCCAGCGCTATTGCACGGGAATATATATTAATGCCGGAGGAGGGCGCCGCGGGTCAATTTCAGGTCGCAATACGGGAGGAGCCCCCAGGGAGAAGGAATCTGGCGGTGGGCGGCAGAGATGCAGCCGGTCGGTCGGTCGTCAGAGATAAAAGATGCCAGAGTTGCCAAAAGCTTCTAAAAAAACTGCCACGCCCGTCATATATGAGCGAACTTGGGTTCGAGGTGGCGAAGCAGCAGTACCGGCCGCGCCTTCCTCGACTGCCGCCAGCCAGGCTTTTAGTAAGCGGCCACGCCGGCAGCAGTGTCTGCCGCCTCCCGATGGAAGAGCTCGCGCTGTCGGAGTTTCGCGTCCATTCACGCTATGGAGAAAGCCCGCTTTTTGTGCCTTTTTTTTTCTTTTTTTCTTTTTTTTTTCTTTCCCTTGTTTTATTTACACGCGCACCGTCGGCAGTTCTCCTGCCTCTCGGCCCGCCGTCCTCTTCCAAGCCTTGTGCCGACCGCGGCTGCGCATTTCTTGCCCGGGCCCGGCGCAGGATCCAGCAGCTTCTACCGGCGTCGGCCTGCTGCTGACTGAGCAGAGCTGCTCGTCCGATCCAAGTTGCTCAGACCCGGCGATAAGAAAAAAAAAAAAGCCTGCGACCGGCCCCACATGTCACCCCTGCGGCATGTGGAGACTCGATGCGCAAAGCAGTCGGGTGCAACACTAGCAGAAAAAGGTTCTTCCGCTGGTTTACTAAGCGAGACAAGTACGTATCTTACAAGTACCGTATCAATGCTGCCACGCGTTGAGCCAATATGCCTTTCTGTGGTCGCTGCCACATGAGACAATACCTCGCTGCGGTCGCTGCCACAGCACATACCACGCCGCTTAACTGTGATTCCTCCGCGAGTCATGCAAAACATCACATGGCAGAATCAAATGCCATGCGGCGCATTGGGAAAAGCGGGGAAGCCGCGCAGCAGCGGCTTTAAGCACGGCCGCCGGCTTTTTGCGATTGATTTCAAAGAAAGCGCGCGCGCGCATCTGCCAAGTTCCTGGGGCCCACGTGTACGAGTACCCTACCCTCGTATTGGGGGCCGGCAACAAAGCCGCGACTTTCCGTCTGTGTCGTGTCGGTCTAGCGAGTTTCCGTTTGCTTCGATCTACCATGCAGGTCAAAAGTAACAAGTCAAAACCATCAAGGCTGGCGGCCCACTCCGCCTAGAACGCTCTCGAAGAAAGGAAAAAACAAAAAAAAAAAAGTTTTGCTCTCATGCAGCTTTCTGCCGCCGCGCCGCCGCGGTCTCCAGCGTTTCACGGCCCTCTCCGCCCGGAGCCGCACGAGGCTTGTCTTGTTTGGGAAAAGGAGCCAAGGGCGGCGGATCTGGGACGGGGATGCAGGATGCATCTATCTCACCGCACCCCCCAGTCGTCGGCGTCGAGCAGGCTGGCGGCGGCCTCGAGGCTCAGGCCGCTGGTCTCGGGGAAGATGGCGCGCACGAGCAGCCAGCCGGCGGCGCAGACGACGGCGTACAGCACAAAGGTCCACGAGGGCGTCAGGGCGTCCATCATGGGCAAGAAGGACAGGCCGACGGCAAAGTTGGCCAGCCAGTTGGTGGCCGTGGCCAGGCCGCTGCCGAGCGAGCGCACCTCGAGGCCGAACAGCTCGCTCTGCATCCAGGGCACGTTGCCGAGGCCGGCCGCGTAGGCGGCCACGTAGAGCATGATGCTGACGAGCACGAGGGCGGCGGCGGACGAGTGCGCGCCGGCGCCGGCTCCGGTCCCTGCTCCGGTCCCTGCTCCGGTCCCTGCTCCGGCTTCGGCCCGGCGCGCCAGCACGCCTACGGACAGGTCGAGAAAGGAGAAGCCGTAGGCGGCCAGCAGCAGGCCGGCGGCCATGACCGGGATGGA
Source organism: Graphilbum cf. rectangulosporium (assembly GCA_019925645.1). Classification (NCBI taxonomy): domain Eukaryota; kingdom Fungi; phylum Ascomycota; class Sordariomycetes; order Ophiostomatales; family Ophiostomataceae; genus Graphilbum; species Graphilbum cf. rectangulosporium. The sequence goes on from JADHKI010000017.1 coordinate 177,011, forward strand.
CCACAGCAGCACGCGGCGGCGGCCGATGCGGTCGACCACGAGCAGGGCGACGGCGGTAAAGACAAAGTTGGTCGTGGCCACGGTCAGTGCCGTCAGCGTCGGCGTGTCGAAGCCGACCAGGGTGAAGATGGTGGCCGAAAAGTACATGAGCGAGTTCTGCCGTAGTGAGGAGTGAGTGAGTGGGTGTGTGTGTGTGTGAGAGAGAGAGGGAGAGGGAGAGAGGGAGAGAGAGAGAGGGGGAGAGAGAGAGAGAGAGAGAGAGACGTACAAAGCCGCACAGCTGCTGCAGCCCCTGCAGCAGGCAGGCAATGGCCAGCGCGCGGCGGTTGCGGCGCACGCCGACCAGGGCGGCCCAGGCGTCGGTGTCGGCGCAGGCGCGCAGGCGGGCGGCGCAGCCCGAGGCAGGGAGGCGGCGCTGGAACTGGCGCTGGCGGAGGCGGCGGGCCTCGTCCTCGGCGCGCACCTCGGCCTCAATGGTGCGCAGGACGGCGGCGACACAGGGCGCGTCGGGGCGGGCGGCGTGCACGGCGGCGACGACGCGGCGGGCCTCGTCGGCGCGGCCGGCGCGCACCAGCCAGCGCGGCGACTCGGGCATGCCGGCCAGCAGCAGCACGGCCTGCAGCACGGCCGGGGCGGCGCCGAGGCCGACCATGCAGCGCCAGGCCACGCCCGGGTCGAGCGCCAGCGGCCCGCCGGCGGCCAGCAGCCAGCCCAGCACGTAGGCCACCACCTGCCCCAGCGTGACAAAGAGCACGTTGACCGTGACCAGCCGCCCGCGGTGCGCCGCCGGCGCCGCCTCGGCAATGTACAGCGGCACCACAAAGCTGGCCGCGCCCACCGCCGCGCCCACCACCGCCCGGCCCGCCACCATGGCCGCCACCGTCCGGCTGGCCGCCTGCAGCAGCGCCCCCGCCACAAACAGCACGTCCGCCGCCAGGATCACCCGCCGCCGCCCCTGCGCGTCCGCCAGCACCGACGCCGCCGGCGACGCCGCCAGCGCCAGCAGCGCCGTGCTCGACGTGATCACCGACTTGTCCAGCGACGTCAGCGGCCGCCCCGACAGCGACGAGCCGATTGTCACCAGCGCCGCCGAGATCACCCCCGTGTCGTCTGCTGGTTAGAAAAAGACAAAAAGACAACTGAGGACGACAGAGGACAGAGAAGGACAGAGGACAGGACAGGACAGAGCACGGCAGAGGACAGGACAGGACACAGACGCACATCCAAAGAGAAGCCCGCTGAGGCCGGCCGACAGCGTCAGCAGCCACACAAACAGCCCCGGCGCCGCTTCCGCCGCCCGCCCGTCTTCCCCGGCGCCCGCGTTGTCGTCGCCGCCGGCCGCCCCGGCCGCGTCGCCGTTGAGCAGCGGCTGCTCGTCCGCCGTGCGCGCTGGCATTCTGCTGCTGCTGTGGTTGTTGGAAAAGGCACTCGAGACCGTGGCAGGTAGTTCGTCTAGCTCCGTGTCGTCGTCGGCGCCGCGGGTGTCCATGTGCCGGTGTACATATAAGATGGCTGAGAAGCCAGTTTGCTGTTCCTGGCGCCCTGCTTTTAGCGCCCCTTCCCCGAATTCCCCGTGTTAAGAAGGACCCGACCCACTGGATCCACTATGCCGGCAGACCAACTCAATCGAATACGACCAACGCCATGATAAAACGGTGAGGGCAGACAGCCGACATTGCGACGTACCGCCTTTTCGCCCGTTTCGGCCGCTCTCCCTCGCCCGCCTTTTCTGTCAGGACAACTACAGAGGACGGCGGCCGAGGCTCCATTCATGCGTGCAGGTCCGAAACCCGTCTTTGCATCTCCACATCCGGACCGGCTGGCCAGTCTTTTGTAGGGATGGGAGGTCACGGACAGTCATGATCATGGACAGTTATGATTATGGACAGTATGGGACTATGGAAGTATGGATTATCAATGGTGTCGAGGGCCATGGCAGTGATGGCCCCATGGCAGTGAGGACTCATGGAAAAAACGCGGCGCCAGGTCGCGGACCAGATATCCGTCTCAGGGCCAAACTTGACGAAAAGCTTTGCTTGCCCCGGGGGCCAATGCATCTCGTGCCGGTTGCCAAAGTTCCTGGAGCCGGGCCTTGCAAGATGCCCTTGGGCGGATTGGGTGGAGAGCACGGGCAGGACAACTGATATCGAAGCGTGGGCCTAAATCGGCCTTTCAGACAGCTGTCCCATCTCACAAAAGCCAGCTCTCGTTACGACGGCCTCGTTTCGGCTGCATCGCCGCAATTCACCCTGAACTCTCGTAAATACAAGCCTGTATTCTTGGCCAAATGGATTACAACGTCATAAGTAGGGTTCTGAAAAATAAAGCAGCGTGTCCTGGAAAAGAGCAACTCGGCCTCTATTTACACCCACCTTTGACTCGGGTATATGGCAGGCATGCAAAACGTTCCTCCGTCATTCCGTAAATACCACATCATGACACACATCCCGAAGCCCAGCGTCACCAGCGGCCCGTCAACGGCTGGGCAGAACATAACACACACACACACTCTCTCTCTCTCTCTCTCATCACAACATCAGCGTAAAAAGCAGCGTGGCACCGGTCAGCGCCGCACTCAGCATCGTCGCGCCGTGCGCAAATGAGCCCAGGTTCGAGCCGAGGCTCGTGGTCACGGAGCCCGACGCGGCGCTCGTGGAGCCGTCCTTGCTGGACGAGCTCGAGCTTGAAGAGCTGCTGGTGCCTGTCTCGCTGCTGCCGCTGCTGCCGCCGGTCGTGCCCGTGGCCTTGCTGGTGCCGGTGGCCTTGCTGGTACCCGTGGTCTTGCTGGTGGCCGAGGCCTCGTTGGCGCCCGCCGTCGGCGTCGCCTTGCTGTCCGCGTCCTTGCTTGCCGCCGTCGCCGAGGCCGGGGCGAAACTCAGCACGGCGCCGACCGTCGGCAGCGGCACGTTGCCGTTCACCAGCCAGCCGCCGGCCGTCGAGCTCGGGCACGCGCGCGTCGAGACCGACTTGGGGTCGTAGTCGGCCGACGCCACGCCCTTTGGCGAGATGGTCGCCCACTGGGCCTTGAGGTTGGCAAAGTCGGGCGTCACCGGGACCGGCGTGCCGCTGCGGCCCACGCCGCCGTTGGCGGCGGGGTACGAGATTAGGCCGTACTTGTTCTCCTCCTGGATCCACTCGTACACTATGGAGCCGCTCCAGTCGTTGACCATGTCGGGGCCGAAGACAGCGGTCTGGTCTGCAAACAGGCGCGGCCCGGGCTGGTTGCAGCCCGTCTCGGAGAAGAAAATGGGCACGGGAAAGTCCTTGGACATGCTCTCGAGGTTGGCGTAGCCCGAGGTCGTGTACGTTGCCGGGTCGCACCATTCGTACGAGTTGAGCGAGAAGAAGTCGACAATCTCAGACGAGTTGCCGCCACACGTCAGGTAGTCCTGGAGCATGGGCCGCAGCTCGGCAATATCGGCCGCGGAGTAGCCCACCGGCACGGCCCTGTATCCCTTGGCGTCGCGGTAGGCCTTGAGGTCGCGCGCGGCAGCCTTGATGTAGGGCGCGGCCAGCGACTGGTCGGCCTGCGCAATGACCTCGTTGCCGACAAAGTAGCCCAGCACGTTGTCGTATTTGGCAAACGCATCCATCACGGCCGTGTAGCTGTCATACTGGCCCTTGGACCAAGAGGGCCCCTTCATAGTCTGGCGCTGTCAGTTGGAGAGAACAAACAGGCAAGGAGACAAGAAGGAAGAATAAAAGAGAAAAAAAAAAAAGAAAAAAGAGAGGGGGGACGTTACGGGCGACAGAATGTACGTGGAAAACGTGTCCAGATCCAGCAAAACGTAGATGCCAGCCTTGTCAAACGCGCTCATGCAGGCAGAATGGTCCGCGGTCGGATCGACGTGGTAGACACGGATGGTGTTGGTGCCCAGCGTCTTCATCAGGGTAGCATCCAGCGTGCACTGGTCACCGTCGACCAGGGGGTCCTTCTCGCTCAGCTGGTATGCAACGCCTTGGTCCCTGTCAGCGGCAAAAACCCCACGACATCACGGGCTCCCCCGTCCGTCGTACCTTTGATATAAAACTGGCTGCCGTCCTTGTTGAAGAACTTGTTGCCCGAGGTATGGATGGGCGCGAGCGAGCCGGAAGCCGCAGCAGCAACAACCACGGACGCGCTGGAGGCCAGGGCCCAGGCAGCCCCGGCAACGCACGACGATACCCGCATGGCGCTGTTGTTTTGATTGTTTGCGACTGCGGTTTGTGCCGTTGGCAATGGTTGAAAGAGAGACAAGGGCAAGAGAACGAGAAGTAAAAAGAAAGTAATGAAGAAGAACAAAAACGAGTGTGCTTTATACACTGAGGGAGACGCGACTGAAAGGGAAAGAGCGGGTGCAATGCTGCGCTAGGATTGGAAGGAACGATGCAATCTCGTATTACCACCCTGCAGCGTCGCCAAAGTGAGTGCGGGAGCAAGAGATCAAATCAAGCACACCAAAAAAGCAATCAGCCGCACGCAACGTTTGCTGGCCGAATGTCCAAGCTGAAATGTATATCGAGGCGCAGCACAGCAAGAGGAACCAACGAGAGAGAGAGCGTTATACTGCTCGCCAAACAAAAGCCGAAAAGGAAGGACTCAAGGAGGAGGACGGGAAACGAAGGCTAAACGAACGACGAAAGAGAAGTGATACGCCTTGACGAAAAAGAGAAAAAAAAAAGAAAAAAGGAGGAAGGAAAAAGGGAAAGATGTGTCAAAAGTTTATATTCTCCGTACGGGACCATGGGTCGACTCAAAGAGCCGCCCGCTTCAGCCCAGAAAAAGGCCAACGACACGAGCTGGCGCTACGGATCACGAACAAAACGGGCACTGGCGCCTTGCCCGACGGGTTCAAGCGGCCGTCATGCATGCTGCGGAAACGGCACAAAGGCACTGCGGTGGTTGCGCCGGATGGTATCTAGTGTCTCGGCCTTATCCTTAGAATGCTCCTTCATCCCACATCTTAAGATTTTCTGGTCCCATATTTTGCCTGTCAAGCGCGGACGGCTAGCCAAGCTTATTGCTTATCCTGACATTTCCCCTATTCCTCTGCTGCTAGCGGCCACGGGCCCTCGTATTGCTGCTGCCCGACTGGGGGGGAATTTGGGGAAAACCCTTGCCGGCCATGTGACATGGCCGGGGTTTCTAACCGTCAGCTAGTGCAGCCACACACCTCAGCCACACCAGCGCCGTGCCAAGACTGCCAAGCGTTGCCAAACCGATGAGAAAAACCACTCCGTCACGGGGTCGTTCTCAGCCATGAACCGGACGACGGTCCTTGCGGAAAACCTTGCAGCAGCGCTACAAGGTGAAGGACGTGTGCAACCGTGTGCTGAGGCGATATGCCAGTCCCTCCCCGAGAAAGCGAGTTCTGCGTAGTTTGGCGAAAAGTCACGTGACGCAACGGCTGAAAACGCGTACAAGTCCCCACGTTGCGAGTCTCCTTTGGGCGGTATTTCTCGGCAAACGGTTGGCCGGACAGGCCGGCTAGCTTCCGCAATGTCCCTTTTTTTTTCGTTCAGTCCGGACGTCACTGGCATCACCGTCGATACATTGGGACTCGGCCAAGACGAAAGCCCAACGCAGCTGTGTATATATATATAGAGACAAAGCAGCTGTATATATATATACATAGAGACAAAAAGCAACCAAAAACGGTGTCGCATCACGGCAGCATAGCGCAAAACGGACCGCTGACTAACTGCGGTAAATAAGCTGAATAAGCCCGTACGTAAGATACATTGGCGGTTTTCAGCACCTGTAGGCGGTTGGCCAGCACTAAGCAAAACACAGATTGCAACTTTTCCACGACGTCCACTGCCGCCTCCCCCCGGCTTCTTCCCTCACTATCTCTTCCGCAGGTTCCGCTCCTCAGCCGCCACCTCCCCCCCCCCCTTATCAACCTTTTTGAGGTCTTTCTTTTTCTGCTCAGACTCGACCTTTCTCGACTGCTTTCTGATTTTACGAGAGCTTCCCGTGTCGAAGCTCGCGCTGCCGTTTTGTTGTCGACTCGCAAATCTGCATCGCCTCCCTGTCTCTTTTGCTTTTCTCTCCCCTCTTTCTCTTTCTACGTCATATTTAGCAGTCTGCCGCGCCCCTGAACCAGCGTATACGCCTCGCGCCCATCTGCGCCATCATGCTTGGACGGTCCTTGTGCAAGGCCCGCGGCTTGGCCGGTGCGGCCAGCCCGGTGTTTTCGCGTGCGGCCTCGTCCCTCTCCTCGACGTCTTCGCGGTGTGCCTTCTCGGCGGCGCGGCCGGTGCGGCCGACGGCCCTGACGGCGGGCCGGCGGCCGCTGGCGCTCGCGGTGGCGGGCGGGCCGCAGCAGCAGCAGGCGCGGGCGGCCAGCGCGACGTCGTCGCCACCGGACCCCAGCGACAACTTCCTCTCGGGCAGCACGGCCAACTACATTGACGAGATGTACCTGCAGTGGAAGCAGGACCCCAAGAGCGTGCACGTGTCGTGGCAGGTGTACTTTAAGAACGTGGAGAAGGGCGAGATGCCGATCTCGCGGGCGTTTACGCCGCCGCCGACGCTGGTGCCGAGCGCGCTCGAGGGCGTGGCCGGGCTGGCGGGCGGGGCCGGGGTGGGCATTGCCGAGGGCTCGGACGTGACGAACCACCTCAAGGTGCAGCTGCTGGTGCGCGCGTACCAGGCGCGCGGGCACCACCGGGCCAAGATCGACCCGCTGGGGATCCGCACCGACTTCAACGACATCAAGCCCAAGGAGCTGACGCTGGAGCACTACCAGTTCACGGAGCAGGACCTGGACACGGAGTACCGGCTGGGCCCCGGGATCCTGCCGCGGTTCCGGCGCGAGGGCCGCGAGAAGATGACGCTGCGCGAGATTGTCGAGGCGTGCGAGAAGATCTACTGCGGGTCGTACGGCGTCGAGTTCATCCACATCCCGGACCGCGAAAAGTGCGACTGGCTGCGCGAGCGCATCGAGGTGCCGCAGCCGTTCAAGTACTCGATTGACGAGAAGCGGCGGATCCTGGACCGGCTGATCTGGAGCTCGAGCTTTGAGAGCTTCCTGGCGACCAAGTACCCCAACGACAAGCGCTTCGGGCTCGAGGGCTGCGAGACGCTGGTGCCGGGCATGAAGGCGCTGATCGACCGCAGCGTGGACTACGGGGTGCAGGACATTGTCATTGGCATGCCGCACCGCGGGCGGCTCAACGTGCTGAGCAACGTGGTGCGCAAGCCCAACGAGTCCATCTTTAGCGAGTTTGCCGGCTCCGTCACGGCCGAGGACGAGGGCTCGGGCGACGTCAAGTACCACCTGGGCATGAACTTTGAGCGGCCGACGCCGTCGGGCAAGCGCGTGCACCTGTCGCTGGTGGCCAACCCGTCGCACCTGGAGGCCGAGGACCCGGTCGTGCTGGGCAAGACGCGGGCGATCCAGCACTACAACAACGACGAGAGCACGCACCGCACCGGCATGGCCGTGCTGCTGCACGGCGACGCGGCCTTTGCGGCGCAGGGCGTGGTGTACGAGTGCCTCGGCTTCCACTCGCTGCCGGCCTTCTCGACGGGCGGCACCATCCACCTGGTGGTCAACAACCAGATCGGCTTCACCACGGACCCGCGCTTTGCGCGCTCGACGCCCTACTGCACCGACATTGCCAAGGCCATTGACGCGCCCGTCTTCCACGTCAACGCCGACGACGTGGAGGCGGTCAACTTTGTGTGCCAGCTGGCGGCCGACTGGCGCGCCGAGTTCAAGCAGGACGTCATCATCGACCTGGTGTGCTACCGCAAGCACGGCCACAACGAGACGGACCAGCCGTCCTTTACGCAGCCGCTCATGTACAAGCGCATCCAGGCGCACGAGCCGCAGATTGACATCTACGTCGACAAGCTGCTGCAGGAGGGCACCTTTACCAAGGAGGACATTGACGAGCACAAGCAGTGGGTCTGGGGCATGCTCGAGGACAGCTTCAGCAAGTCCAAGGACTACACGCCCACGTCCAAGGAGTGGACCACGAGCGCCTGGAACGGCTTCAAGTCGCCCAAGGAGCTGGCGACGGAGATTTTGCCGCACAACCCGACCGGCGTCGACCCGCAGACGCTGCAGCACATTGGCGAGGTCATCGGCTCCGCGCCCGAGGGCTTCACCGTGCACCGCAACCTCAAGCGCATCCTGGCGGCGCGCACCAAGTCCGTGGTCGAGGGCACCAACATTGACTGGTCCACGGCCGAGGCGCTGGCCTTTGGCTCGCTCGTGACCGAGGGCCACCACGTGCGCGTCTCGGGCCAGGACGTCGAGCGCGGCACCTTTTCGCAGCGCCACGCCGTCTTCCACGACCAGGAGACCGAGGACACCTTTACGCCGCTGCAGCACATTAGCAAGGACCAGGGCCGCTTTGTCATTTCCAACTCGTCGCTGAGCGAGTTTGGCGCCCTGGGCTTTGAGTATGGCTACTCGCTCTCGTCGCCCAACGCGCTGGTCATGTGGGAGGCCCAGTTTGGCGACTTTGCCAACAACGCCCAGTGCATCATCGACCAGTTCCTGGCCTCGGGCGAGGCCAAGTGGATGCAGCGCACCGGCCTGGTCATGTCGCTGCCGCACGGCTACGACGGCCAGGGCCCCGAGCACTCGTCCGGCCGCATCGAGCGCTACCTGCAGCTCTGCAACGAGGACCCGCGCGAGTTCCCCGCCCCCGACAAGCTCGAGCGCCAGCACCAGGACTGCAACCTGCAGATTGCCTACATGACCACCCCCGCCAACCTGTTCCACATCCTGCGCCGCCAGATCCACCGCCAGTTCCGGAAACGTGAGTCCCTTGTCCTCCTCCCCTCCTCCCCTCCTCGGGCCTCCCTTTCCCCGTACGCCTGACCTGACTGACCCGCAGCCCTCATCATCTTCTTCTCCAAGTCGCTGCTGCGCCACCCCCTGGCGCGCTCCGACCTGGCCGACTTCACGGGCGACTCGCAGTTCCACTGGATCATCCCCGACCCGGCGCACGAGCAGGGCGCCATCAAGGCGCCCGAGGACATTAGCCGCGTCATCCTGTGCTCGGGCCAGGTGTACGCGGCGCTGCACAAGTACCGCGCCGACAACCAGATCGACGACGTTGCCATTACGCGCGTCGAGCAGCTGCACCCGTTCCCGTGGCAGCAGCTCAAGGAGAACCTCGACACCTACCCCAACGCCAAGACCATTGTCTGGGCCCAGGAGGAGCCGCTTAACGCCGGCGCCTGGTCCTTTACCCAGCCGCGCATCGAGACCATTCTCAACCAGACCCAGCACCACGACCGCAAGCACGTCATGTACGCCGGCCGCCACCCCAGCGCGTCCGTCGCCACCGGCACCAAGGCCACCCACACCAAGGAGGAGCACGACCTGCTGGAAATGGCCTTTACCGTGAAGCAGGACAAGCTCAAGGGCGAGTAAGGCGGCTGGCCAGCCAGCCAGCCAGCTGCGGCTGCGTGCGGAGGACAGCGAGCGGGACGGAAAAAGTAAATAGGACCGGCAGGCGGAACAGGAGAGCGGTGATGATGCAAGGGAGAAGGCTCGCCCTGTTGGGATGTATCTCGGTGCTGCACTTGTCGCCTTATAAGCTTCTTTGTTGACCACTGTGCTCATTTCTGTAAAAAGATACTACGCTCTTTCGTGTTGTGCTACCGATCCTGGAGGTGGTGTTTTTTGTGTTTTGCATATAGACGGGGTGCTTCATAGATCTCACTACAGTATTATATCATTGTCCGCTCCGCCGCTCTTGCCTTGTCATCCCAGTCCGCTCCGCCGTTCTTGCCTTGCCATCCCAGTCCGCTCCGCCGTTCTTGCCTTGCCATCCCAGTCCGCTCCGCCGCTCTTGCCCGTCATCCCAGCCCTGCAAAGACGGGCGCCGCTTTCCAAGGCCGGACCTTGTCGCGGATCTGCAGGTTGCGGATGGCCTGCAAGCCGTCGGCCAGATCGGGTTCGGCGCTGGCGCTGCTGCCGCCGCTGCCCTGGGTGCTGCTGCTTCCGGCGCCGGCGCCGGCGCCGCGGCCGGCCGTGCGCCCGTGTGCATATCCGCTGCTGGCGGTGGCGGTGCGGTGGCTGAAGCCGCTAGGGTGGCGCTGGCTGTGGTAGCCGCTGCTGCTGTTGCTGCTGGGGGCCCGATGCACAGACGAGGAAGCGGAGGCAGCCGCCGCCGGGTGGGAGTAGTGGTAAGGGGGGGGCGAGGAGGAGGAAACGACCGTGGTCGGGGAGACGGCGCCACTGCGGGCAGAAGCAGCAGAGGAGGCGGGGTAGGTGGCGGGATAGGCGTGGGGGTCCAGGCCGAGGATGTAGTCGTCAAAGTAGCCGGGGGCGGCGTACTGGTGGACGCAATGGGGCTCGGCGATGCCGCAGGCGTCGCGCAAGATGTGGTACAGGCGGGCCTGGACGTCGAGGGCGGAGGGCCGGTCGGCGGCGTGCAGCGACAGCATGCGCTCGACGACGTGCAGCAGAGGGGTGACGCCGGCGAGGGTGGGGTCGTCCTTGCGCTTGGCGTTGGCGTCGCGGGCCAGCGCGGTCATCCAGCTCTCGCACTGGCCCAGGTTCTTGTGGAAGGACGAGTCCAGAACGGCGCCGCCGCGGCCGGCCGACTTGTGCTTGGCGGAGCGGTGCGCGGCAAAGGCGCGCGCCGTGCGCTTCAGCATGAAGCTCAGCAGCTCCAGGATCACGCAGCCCAGCGAGAACACGTCGGCCGCCTGCGGGTTGAGCTGAGGGTTGGGTCCCGCCCGTCCTCCGGCGCCGCCTGCTGCTGCCATGCTGATGTGGTCGCTGCCGAAGCTGCCGGTGCTGCTGCTGCCCCGGCTGATGGAAAAGGACGTCGACATGCTCTCCGGGTAGGCGGCTGCGGCTGCAGCCGCAGCCGCAGCTGCTGATGCTGCTGATTCTGCTGATGCTGCTGATGCTGTTGTTGTTGCTGATGCTGTTGTCGATAATGATAATGACGACATGCTGGCGTCGTGGCTTCCGCTCGTGGCGGACCTGCGGCGCAGCTGACTGGCTGCGGCGGCGGCGGCGGTATTGGCGGTAGGCCGGTACCATTGCTCGGGGGCGGCGTAGTCGTAGGACTCCTTGTTAAAGGAGGCGCGGTCGGCGGCGACGAGGCTGCTGGTGGCGCTGCTGGTGCTGGCGGCGGCCATTTCAGCGCCGAGGTGGGTGAAGTCGGAGAAGAAGATGTGGTTGTCGCTGTTGATGAGCACGGTGGAGGGCTTGATGTTGCCGTGGGAGAGGCCGCGGCCGTGGATAAAGCACAGGGTGTCGGCGAGGCAGTGGATCCAGTCAAAGACGAGGCGGCGGCGGTCCGGCTTGGACAGGCTCTTGACGCTGGCGGGCGTGGTGGCCAGCAGGCCCTTGAGCGAGCCGTCGCTGGCGGGCGAGAAGAGCGCGTAGGCCCAGCCCTGGTGGACGTAGGAGCCCCAGTAGGAGACGACGTGGTCGTTTTGCAGGCGGCCCAGGGTGCCGAGCTCGTAGTAAAAGGCCTCGGCCGAGAGGCGGCCGCCGGCGTTGTATGCAGAGGTGTATGCGGGCCCGGAGACCGACCCCGGCCCCGACCCCGACCCCGATCCTGGTCGCAGCCCCGGCCCCGGGGCCAGCGGCAGCCGGCGGCGCTGCAGCACGCGCCCCGGGTAGTTGGGCAGCACGACGCGGTCGCCGCCGCCGAAGGCGTTGCCGCTGCTGCTGCCGGGGCCGCCACTGCCGGCGCTACCGCTACCGCTACCGCCGCCGCCGCCGCCGCCGCCGCCGCTGCCGCTGCCGCTGCCGCTGCCGCTGCCGCTACCGCTGCTGCTGCTGCTGCTGCCGCTGCCGTCGACAACGTCCAGCGGCACCACCTCGGTGTCCTGGTAGACAATGTGCTCGCCGTGGATGAGCGGCCGCAGCAGATAGTGGAACTGGCGGGCATAAAACTTGCGCTCGGTGCGCTCGTCCTTGGTGGGGGTCAGGTCCAGGCGCTCGACGTGCTCCAGGGCAATGGGCAGGTCCTCGTCGTCCCACGAGTCGTCAATGATGCCAAAGATCTGGTCGGGCACGCCCAGGTCGACCAGGATCAAAAAGATCTTCTTGGCCTTTTCGTCGATCCATTCCCAGTATGTGCCGTCGGTCAGGCCGCCGCCAAAGGCCAGCGGCCGGTCCAGCCGCACCACCTCGTCCGGCAGCAGCTGCGCGCACACAAACTGCCGCGTCACCGTCTGCTCGATGCGCTCCGCGTCCCACCACATGTCGGGGATGGGGGGTGCAGGCCCAGGTTGGGTGTAAGAGAGAAAGTGGGAGAAAGTGGGAGAAAGTGAGAGAGAGAGAACGTGGGAGAGGGAGGAACAAGAGCTACGGCAGGAGCGATGCAACAAGGCAAGAGCAGAGCAACGGAGGCAAAGACGAGGCAGGAACGCAAAGACGGCAGGAGCGCAAAGAAGGCAGGAGCGCAAAGAAGGCAGGAGCAAGCAACGCAACGCAAGAGCAGTGAGATATTAATCAGACAGATTGTGCCGCTGCACTCGTTGGCAGCCAACCATGATGAAGCCGTTATCAGGTCTGGGAGCAAAAAGTGTCTCGCGTGGCTGTGTGGCAGGCCGTACGTACGGAGTAGTATGGAGTAAGTACCTCTGACACCCCCCCCCCCCCACTCTCTCCTCTACGACACTCCCCCCCCCCCTCACAGCCGGACGCAGGGCGAAGCGCACAGGATCCAGGCAGCCGGAGACACGATCACACAGCAGCCCATGCTTATTCGACGATAGCAGGGGCAAGCGGACGGGGTAATGGAGACGCTTGTGCTCGTATATCCGCAGGATACGTGGACGGACGAGAACGAAGGCGCGAAGAAGGCGCGAAGAAGACGCGAACAAGGACAGAAAAGACAGAACAGACAAAAGAACAGACAAAAGAACAGACAGAACAGACAGAAGAGCAGACAGAACAGACAGAAGAGCAGACGGAAAAGCGGCAGATCGGCGCCCCAACAGGGCCGCCGCCGGGGCTGCCCGCGTCGTCAGCTCCTGGCCCTGATCGCGAGCAGAGATTTCTCTGCTGATAGCAGGCGGCCGGGCGGTGGTCGCAAGGTGCCAGGGCTAGTCGTTGTGTCTGCAGCCGTGATTGGCCGGCGGCTGGCCAGAGATAAAGCAAGATAAGAAAACTCACGGCCATTTGGCAATGGCCCAAATTGCATTCCTCTGGCCGGCGGGAGGCCGGGAGAGAGACGGGGGGGGGGGGGGGGCACAGGTGGGGAGCAGGGTGGAGGAAAACGTGGACTCCGGCAGTGTTCGGAGAGTATGTGTACGGAGCGATACATGGAGGGGAAGAAGAAAAAGAAAAACCAAAAAAGAAGAACAAAAAAGAAGAAAAAAAAGAAGAAAAAAAAAAGAAGAAAAAAAAAGAAGAAAAAAAAAAGACAAGCTGCGAGGCAATAATGTGCCCGCTTCAGGTGCTGGGGCAGCCTTATGCACAGCGGCTGCTGCACCTGCAGCGGTATTACGTACTGGAGGCCGCTGCCAGTGGTCCGTAGACGCGCTGTGCGTGGCCTGTAAATGACTCGTGTCTCGTGTAGTGTCTCGGTTTGTTCGCTGTCTCGTCTTGTCTCGTCGGTGCCTCGTGCCTCGTGCCTCGTGCCTCGTGCCTCCTTTGGTGCCGTGCCTCGTTCTGTGCCTCGTGCTTCGCTCTGTGCCTCGTTCTGTGCCTCGTCTGTGTGTCTCGTTCCTGTCTCAATCCGTCTCATTCAGGCTGTCTCGTTTTGTCTTCTTGTCTGCCTGTCTCACCTCTCGTCTTTCTTGTCTTTCTTGTCTTTCTTGTCTTGATTCGGCCTTTCTTTCTCGGCCTGTCTTCCTCGTCTTTTCGGCCTGTCTTTCTCGGCCTGTCTTTCTTCCTCGTCTTTTCGGCCTCTCTTTCTCCGGCCTGTCTTTCTTCCTCGTCTTTTCGGCATGTCTTTCTCCGGCCTGTCTTTCTTGTCTTTTCGGCCTCTTTCTTCCTTGTCTTTCGGCTCTTTCTTCCTTTCTTTTCGGCCTGTCTTCTCGGCCTGTCTTCTCGGCCTGTCTATTTGGCCTCCCGAGAAATCTCACGCCTCCACACGTGGACTTTGCCCCCTTGGCCCGGGATCCCGGAAGACAGCTTGCGCCAAGCCGCCCCCGCAGACCCTTGCGGCCAAGCTTTGCGGCTGTCGCCCGGCCCTATTCCCGCTTCACGGAAGCCGCGGAAGACGCTGACAGACTGGGCTTTTCGACGCCCCAGTTTGACTACAACGTCTCAGCGGACGGCGCAGACGGTAATACCACTTAAGACACGCTCAGCTGCATGATGCATCGTTACGATCCTTTGGCTGCACGGCACGGCGCAACCCTTTGTTCTTATCTCTTCCGCGTCTCTCTTCCGCGTCTCTCTTCCGCGTGTCTCTCCGCGTGTCTCTCCGCGTGTCTCTCTTCCGCGTGCCTCTCTTCCGCGTCTCTTCCGCGTGCCTCTCTTCCGCGTGTTGTCTCCTCCGCATGATGTCTCCGCGTGTTGTCTCCTCCGTGTTGTCTCCGCAAAAGTCTCTCTTCCGCCTTTCTCCGTACCACTCCATCATCGCCCGCCAAACTTGTCCAGGTAGGCCTCGTGCAGCTTCTTCTGGCGCTCCCACTCCTTCTTCAGCCGCTTCTGCTGCGTCTTGGGCACCTCGCTGCCGTCCGCCAGCCGCGTCGGGATCCCGTCCGCGTCCCACGCCTGGTACAGCGGCGCACCCTCCGCCGTCCGGAACAGCTCCTGCGGCGGCACCCGGGCCTTGCGCCACTTGTCCTCCTCGGCCTGCTCGCGCGCGCGCTGCGCCTCCGCCTTGAGCCGCGCCTTCTCCGCCGCCAGCGCTGCCTTTTCCTCGCGCGCCGCCACCAGCTTGGCCGCCGCCACAAACTTGATCAGGCTCGGCCGCTCCCGGTCCGCCTGGTCGTCCAGCTGCACCCCGAGCTCCGCCAGGTCGTAGTCGCGGATCCGGTCGCTCAGCTGCAGCACCGCCGTCTTGGTGCCGGCGTCCAGCACCGCCCGCCGCAGCGCGTCCCGCAGCCCCGACACCGCCCGCAGGTACGGCAGCGCCAGCCGCTCCACGTCGCGCTCGCCCGCCGCCTCCAGCGCTGCCACCTCCGCCTCGGGCCCCGCCGCTGACCCGCCCGCCTGCGCCTCCAGCAGCGCCTGCACCGCCGCGTCCTCCAGGCCCAGCGCCGCCACCTCGGCGCGCACCCGCGCAAACACGGCCGCGTACGGCTGCACCACCGATTCTCCTCCTCCTTCTCCTCCTTCTCCTGCTCCTCCTCTTCCAGCTGTTGCTGCTGCCGCTGCTGCGGTCGTCGGGTTGGCCGGGCCCCAGCCGATGCGGCCCCCCTCGTAAGGCGGCTGCGCGCTGGCGTCGAGCCCGAAAATGCCCACCATCTTGGTCACCCACCGCGCCGCCGCCGCCACCGGCGCCAGGTCCGCGCCCGCCTCGCTCATGTACACGTTGGCGTCCCGGACCAGCCGCAGGAGCACCTGCAGCGCGCCCGGCGTGTCAAACGAGTTGCGCAGTGCCGCGTCCAGGTCCTTTTGCGCCTGCGCCAGCACGCCGGCCGCGAACCCCCGTGCCGCCGGCTCCGTCCCGGCCTCTTCCAGCGAGAGCTTCTGCAGGCCGTCCACTCCCGCCTCGGCCAGCCGTGCCTTGGTGTTGGCGAAAAAGTTCTGCTCGTCAGTGCCAGAACCAAGACGAAAAGCGACAAAACAAGGCAAGGAAAAAAGGCAAAGGCAAAAGGCAGAGGAAAAAGGCAAAGAAAAAAGGCAGAGAAAAAGGCCAAGGAAACACAACTCACGTCGAGCGTGTTCTCCCAGCTGGCCGCCTGCTTGCGCATGTCCGGCGAGATCTCGAGGCCGTCGTTCCAGCGGCTCAGCATAAACACAATGCGCATGCTGCGCGCCGTGTACGTCGAGGCCAGCGCGTCCTGGATCGTCTGAAAGTTCTTGAGCGACTTGGACATCTTGGAGCCCGCAATCGACAGGTGGCCCATGTGCAGAAAGTACCGCACCCACGACGGGTGCCCGCACACGCCCGCCGCCTCCTTCTCCTCGTGGAAGTAGGCCTCGCTCTGCGCCAGCTCATTGTCATGGTGCGGAAAGGCCAGGTCGATGCCGCCCGAGTGGATGTCCATCTGCGCGCCCAGCTGGTCCGACGCCATCACCGAGCACTCAATGTGCCAGCCGGGCCGCCCGGCGCCCCACGGGCTCGCCCACGACGGCTCGCCCGGCTTCGACTTTTTCCACAGCGCAAAGTCGCCCGCCCGCCGCTTGCCCGCCGCCACCCCCTTGGACAGCGAGCCCTCGCCCTCCTCCTGCAGCGCCTTGTCGTTGCGGCTCTCCGGCCGCAGCCGCGCGTACTGGTGGCCCGCCCGCTCAAACGCCTCAATGTCAAAGTAAACCGACCCGTCGGCCGCGTACGCAAACCCCTTGCCCACGATGCCCTCGATAAAGGCCACAATCTGCGGCACGTACTCCGTCACCCGCGTCACCGCGTCCGGCCGCAGCACGTGCAGCGCGTCCATGTCCGCTATGAACGCCGCCTCCATCGCCCGCGTCAGCTCCGTGAATATGCCCGTGTCGCTCGTGTCCATGGTCTCGCGGTACAGCCCGTCGAGGTACGGCAGCAGCACCTCTTCCGCCTCGTCAAACACGCCGCCGCCGCCGCCGCCGCCGCCGCCGCCGCCGCCGCCGTCGCCGCGCAGCCCCCGCGCCGCCGCGTCCATGTTGGCCACGTGCATCCGCGTCTTGGCCTCGGCGTCGCCCGGCTTGCCCTCGCCGCTGAGCGTGCCGCCGCCCGTCAGCACCGCCCCGTAGGCCGCGTCGCACCGCTCCGCGTAGTTGTGCTCGTCCAGCGACGCCGCCTGCAGCCGCGGCAGGTTGCTGCTCGCGTACGCCCGGAAGGCCGCCGCCCCGAGTTCGTGCCGCTCCGCCGCCGTGTACGGCTTCGCCTTTTCCAGCTCGTAGAGCCGCTTGCGCCGCGCCTTGATGATGATCTTGTCGTCCACGTCGGTAATGTTCATCACAAACTGCACCCGCAGCCCAAAGTAGTCCCTCAGGATCCGCCGGATCACGTCCGTCGACACGTAGTTGCGCGCATGGCCCATGTGGCTCAGGTCGTAGACCGTCGGCCCGCACGAATACCACGTCACCACCCCCTCCTCCTTGGGCTCAAAAGGCACCGGCGCGCCGGGCTTGAGCGAGTTGTGCACCAGGATCCCGGCCATGGTGCTCGAGCTGCAGCGGCGCCGTGCCCCGACGTCCCGGAAAATCCTGCGTGTGATCCTGTAGGCCGCAATGCTCTCCTGCGGGCTTCTCCAGCAAGCCGCTTTTCCAGCTCCTGGCAGTCGGAGCTGTCTGCAGATGGAAAAAACGCTAGGCGTGCGCCGCAGGGCTTGCATCCAGCGGACACGTGGGAGTCACGGCAACGAGTTCACTTTTGCGGGTGACAAGGGCCGAAAGGTTCGCAGCAAAATGTGAGACGCGGTGCTGTTGCTTCTCAGAATGAGTCGTCGATGTCAAAAAGCTGGCTGACTCACTTTTTTAGCCTTGTCGAGCTGGGCTGGATGCGGGCGGGCAAGGACCCCGCAAATGGACAACGGGCTTACGATGATCCTTCCGGCAGGAACGATCACGACAGCGGCTTGTTATCCAACACTTGTGTTGTCCGATACTTGTTATGTTGTCCGATACTTCTTATGTTGTCTGATACTTGTTATGTTGTCCGACACTCGGCATAATGTCAACAGACCAGGCACTGCTATGCGATCCAAACGCTCATTAAACAATTATACAGTACAAAATGCTAGCCAAGCAAGAAGCTGCTGGAGCTTCTCTATATATCCAACAGATACCGGTCGACCAGCGACGAATGGAAAAAGCCCAGCTCATGAGGTCTCAATCAGAACGCCGCTCTTCTCGCTGGCTTGGCTGCTGGCGCTGCTGGTGCTGCTGGCCTTGCTGATGCTGCTCCCGCTGATGCCGGCCCGCCCGATAAACGAGGCCATGGAGGTGTCGATGCCCGAGAGGCGCCGTGCCAGGCGCTGCACGCCGACCGGCAGCACACTGTACCAGGCCACCCAGCGGGCGTAAAAGGGCATGCCAATGGTCTCGGCCAAGCCGTTGTCGATGGCGCTGATAATCTCCTTGGCCACGTCGACGGGCTCGACCACGGGCGCCAAGAACGAGTTAGGCGTCTGCACGCCGTAGAAGAGGGGCGTGCTGAGCTGCCCGAGCGTGACCAGCACCGTGCGGATGTCCGGGTGGTCCTGCCGCAGCTCGGCCGTCAGCGAGCGGTGCAGCGCGATCAGGCCCGCCTTGGCCGCGGCGTAGTCGCTCAGCCCGGCCGCCCCGAGCTCGCCGATGACGCTGGAAATGGTCACAATGGTGCCGCCGCGGCCGCCGCGCACGATGCCGGGCACAAAGGTCTTGAGCGTGTAAAAGTGCGACACGAGGTTCGTCATGATGCTCTTCTCAACGTCCTCCAGCTCCATGTCGAGCAGCCGCTTGCCGTTGACAATGGCGGCGTTGTTGATGAGCACCGTCGGGCAGCCCAGCTGTCAGATTAGCGACCAAGACTCGGACTCAAGACGCAAGACGCAAGACGCAAGACGCAAGACGCAAGACGCAAGACGCAAGACACAAGACGCAAGACGAAAAATGAAAGACGTACATCTCGCTCAATCTCGGCGGCCACCCGGGCCACCTGGGCCTTGTCGCTAACGTCGCACTTGTAGTAGGAGACGCCGCGGGCCTCGCCGTTCTCCATCTCCTTGACGTCCAGGACCGCCACCGACGCGCCACGCATGCCGTACACCTCTGCGACCAGCAGCCCCAGGCCGCTGGCGCCGCCCGTAATGACAATCACTTCCTCGCTGAGGTCGACGTGCCGCGGGAGGCCAAAGGCTATGCGCTTGTTGACAGCACTCAGCGTCCAGCACACCGAAAGCGCCGTGGCATAAAACACCGTCACCCGCATCGGCATGGCGTCCCACTCCATGTGCTCGGCGCGGAAGCAGAGCGGAATCAGCCAGGCCACAAAGGGATGGAGAAAGGTGACGTAGAGCACCTTGAGAACCAGGTCGATGGAGAACGGCGCAAACCACGAGTCGCGCTGCGGCGGCTGCTGAAAGGAGTCCATGATGCCGTATGAGCTCCTGATATGCGGTTCTTAACGTAGGGACCGAAGACTGGACCAAGATATTGCGTGGATCGAGCTGAGGAGAGAGAGAGAGAGCCGGACAATGGAACAGCTAAACGAGAGGTCTGAGCCTGCTTAAACAATAGATCTGAGCCCTATGATAGTAGGAAGAAGTGAGAGAAGAACTGAAAAGACGCAAACCGGAAGAGAAGCAAATATAGAAGAAGCAGAATAGGGATAGGAGCGAGAGGGGTCGTCCAATGTTTCGTCGTGACAGGTGGTGCTGTTCTGGCGACTTTGAAACAATTCGTAGCCTGACCCCTGGGGCGGGTTTCAGGGTGGGTCGGCGCCAGGGGAGCTCGTGCCACTTTGCCGCCGCAACCTGGTGGGACTTTCTGCGCCACACGTGTGGCGGTGCATCCCGCTCTGGGGCTGCGCGTCCACGGCAACCTAGAAAGCAAAGAGCTGTGGCAGCTTCGCAAGACACCCTCACCCCAACAACCCGCGGCCACCAACGACGACGACACGACAGCGCATCACAAAGGACAAAACAGCTTCCAAAGAGGAGCGCCTGACTGAACAGACAGCTACCCTACGCCAGCAGCTCCCGGAGATCACGCTCACCGCAATGGCCGCCGGCGACTCGGAGCGGGTGCAGGAGGCGAAGAAGCTTGCCCCGACCAACCCGGCCAAGGCTGAAGCCATCTACAAGGAGGTGATCTCAAAGACGCCGTCTGTCACTTCCGAGGCCGCGGTCCGGGAGTACGAGACATCGCTCATTGCGCTAGGAGAGCTGTATCGGGATCGAAAGTCGGTTTTTCCCCCCCCTCCCTGGTTGGCGGAGCGGAGGTGTCGCTAAAGATCTCCCGCGCAAAGCAAGCTGACTGACTGGGCTAGGAACACCAAGGAGCTCGTCGACCTGTTAACAAGGAGCAGGACGGTTCTCTCGTCATTTGCAAAGGCCAAGACGGCCAAACTAGGTGATTATCCTGCCCCCTCTTCCCTCCCCCGCCTTTCTCTTTCATCTGCTTTCGCCATGAAAAGGCGCTGACATCATGTCCCTGCTATTGTTAGTGCGCCAACTGCTTGACCTCTTCCACGACATCCCCAACACCACAGACATACAGATTGCGGTGACGAAATCTTGCATAGAATGGGCGACCTCGGAGCGGCGCGGGTTCCTGCGGCAGAACCTGGAGACACGGCTCGTGACGCTGTACATGGCCAAGCAGGCATACTACGATGCGCTGACGCTGATCAACAGCCTGCTGCGGGAGCTGAAGCGGCTGGACGACAAGCTGGTCCTGGTCGAGGTGCAGCTGCTGGAGTCGCGCGTGTACCACGCGCTGGGCAACGTGTCCAAGGCGCGGGCGGCGCTGACGAGCGCACGCACCAGCGCGGCGTCGGTCTACACGCCGCCGCTGCTGCAGGCCAACCTGGACATGCAGTCGGGCATGCTGCACGCCGAGGACAAGGACTTCAACACGGCCTTTAGCTACTTTATCGAGGCGCTCGACGGCTACCACACGCAGGACGAGCCGGCCAAGGCGACGGCGGCGCTGCAGTACATGCTGCTCTGCAAGATCATGCTGAACCTCAGCGACGACGTCAACCAGCTGATGGCGTCCAAGCAGGCCGTCAAGTACGCCGGCCAGAGCCTCGAGGCCATGAAGGCCATTGCGCGCGCGCACGCCAACCGCTCGCTCGAGGAATACGAGGTCGCGCTGTCGACGTACCGCTACGAGCTGGGCAGCGACGCCTTTGTGCGCAACCACCTGCGCCGGCTCTACGACGCCATGCTGGAGCAGAACCTGATCAAGGTCATTGAGCCCTTTTCGCGCGTCGAGATCGACCACATTGCCCACATGGTCGGCCTGGACACCCAGCAGGTCGAGCGCAAGCTGTCGCAGATGATCCTGGACAAGGTCATCATCGGCGTGCTGGACCAGGGCGCTGGCTGCCTGATCATCTACGACGAGACCCAGCGCGACGAGGGCTACGACGCCGCCCTGGCCACGATTGAAAAGCTGAGCAACGTGGTCGACGTCTTGTACACGAACCAGGCGTCTGTGCTGGAGTAGGCGCTGGAGTGTATTTTGGGGGGGCGGTGGGGGGGGGGGAGGCGGCACAAGCGGCTAGGCGTCGACCACGAGACAATGGCGAACCACAGCACGGACGGGGAGCAGAAGCCATCGGAGAGCCGTGGGCTCGGCGGATGAGGGTCTGAGTGAGGCATGAGTCCATCTTGTATGACTAGCATAGAGGAGGCTGCCAGGAGAAGAGAGTGCTGGCTGGGGACCCTGAACGGTGATTGTTGATTGGCGCACGGGAAGAGCCGCTGTGATTGAGAGGTTACTCTGCCCAAGGATGTCAGCACAGTATTTGTTGGTTGTCCACACTCGCAAGCTGGGTTCTCGAAACTGAGCGTTTAAGTGGGGCCACGAGGCTCAAGGCCGATAAGCGATAACAAGCCGCGCCAACGCCTTTTTTTCTCAAGCTGTAGCATCATGACCTTTTTTGCCAGCAACCACCTACAGTCTATGCGCACCCGCCCCCAAGATGCCGCCACAGACGTGTGTCTGCCGCACTGCGGCGCTGCGTATATTTATGCGCAGCCTCGTCGGTTTTACGGCCCGGCCATGGCCGCCCTTTTGCTCGACTTCTGCAGGACAACATCTTGGCCGCGGCAGCCACTCGCGCATGTCTGGTCTGAGGATGCCGCAAGCTGCTACGGCCTTGTCGGCACGCTTGGTGCCGGCGTATGCGGCCTACAGCACAGAAGCGGCTTCGCGGGCGTCGGGAGCGGCGTGGGCCGAGGCAGCAGCAGCAGCAGCAGGAGCGGAAGCCAACGCAGAAGCAGAGGCAGAAGCCGAACCAGTCCATGCATCGACAGCAAACTTTTCAAGACCAGAGGCAGAGACTGCACAGGCTGAAGCGCACGACGATCTCGGCGCGGCCGTTGTTTCGGGAGCCTCCAGCGGGCCGGCGGCCACCGCGAATACAGAGGCAGAACCGGCCGTGGTATTCCCGGGAAAGAATCGACGGAAGAAGATGCGGAAACAACAGGAAAAGGACGAGGCCAAGGCGGCGGCCAAGGCGGCGGCGGCAGAGGCGCGCAAAAAGGCCAAGGAGGCCAAGGGGGCGTCTGCGCCGAAGAAGAAGAGCAAGAGCCCCAAAAAGAAAATGGGCAAGGCCGGCCGTGCCGCCGAGGGCCCCGCGGCCGGAGAGACGGCCGGCGAGGCGGCAGCGAGACATGCTCGGCCGCCGGCAGATGCGGCGGCGGCAGCGGCAGCGGCGGCGGCGGCGGGCGACGAGGACGCGGGCAAGACGGCCAGGGCGGCGGAGCCGTGGCAGGCGCACAAGCGGGCGCTGCAGGCCAAGTTCCCCGAGGGGTGGCAGCCGCGCAAGAAGCTGTCGCCGGACGCGCTGGACGGCATCCGGGCGCTGCACCGGCAGTTCCCCGACGTGTACACGACGCCGGTGCTGGCGGCGCACTTCCAGGTGTCGCCCGAGGCGGTGCGCCGCATTCTCAAGAGCAAGTGGCAGGCGTCGGCGGCCGAGGAGGAGGAGCGGCAGCAGCGCTGGTTCCGGCGCGGCAAGCACGTGTGGGCGCGCTGGGCCGAGCTGGGCAAGAAGCCGCCCAAGCGCTGGCAGGCCGAGGGCATCCGGCGCGACGCCTCGTGGACCGGCCGCCGCCGCCGCCAGCAGCAGCAGCGCGAGCGCCAGGACGAGGAGGCGCGCATGGTGCGCGAGCTGGCCGGCGCCGGCGCCGGCGCCGGGGCCCCGGGCCCGGACCCGGCGCCATCAAACGGGCAGGGCTGGTGATGGGGGTAGCGGGCAGATCCCAGAGTTGTTTACGGCTGGTTCTGCCGTTGCAACAATAGACGTCAAACGTCGCTCTTCTCTGCCGGTTCGACGTATCTATATCCCGGTACGAGGGAGGGGCTTGTGTGGGCACGAGGGTTTGATGAGTCGCATCCTGCACCCTGGTCTGGCCGGGGTTGCAATTTTATCTTTCTCATTTTAAAGCAAGGCGCTTTTTTTCTTTTTTTCTTTTTTTTTTTTCTTTTTTTTCTTTTTTTTCTCTCCCTCTCTCTTGTGTGTTGCCGAGAGCCGCGACAGCGTGTCGACACACCCCGTCACCAAGGGGCCTTCGCTTCTGCTGCTCGTGCCCTTGCAGCTGCGCGTGTCGCGACCCTGTGTGCGTGCTGTCGTGATGCCGCGTAGAGACAGACCCCTTTTCCGGGCAAAGTGTGTGCGAGGCGGATGGCCCGACGCAGCGCCAGCGCTGATTGGCTGCGTGGCCGGTGGCCTGACCCGCCCAACCGGACCGTCGTGCTGGAAAGCGTGTTGATTTCCCCTGGAGCCAAGCCTAAAGCAGACTGGCCCGGGGTTGCGTCCTGTACCTGCACCACACACAGATGCCAAAACCCCCGCGCTCAGTCGCCTGCCCAACCCTGAAGACAACAAACCGACAAGGCAGGCAGGCACGACCAACTCTCCGACTCGGGGGGGTCCACACCTCCCTGTCGTGATCCCTGCTCTTCTCGTAGACTTTGTACCTACTTTCACACTTCCGTATCTGACAACGCCCCAGCTCGATATCTCCTCTGGAGCGTGCACGATATTACTCTGTTCAAGCGCTTTCGGCAGTATATGTACTCCGTACACAGACGGTGAGAGTGAGTGACCAGCCGCTTTGATTATCGATGCCGCCGCGTCCTGACCATGACCCCCATAGATCCGCCAAACTGCCGGGAAAACACAAGAAAAAAAAACGCTCAAAAGCTACAAAAACAGAGCCGAGGAGGAAATAAGAATCCCTCGCAAAGGATCTGCCGCTCTTTTACTGTTCGAGTGGAGCTCCGGTTGCCTGTATCTCTGCGGTCTGGTCGCTGTCGTCTGCCGGGCGCCGCTCGCCGCTCGCCGCCCACCGCGCCTCTCCCCCCCCCCCCCCCAAACGCAGGAATTTGCATCGACACATTCCGTATCTCTTGCTCCGTAATGTTTTTTGCCCTCACCATAGACGACGGATACCGCGCCTGGTTTTCGCCTCTTTGAAGCTCCCTTGACCGGGCTAGCTTCTTCTCTCGCTCGTGTGCTGTCCTCGTCCTCGACACAATTGACCGGCCGTTGCCCACGCTCTTTTTTCCCCTTTGCATCCCTCATTCTTGTCGCTGTGAGTTTTTTCTTTGTCTGCTGCACGCAATTCCGTTCTTGTTGACGACCACCGCGCTGACACTGACCTTGATCAGCGCTCGCTCGCCGCTTCTCTTTACGCTCCTTCGTCCTGTCTCTTCTGTCTCTTCCGTTTTTTCCGTTTTTTCCGTTTCTTTGATCGCCTTGCCTTTTTTTTTTCCCCTTCTTCTTCCCATCGTCTTTTGTCGCCCATTCGTTGCTGGCTCGGCCCACTCGGAAAACGCCACTGATTATACACACACGCACACACACACACACCACACACACCCACCACACAGACCTCGACGACGACTCTCTTCTCTCGGCCTCTGGGACCCTTCGCTCTGCCTTTTCTCACCTCAATGGCACAGAGATGGCCTCGACTCCGTCTAATAATCGTCTGAAGCTGACGCCATCCAACTCGCCCTTTATCCACCGTCTCTCCCGATCTCCCATCCGTGCGCGACTGTTCAACGATGGCTCCTCTTCCTCCTCCTCACCCGCCGCCGCCGCCGCCTCCTCCTCACCGCGGCTGTCCCTGAAACGGGTCGTCGGCTCGACCTGCTGTGCGCCTACCGGCTTCGACACGGTGCAGTCCTCGTTTGCCTACATTGCCGGCGGTGCCGTCGTGGTCGTCGACGTCTCGGGCGACCGCTACAGCCAGCGCTTCTTCCGCGCCCGACCCACGGCCGTCCCCGTCTACGCCGTCTCTCCCGTCCCGCACACGCCGTCCACCCCCAGCTCTACTCCCAAGGCCAACGACAGCCGCAACCGGGTGGCCGCGAGCAGCCACCGCGAGTCGTCCTTTGGCCTGTCCGACTGGGCCGACTCGCCCACATCGGGCAAGACCTGGACCCAGCGCGAACGCATAAAATCGGCCACCTGCCTGTCGCTGAGCCGCGACGGCCGCTTCCTGGCCGTGGGCGAGACCGGCTACGCGCCACGCGTGCTCATCTTCAGCCTCGACGATGCCTCGTCCGACACCCCGCTGGTCTCCATCAGCGAGCACAATTTCGGCGTGGCCGCCGTCGCCTGGTCTGCCGACTCGCGCTATCTGGCGTCATTGGGCTGCGCCAACGACGGCTTCCTGTACCTGTGGAAGATTGATCCGCGCACAGGCGCCGCCAAGCTCTTCCAGCAGAACCGCTGCACGTCGTACGTGCGCGGCATGATCTGGATCGGCAGCAACAGCCTCATCACCTTTGGTGTGCGCCACATCAAGGTCTGGCATATCGACGACCGCCCAACCACGGCCGGCACATCGCCCGCCAAGGTCAAGAACGGCGGCGATGGCAGCAGCAGCAGTAGCAGCAGCAACAATAACAGCAACAGCAACAGCGGCAGCAGCTTCGCGACGCCGGCGTCACAGCAGCCCATCATTCACCA
Source organism: Graphilbum cf. rectangulosporium (assembly GCA_019925645.1). Classification (NCBI taxonomy): domain Eukaryota; kingdom Fungi; phylum Ascomycota; class Sordariomycetes; order Ophiostomatales; family Ophiostomataceae; genus Graphilbum; species Graphilbum cf. rectangulosporium. The sequence continues at coordinate 202,667 of JADHKI010000017.1, forward strand.
ATCATCACAGCAGCTGCAGCTGCAGCAACAACAACAGCACCAGAAAACGCTGCCCGGGCGCAACATCTTGCTGGGCTCTCTGCTCGAGGCTGCCTTTAGCTGCGCCGCCGCGCTTCCCGATGGCCGCGCCATTATCTGCTCCGAGGCCGGCGACATCTGCCTGCTCGAGCCGGACAACAAGCAGATGAAGCTGCTCCGCCTGCGCGACGTTTCCTTTTTCATCACCTGCGTCGCCGTCCGCCGAGACCGCGTCTTTGTCGGCGGCCGCGCCGGCCAGTCCTTGGACCTGAGCCTCGACGAGCTGCTGCTGCTGCTGCCTGACGGCCGCCGCGACGAGCCTGCGCGGACGCCCGTCACTCTGTCCCCGGCAACGCCGCTGCGCGGCGCCGGCCCCGGCGCGTTCCCGGCTGCGGGCTTTCCGTTGCCGCCGGCGGAGCGCGCGGGCCTCGTGGCCATGGGCTTTCTCACCGACCATGTGGTCACCGTGGATACGCGGCGGTCCATTGACATCTTTGCGAGCGCCGACCACATCCCCGGCACCGATCCGGCCGCTGGCGTCGCGTGCATGCCGATCCCGGGCCACGGCGAAGCCATTATGGGCATCCAGGCCTTGTCGCGGCCGAACGTCGCAGACGCGGCCTTCTTCACCTGGTCTGGCTCGGGCAGCGTGCTGCTCTGGAGCCTCGACGGCGAGGTGAGGTCGTCCTTCCAGGTGCCGATCGAGCAGGTGCCCACCACCACGGACAGCGACCTCGAGCCCGCCAACCAGCTGTCCGTCGTGCGGGCGTCGCGGGACGCAAAGCTCTTTGCGACAGCCGACCGCCTCGGCGTTCTGCGTGTCTTTGACTTTTTTAAAAAGGAATACATGCTGGAGACAAAGGCGCACTCTTCCGACTGCCAGTCGATTGCCATTTACGAAGACGATGGCCGCCTGCTGCTGGCGTCCTGCGGCCGCGACCGCATGGCCCAGCTCTTCCGCCGCATGCCCGACGGCAGCATCGAGCATTTCCAGACTCTTGAGTGTGCGGCCAAGGTCGTGCAGGTGGTCATCTCGCCCGACGACAAGGTGCTCACCTGCTCGTTTGACCGGACGCTCCAGGTCCACGACCTGGTCTCCAAGGAAGACGAGCCCAGCGCGATGGCTGCCATTCCTACGCGCGTCATCACGCTCAAGGCCTCGCCTTCGTCCATGACGCTCGCGCTCGATGCCAAGTCCGTCTTCGTCTCGCTCCTGGACCGCACCATTTGCCAGTACGAGCTCTCCACCGGCCGTCTCATGGGCTCGTTCAAGTGTCTCGACGAAAGCGGCGCCGAGACGGCCGTGCTGGACTCTCTCGTCTACGGGCGGCAGTCGACGGCAGCAGCCACCACCAGCAGCGTCCCCGGCGAGGCCGCCTTCCTCCTGGGCCTGTCCAACACGGACAAGTCTGTGCGTCTGTATGACGCCCAGACAGGCACCTTTCTCGACCGCGAGTGGGGACACACCGAGTCCATCAACGGGGTCGCCCTGATGGACGAGGACGACGCGGAGCCCGAGAGCCCGAGCGCGCCGTCCCAGGGCCAGGGCCAGGGCCAGGGCCACGGACACGGCAGCGCGAACGGAGGAGAAGGCAAGGTTTGCCGGAAAGCCGTGAGCGTTGGCTCCGACGGGACCATCATGATCTGGTCCCTCGACCTCCAGGACCCTGTGCTGCCGGGCACGTCTTCGAGCAGGGAGCCCTCACCGGCCAAGGACGGCGGCGGCAGCGGAACGCATTCACTGGCCCTGTCGCGGCCACCACTCCGGAGGGTCCTGTCAAAGGCCGAACTAGCCGAGTTTGTCCAGAAAGGATCGCCGTCTTCGTCCTCGACGGCGGCCAGGGAGAGCGGGACCGGCAGTGGCGGCAACAACAACAATGGCAGCACCAATGGCAACACCGCAACCCCTACCGCCGGCAAGCGGTCACCCTCGCGCTCCCTGTCACGGAAGACGTCGCGATACAATCTCTCCTCGGCAGGCGCGGCAGGCGCAGGGCGGACACCCATATCGGTGCTGCTAACGACGTCTGCCCGCGGGGCCCATGCCAAGGATGCGCCGTCATCGAGGAGGGCATCGGCCGGGAGCGAATCAGGCAGCCCGCCGCTGCCGGCCAGCCCCAAGGCGAGAGTGCGGCGACGGCCGTCTCTGCCGGCCATGAGCTCATCGGCCTCGTCGACACCGCCCGGCGGTGGGCCCACGATGGCGTCGCTGGCGCGGAAGAAGAGCAGTGTCAGCAACTTGCGCAGCGCGTACGGCTTTGGCAGCCTCAGCACGGCGACGGAGCAGACGTGTCGACAGCTGCGGGCGTACCGGAAGCGCCTGGCATCGACCGACGCGATCGGGCCGGACGCGCTGGTCGAGCTGGACCAGGAGCTCCGCCTGACAATGGCGGCGCTGGGGGATCGTGCGATCCGCAGCAAGGCCATGAGCGAAGAGCTGGACGGCCTGCTGGACGAGAAGCTTGAGCGGCTGGTCTCGCTGCTGGACGAGAAGTGGCGGCTGCAGCGCGAGCCGAAGCAGCAGCGGCAACAGCAGCAGCAGCAGCAGCAACAGCAACAGCAACAGCAACAACAGCAGCAGCAGCAGAAGCAACAGCAGCAGAAGCAGCAACAGCAGAAGCAGAAGCAGCAGCAGAAGCAGCAGCACCGGCAGGGCAGTGCACAGCGGCAGCAAAAGGGCAAAAAGGTGCAGCGGCAGCACGGACACGACCGCGACGGCAGCGCAGCGAGCGGCTTGAGCGCGGCGAGCGGCGTGAGCGCGACCAGTGCGGCCAGTGCGGCCAGTGCGGCCAGTGCGGCCAGTGCCGTCAGTGCCGTCAGCGCCGTCAGCGCCGTTAGCGCCCTGAGCACACTGAGCGCTGTCAGCGCCCTGAGCAGACTGAGCGCCGTGAGCGCAGCGGCCAGCGAGGAGCGCACAGGCGGCGGAGACGACCGGAGCAGCAATATGAGTGTGGAGACGGACAACACATCGCCCGACGAGGACACGGACCGGCGGCCGCGGATGGCAAGCAAGCCCGCCGGCCCGGCCGGCCCGGCCGACGCTTTGCTGCTCTGACTCCCCGTCGGCTCTCTTGTGCTATATGTCTTTTATTTTGTCTTTTCTTTGTCTCTTTCGTCTTTTCTCTTTTTCTTTGTCCTTTACATTCTCTTTTGTCGGTCTGTACTATTATGGGAAGGGAGGGGGGGGCTACACCCGGACGGAAAGAAGGACGGGCGGTGGAGGACGGAAGAGACTGAGAGGCCGCGATGCCGCTGAAATGTTGGATATAGGGGAGGGAGGGAGGGGGGGGGGGGGGAGGCACAGGGAAACTACGGGCTGATGGGCTTCTTGGCTGATTTGCGTTATGGGTTCTTCTATCAGGCGTTGGACGCGTTGAAAACGGCGGGGGATGATGGCCCCCTGCGCTGCGGTCTCCTTTTTTTTTCTGGTCTACAAGTACCTATCTCGTTTGTTCGTCTGTCTTGTATATTCCCGCGGCCTGCATGGGTTGTTGTTCTTCTGCTTCTCCTTCTCGTCGATTCCCGGATCCGCTGTACCATTAGGGCCGTCCGGCGAGGCGGCCGGCGTTCTTTACGTTGGTATATACTCTTGTGTCTCTTTTCTGTCGTCTCTTGGATTGTTTCCCTTTTCCGGGCTGCACGTTGCGCCGCTGTATACGTATTTTTAGGTTGCCATTTTATTCACACATTGCTCGCTCCGCGCGGCCAGAGGGTTTGTGCTTGGCCCCGGAGCCGCCTTTGGGACTCTTGACTATGAATGAATGGACACTGAAAGCAGTACAAAAAAAAGACGCCCGCCTCACACTACCAGGCCGTAGTCCTGCGCCTCGCTGTCGTCGGCCGCGTCGCTGCCGTCGCTGCCGAGGCTCCAGCCGTACACGCGCAGCGGCACGGCGACCTCGAAGCTTTCGCACTGCAGCGTCTCGGCGGCCACCAGCACGGCGCCGCCGTGGCTGTCCTGGAACATGTCCTCGAGGAGCGGCGGCGGGCGGTAGCGGCGTTGCCCGCGGTGGAGGCGGCGGTGGCGGTGGCGGCGGCGGCGGCGGCGGCGGCGGCGGCCCACGGAAAAGTACTCGCTCGTGCCGTCGTCGTCGTCGTCGTCGTTGTTGTCGTCGTCGTCGTCGTCATCGTCGTTGTCGTCGTCGTCGTCGTCGTCCTCATCGTCGTCCTCATCGTCGTCCTCATCCTCGTCCTCGTCCTCGTCATCCTCGTCATCATCGTAGTCGTCGTCCACACCTCCATTGTCCTCGCCGGCCGCGGTGGGCACGACAAACTCGAGGCGGATCTTCCATTCGAGGCTGACGCCGCTGGTGACAAACTCGGGGGTGGCGTTGGTGGGGATGCTGGGGGTGAAGACGAAGCGGTGGGCGTTGAGCGTGGCCTCGGAGGCGGAGGCGTGGACGCGGCGGCTGACGCGCTGGATGCTGGCCTCGGAGCGCAGGGCCAGGGCCGGGTCGACGACGCGCTCGGCCGTCTCGAGGGTTGCGTGCACGGCGTAGCAGGGGATGACGCTGTCCTGCAGGTCCACGACCAGCGTGACCATCTCGCCGAGGCGGTACGCGGGCCGTGCCAGCAGCACGGTGCCGACGCGGTGGCCGTTGCGCGCAATCTCAAAGCGGTTGGCGCTGACCGTGTGCTGGCCGCCGCCGCCGCCGCCGCCGAGACGCGCGCCGCTTGCTGATCCGGCCACGGCCGCGTCGTCCATGGACATGGCGGCGTTGCTGCGCAGGATGGCAAACTCAATGGCTTCGCGCGCGCTCAGCTGGCCGCCGCCCGCGCCGCCTGCGGTGTACTCGTCAAAGATGGAGTAGGCCGACGTGCGCCGCGAGTTGGGCATGGCCGTGGGCGACAAGAGGCCGCTCCGGTGGCCGGTGGCTGTCACGCCGCCGCCGCCGCCGCCGTCGGCCGCGCCGTTCGGGCCTCCGCCGGCCGCGCCGTCGATGCCTCCGCTGTCTTTGAGCAGGTGGTCGACGTAGTTTAAGAAGCCGGCCAGGGAGGAGTTGGGGTCCTGCGACGCGGCGGTCTGGCGGGTGTTATTGTTGCTGCTGTTGTTGTTGTTGCTGTTGTTGTTGTTGCTGTTGTTGTTGTTGTTGTTGTTGTTGTTGTTGTTGTTGTTGCTGTTGTTGTTGCTGTTGTTGTTGCTGCAGTTATCGTCGTCGTCGTCGTCGTCGTCGTCGCCGTCGTCGTCGCCGTCGCCGGCGTTTGGGTTCTCGCTCTCGCCGCCGCTGCCGCGGTCACCACCACCACCGCCACCGCCACCACCGCCATCATCGTCGTCATCGTCGCCTTCGTCATCTGCCACGGCCTGGACCTGGGCCTCGTCGCGCAGCAGGACGTAGGGGGCCATGAGGTTGTGGCCGAGGATCTGGCCGTGGCTGTTGACGCTGCCGAGCACGCGGAATGGAATGTCGACGTTGCGGACGCGCTGGTCCTTGGCGTCGTAGCCCGGGCGCTGGGTGCCGATGACGAGGCTGTAGGAGATCTTCATGAGCTTGCCGCGGTGGGTGGGCGGCAGGCCCTTGGGCAGGCGGAAGGTGTACTCAAACGTCTTGCTCTCGCCCGGGGCCAGGCGCAGGTCGACAAAGAGCACAGACTGCGGCGTGGACAGCAGCGGCACCATTTTGGCGCTGGCCATGTCGCGCATCTCCTTGATGGTGCTCAGCTCGCCGGCGCCGAGCAGCTCGCCGATGGAGCTGCCGATGGAGCTGCCGATGGACGAGGCCAGGCTGCCCCAGCCGCTGAGGCCGCGGCGCAGCAGGCTGTCGCGTTTGGCGGCGTTGGCGCTGTTGCTGTCGGATCCGCCGCCGCCGCCGCCGCTGCCGCTGCTCGTCTCGAGGCCGACAACGCCGCCGCCCTGGCCGCCGACGACGGCCTTGCGCTTGACCGGCTCAAAGGCCGCCGTGTCGACCAGCGATCCGTCCAGGGTGAAGGAGCCCAAGACCTGCGCAAAGCCCATCATCAGCGTCTCGGCCAGGGCGTCCTTTTGTGTCGAGGGCTGGTGCTGGTGCTGCTGTCGCTGCCGTTGCTGTGGCTGCCGCAGAAGCTGCTGTTGCCGTTGTTGCTTTTGCTGTTGTAGCTGGGTAAGTTGCTGTTGTTGCTGTTGTTGCTGCAGATGCTGCGGATGCTGTTGCTGCTGCTGCTGTTGTTGTTGTTGTTGTAGTAGTTGTTGCTGCTGCTGCTGCTGTTGCTGCTGCTGTTGCTGCTGCTGCTGCTGCTGCTGCTGGCCCTGACCGCGAAAGGACGGCGGCAGAGGCAGAAGATTGGACGACTTGTGGCGTGCGTGTAGCGGCGGACGGCCGCCGGAAGCGCCCAGGGGCAGCTGCTGGCCGACATACTCAGAGGCCAGCGTTTCGGTGGAGTGGTTGCTGATGGAGTAGAACTCGCCGCTGCTGCGTGGCGTGCCAGAGATACTCGTCGTGGCCAGGATGCGCGCTTCCGTCATGACGGCGGTGGCGGTGGCGGTGGCGGTGGCGGTGGCGGCGGCGGCGGCGGTGGCGGGCGCCTCATAGATCATGGGCACGGCTGGCGCGGTGCCCGGCAAGGCAGCGGCAGCGGGCGGCCCCTCCAGGGCGGCATCGCCAGGCGGGGCCGGGCGGCCGGGGAGGTGTGCCGCCGCGGAAGAGACCGGAGAGGGCGTCGACACGGGCGAGTCGTGCAGCGCGGAGGCGGCAGGAAAGCGGAATTCGGAGAGCTCGGATCGGGGCGACGGCCGAGGTATGCCCGGGGTGTTGGGTGCGGTAGCAGCAGCAGCAGCAGCAGCAGCAGCAACAGAGGGGGAGCGGCTGCCGCGGCGGCTGCCGACGACGTTGCGGTCGGGCGCCGGGAAGAAGGCGTTGTACAGGGGGGACGGCTGGTTGGTAAAGGGCCGTGACGGGTTGGTAGCTGGGCGTGTTAAAAAGCAGAACAGAAAAAACAGCAAAAAGGAAAAAAACAGCAGAAAGGAAAAAAACAGCAAAAAGGGAAAAAACAGCAAAAACAGCACATACCCGATCTAGGGCCGGAAGCCAACGGTCCGCGCGGCCCGATCTGCAGGCTGGCGGAGCGGAAATGGCCGCGGATGGGCCGCTGTGTGGCGGGCAGCAGGGAAGCCGGGCCGGCGGGGGAGTCGGGCGAGCTCTCGGAGACGGTGGCGGTGGCGGTGGAGGAGGATATGGAGACAATGGAGAGGGAACGGCGGTGGCTGTGGCCGTGGCCGTGGCCGTGGCCGTGGCCGGCGCTGGCGCTGGCCTGCTGGGGTGACGGGGGGGCCACCGGAGAGGTCTGCACGGGAATGGACCCAGCGCGGCGGCGGTGGGCCGCAGCGGCGGCGGAGGCGGCGGGGGGGGCAGCGAGGGCCGGCGACAGCGCGGGCCCGCCCAGCGACAGGCTCGGCCGGTGGCGGCCGCGGGGCAGCGGCGGCGGGAGCAGGCCGAGGCCGGGTCCGGGGCCGGGGCCGGGGCCGGGGCCGGCGGCCGGGTCGGAGCTGGGCAGGCGGGCGTGTTCAGCCGGCGGGAAGCCGCGACGGGGCGACGGCGGCGGCGGCAACGGCAACGGCAGCGGCGTCAGCGGCGGCAGCGGCGTCGGCGGCGGCGGCTCCGGGGCCACATTGCGAAAGGTGATGCGGCAGCGGATGTCTTCGCCGGAGAAGACGTCATGGTCCTGCCAGCGCACAAAGAGGCGCAGGTTGCTGCCGTCAGAGGCCATGGCGTCGTCGGTCTCGGCAGGGGGTCTCGCTCCGAGGTCGTCTATTTCTCAGAATCTCGTTTTGGGTGTCGTCTTTAAAAGGTCTCTTTTTCGTCCCTCCCTCGGAAGAGGGTGGATGGCGCCGCCGCGAGCTGTCATGGGTGTGCCGACGGCATCGCGCGGCATCGGCGGCAGCGAGAGTCGGCGTGCAGAGGGCGGCCGCGGCAGAGGCGCAGCGGCAGAGGCTCGTCAGAGGCTGTGTGTGTGTGTGGTGGTGGTGGACGGAAAAGACGGGTGTTGACGCGCGAAGCAGCTGAGATGTGGGAGGCCGTTGCAGGGCAGTTACGCTGGTCGCGGCTGCTCCACTAGTGTAGTGGCTGCCTCAGGCAGCGAGCGCACGGCCCCACAATAGGGGATACGAACTCGTATCGGTGGTACAAGCGATTTCGACGTACAAACAAGAGCGATTTCGACGTACAAACACAGAAGCGAGGTATACAATCACACGAAGCCGGCGATGAAAATAAACAGACTCGTAACCTTGTGCACTCATTCGTGCGACTGCCGCTTGCGCCACGCGCGCAGGGCCAGCTCGGCGGCCCAGGTCTCGGCCTCTTCGCGCGTCTCGCAGCCGCCGACTTGGGCCATGCATTCGTCGTCGAGGAAGAGCCGGCAGGCGAAGCGGGCGGCGGCGCCGGAGCCGAGCTCGGGGCCGTTACCGTCGCCGTTGCCGTCGCCGTAGCTGTCGCCGTCGCCGCCGCTGTCACCGCCGCCGTCGCTGTCGCTGTCGCTGTCGCTGTCGCCGCGGTTCAAGCTCGTTGACTCCCCCCCCCGCCTGGCCTCCTCCCCCCCCCACCCCTTGGTCACGTCGTAGCGCAGCTCGGCCTGCCCCGTGGTGGCGCCCAGCTCCTCCTTGGGATGCATCAGGAGCACGCCGTCGTCGAGCACGCGGCGCAGGTAGGGCAGCAGGCCGATGCGGGTCAGAAAGTGCTCGACGGGGGCGAGCGAGCCGGCGTCGACGTAGATGGCGCCGACGAGGGCCTCGAGCAGGTCCGAGTACAGCTTCTCGGGCCGCAGGCGCGCCAGCAGCAGCCAGGGATAGGCGCGGCCGCCGTGCAGGGCCTCGAGCAGCGGCTCGCGCAGGGCGGCAAAGCGCCGCGCCGTGGCCGCCTGGGCGCGGGCCATGTCGGCCGAGGCGCCGTGGCGCAGGTAGGTCCAGAGCGGCCGCGGCCCGCTGCTGCTGCTGCTGCCCGCCTCGCCGGTGGCGGCAAACTCGAGCACGGCAAAGCCGAGAAAGTGTGCGTTGGCCAGCGTCGTGCGCAGCAGGTGCATGCGCGCGTGCGGCAGCGGCGGGTGCACGGCGACCAGGGCCTGCACGATGACGTGGTCGAGCACGGCGTCGCCGATGAACTCGAGGCGCTCCATGCAGCCAATGTCGGCGGCGGCGGCGGCGGCGGCGGCGGCGGCGGCGGCGGCGGTGGTGGTGGTGGTGGTGGCGGCGGTCCGGCCGGCTCCCGCGTTCGCGTCCGCGTTCGCGTCCGCGTTGACCCAGGCCGGCGGCAGCGGCGGCGTCGAGGCGTGCGTAATGGCCTCGAGCAGCAGCGCCTTCTTGGCAAAGCTGTAGCCGATCAGCGCCTCGAGGTCGGGCGGCGGCGGCCAGGGCGCGGCGGCGGGCGCGGCGGCAAACAGCGTGCGGCGGGCCTCGTCCAGCGTGAGCCAGCGGTAGTCGGGCTGGAAGACGCGGATGCAGTCGAGCGCCGCGGGCAGGCCGCTGCCGAGATGGAAGGCGCCGATGAGGGCCTCGACCACGTCGGCCAGCGTCTTGGTGGACATGGCCAGGGGGGTGTCGGTGTCGGCGTCGGGGTCGGCGTTGTGCGTGGCCCCGCGGGCGTCATCCGCCCCAGAAAGAGTGCTACACGTCGCCGACAGGCTGTCGCCGAGCTTCTTCCAGCGCTTGAGGGACCACTGCGTGGTGATGATGAAGCGGTCGAGGCCCAGCGCGGTGGCTGCGCGGCAGAGGCGCGCGTTGGCCACCAGCCTGTCCTTGAAGAGAGACAGGTGGCCTTCGGGAGAGAGGGGGTCTGCCAGTTAGAACGGCCGAGAAAGAGAGAGAGAGAGAGAGAGTTACTCTGCGCTGCACAGTTCATGCTGGCCACCAGCTTGAGCAGCGAGTCGCCGACAAACTCGAGGTACTCGTAGTTGGACGGCAGGCGCGCGGCCGGGGCGCAGAGGGCGGCCACGACCAGCGACTCGTCGCGCAGCGGCAGGCGGCCGAGCGGCGTTGTGCGCAGCAGCTCCTGCGCCACCAGGTAAGCCCCGACGACGGGCGTCAGCGACGGGATCAGCGCGCCGAACTGCACGGCCGTGACCGGCATCGCGTCGACGGTGCAGGCGTCCGCCGGCACGACCGTGGTGTACGGCTTGGCCGGGCGGGCGTCGGCGTCGGCGTCGGCGTCGGCGTCGGCGTCGGCGTCGGCGTCCGGGTCTAGGCCGGGGTTTGGGTCGGGATCCGAGCCCGGGTCCGTGTTAGGGTCCGTGTCCGTGCTGGAGTCCGTGCTAGGGCCTACCCCCTGCAACGGGTGCAGCAGTCCGACCATTTTGGGCCACGGACGCACGGCCACGTAGGCGACGTCCTCGGGTGCCTCGTCGAAGCCGGGCGGCAGCTTGCGCACCTGGTGCACCGGCGGCTTGCGCGGCAGCAGCGCCTGGTAAAAGTACGGCACGCCACCGGGGTTGCGCAGCAGGTACGCGGCCGCCGGCGGTGCCGGCGGCGGCGGGCAGCCGTCCAGCAGGTCCGGCGAAAAGGCGCGGGCGCCGATCTGGGCCAGCCGCGGCGCCGGCACGGCGCCGGCAAAGCGCAGCACGTAGTGCCCGTCGGACAGCGGCCAGCGGTAGCCGTAGGCTGCGGCCAGCAGGGCCTGGGTGGTGGCGTAGTGGTCGACGACGGCCGCGGCGTCGGCGCCCACCGGCCGGGCCGGCCCGAAATGCAGCGTCCACGGCGTCGAGGCCTTGTGGGTCCAAAAGAGGCGCAGCGGGCGCATCGCCGGCAGCGCGCACGGCAGCACCAGGTCGGCGCGGAACAGCTCGCCGCCCAGGCCGTCCACGAGGCGGGTGGCGTGCCGGTACAGCGTCGGCGTCGTCGTCGGCGTCGTCGTCGTCGTTTCGGCCCAGGCGGCGGCGACGCGCGGCCAGGGCTGGAACGGCCGGTGGACCGAGGAAAAGCCGCGGCGGCCCTCGACGGCGCGGCTCATTGGCGGCTCGTCGGCGTAGGCGCGCGGCGGCAGCAGGTGGTCGGTGACGAGGCCGGCGCGGTAGAGCGCCTTGTAGGCCTGGAAGGCGGCGTCGGCGCAGGCGTCCGTCTCGCTCGGCCACGCATAGGCGCTCTCGGCGCGGCGCAGGTGCGCCGGCAGCGCCAGCGGCAGGTGCACCGAGGCCGTGAGCAGGCCGCGGAACATGGCGGCGTCGGTGTCGCCGTGGCCGTGGCCGTGGCCGTCGTCGTCGTCGTCGTCGTCGGCGGCGGCGGGGTCTTTTTCCTCGCGGAGCCGAAAAGTGGGTCGCCAGCTGACAAAGGCTGTTTTGGACAGCGTGGCGCAAAAATGGTACAGATGCTGTTTGGCGTCGCGCGCGTGCAGCCGCGCCTGCGTGGCCGGCACATACAGCGGCGCCAGCTGCGCGTCGGCGGCGGCCACGTCGTCGAGCCAGGAGACGGCTGCCGCTTCCGCTTCCGCCGCCGCCGCCGCTGCTGCTGCTTCCGCCTCGAGGCGCTGCAGCCGCTCTTCGTCGGCGTAGCGGCGCTTCATTTCGCGCTCTAGCGCGTCCCACTCGGCGCTAGCGGCCTGCGTCCGCTGTGGGCCCGGCGGCCCCACTAAAAGATGGAACTGCGACTGCGTCTCGCGCGCGCGCCCCCGGCGCTGGATGTACTCCTTCAGGCTAGCGACGCGGTCGATGCAGACCACCAGGTTGCACACCGGCATGTCGATGCCCTCCTCGAGCACGCTGGTCGCCACCAGCAGGTTCAGCCGCCGCTGCCGGAACCGCTCCAGCGCCCGGCCCCGCTTCCGCTCCGGCCCCGCCGCCAGGTTCCGCACCGCGCTGTCCAGCACCGTCGCCTCGTACTGCGCCTGCGAGACGCCCACCACCGACCCCGTGCGGTAGCGCCCGCGCACCCGCGGGTGCAGCGCCAGCACCCGCGCCAGCACCGCCGCCATCGGCCGCTCCTTGACAAACACAATGCCCGTCGGCTGCGCCCCCTTAAACTCTGCCAGGATCTGCACCAGCCGCTGCACCTTGGCCGAGAGCCCGGCGTGGAAGCGCCGGGCCTCGTCGTCGTCGTTGTTGTTGGAGGCCGCCGCCGGTCGCCACGGCCGCACCGCGTCCACCTGCCGCAGCAGCGAGAGCATGTACTGCCGCCGGCCGTCTGCCGGGTCCGCCTCGGCCGCCCGCACGACCCGGCGCACAACCTGGTAGACAAAGTAGTCGGCCGCCCACGGCCCCAGGTCCTCGCACATGCTGTGCGCCCGCCGCGCAAACCGCTGCATCGCCTTCCACGCCGTGCCCACGTCGCGCTTCGTCACCTCGGCCCCGCCCGCCGTCACCATCACCTGCGCCAGCGCCTGCGGGCTCCCTTCCAGCAGCGCCGCCGCCTGGCTCGCCGCATACACCGCATACACCCGCTGCAGGCGTGCCACGTTGCTGTCGAGATCGCTGCCGCTGTCGCTGCCGCCGCCGTCCTCTGCGCCGCCCGTCGGCAGGCACACGTGCTGAAACGTCACCGGCCGGTGCGTGTGCGCCTGCAGGTCGCTGCGGTGCCGCGTCGGCGACATGCACACCGCGTCCAGCCGCTTCTCCAGCTCGTCCAGGCCGTCCAGCCGCCGGCCCTGCACCGGGCTGGCCGTCAGGCCCAGGATCGCCGGCCGCGGCTGCCCGCGGTTCTCCGGCGCGTGGTAAATCTCGTCCATGATCCGGCTGCCCGGGTGCAGCTTGACGCAGCGGTGGGCTGGGAAGGGAGCTGGTCAGCCAGTAACGAGCGCCGAGGGCACGGACCCGGACAACTTGCCTTCGTCAAACACAAGCAGCGAGATGTCGCGCAGCTTGACGAAGCCGTGCTGCAAGGCGGCCTGGGAGTCAGTTTGTTCTTTCTTCTCTCTTCTCTCTCTCTCGTCTCCTCTCTCTTCTCTCTTCTCTCTCTCTCGTCTCCTCTCTCTTCTCTCCCTCTCGTCTCATCTCTCCTCTCTCTCTCTCTCTTCTCACTCACCAACAGCACATCGTGCGTGGCCACCACAACGCGGACGTTGCGAAGAACGGCGTCCCTGCGAGGGTTAGCCGCGCGGCCTGTGTCCCAAATCGCGCCGTCTTGAGCAGCTACCATACGGCCTGCGTGGTCCAGGCATCAACGTCGCTCTCGCCCGTGATGATTGTGGCCTGCACCCCGGGGATGTGCGCCTCGATGGCGCCGTGCTGCTGCTTGCAGAGCAGCACGGTCGGCGCCAGGAACCAGATCATCTGCTTTGTCAGCGCACGCCGCACACACACACACACGCACGCACACACACACACACACACACACACAACGCAGCCTCGACCTACCAGGGGCGGCGGCCGGAGCTCCAGCTCGGCCCGGATGCGCAGAATGGCACTGACACGTCAGCACTCTGAGCCGCCTCAACAAAGCGTCACCGCTCTGCCACCACTCTGCGTGGCAGAGCCATGACGTACACGCGCGTCTTTCCGGTGCCCGTGTCCATCTGCACCCGTCAGCCGAGGGCCTACAACCAGAAATCCACAGGCGGGACCGCACGCACAGCCACGATAACGTTGCGCTTCAGGCTCTCCTCGAACATTTCCAGCTGGTAGGCCCGCGAGGCCTGCGCCAGCGCATCTTCAGGGTCGGGGTCGGGGTCGCGGTCGAGGCCGTCTTCGTTCGCCGCCACCACGCCCGGCGCCTCCCGCCCGTTTGCGTGCTCGTCGTCTGCCATGCGAGCGGTGGAGCTGCGTGCCGTCGCCATGCGAGCTGTCGAGCTGTCGAGATGCGTGGCCGTCGTGCGTGGACAAGAGACAAATTCGGCAGCGACGATCGTGGGGTCTTACCCCACCCGGGCACAGCCGCGGGCCCACTTTTAACGGTCAACGAGAAGTTTCTGGGACGACGATGCAGACACGAATCAGCCCTGTTTCCGCTCACACCCTGCCAGCCTTGCCACGCCCGTTCTCGTGTCCACGGCTCTGCACACAAACTACACACTGTCCCACTATCTCAGACCAACTACTCACTACCCTGACTTCACTGCCTCACACCACCCCGTTTCAGTCTCTCTTTTCTCTCTCCTTTCTCTCTCCTTCTTTCTCCTTTCTCTCACCCCCCCCCCCCCCCTTTTTCCTCTACGCACGACGGTACGCGCGGAGCCAACGCTGGTGCCAGGACAGCGGTTGGTCAGACGGGACCTCGACGCGGCGGTTGACCTCGTCGGACGGCAGGTCGACGGGGCGGCCATCGAGGCCGGTCTGGGTGACGGCGTTCTGCTGGGTGCCGAGGTAAAAGTCGGGCATGAAAAAGGTGGCGATCAGCGGCACGACGGCGAGGGTGAGGGCGGTGATGGCAATGTGGCCGTTGACGTAGGAGTAGGCGCGGACGGCGGCCTGGCGCACGGGGTCGTTCCAGGCGTAGGCGCGCACCTTTTTGATGCTGCCGTAGAGGCGGCGCACGGTGGCGTCGTCGGTGCCGGCGGGCATCTCGCGGCGCATGCGGTCGAGCATCTGGTTGGTCCAGATGGCGGAGGCGACGGCGCTGCCGAGCGAGGAGCCCAGCGTGGACCACAGCGCCAGCAGGGCAATGACGGTGGCCATGTCCTCGTGCGGCACGGCGGCCTGGCTGCCGACGCGGGCGCCGACGACGTTGAGGGCGCCGAGGCAGAAGATGAGCTGGGCGGCGACGAGGCGCGCCGTGTCCTGCACCATGGTGCCGTTGCCGCGCAGCAGCAGGCCGTAGCCGAGCATGCGGGCGCCGGCGCCCAGCACCATGAGCGTCTTGTAGCGGTGCGTGCGGCGCTGCAGCAGGCCGACCAGCGGGCTCATCAGGCACAGGCCCATGGTGGTGGTGCCCAGGAAGATGGTCCACTGGTACGTGGTCCAGCTCTTGATGACGTAAATGTACGACGAAAAGTACGTGTTGCGCACCGCCGACGTGGTCTGGTTGAACGTGTCAATGGCCACGGCCGCCCGGATGGTGCGGTTGTTCAGCAGCCGCCGCGGCGCCAGCGGCACCGGCGCCACGTACACCTCGAACAGCACAAACACCACGAGCAGCACAAAGCCCACCACCAGCATGGCGATGATGCTGCGGTTGGCCCAGCCGTGGTCGGCGTTCTCGGCCAGCGTGAACGGCAGCAGCACCAGGGCAAACGCCGTGCCCAGCAGCACCAGCCCGGCCAGGTCAATGTCGATGACGCCCGCGCGCAGCAGCCGCAGCCAGGCCGCCGCCGACGCCGCTTTTCCGCCGTGCCGGCCCGGGCCCGGGTCCGGGCCCGCCGCCGAAAGTGGGGCCGGCTCCGGCCCGGCGATGCCCAGGCGCGCGTTGCGCGACGCCGCCAGCGTCACCATGCCCAGGCGCTCGCCGCGGCGCTGCACAATGTACAGCGTGACAATGGCCGGCAGCAGCAGCACCGGCACCATAATGGCAAACATGCCCAGCCCCCAGCGCCAGTCGTCGACGAAGCCGTCGGCGATGAAGCCGCTGACGGGCACCGTCACCAGGAACGGCAGCGACAGCACCGCACCAAAAAAGCCGCGCCACTGCAGCGGCGTCAGGTCGCCCACGATAATGTCGCTCAGCAGGTCCAGCCCCGACTTGCCCACCGAGGTGAAGCACATGCCCACCGTGTAGGCCGCAAACGTGCTCGCGCTCGCCGCCACGGCAAAGCCGACGGCGTACAGCACCAGGATCACCACGTACGTCGTCGGCCGCGACGTCATGTCTGCCAGCCGCCCGATAAACGGCTTGCTGATCGCCCGGATGATCTGGCTCGCCGTGCTGACCGCCGCCAGGTCGCTGTGCTTGCCAAACGTCGACGCCGCCATCGTCGTGAAGATGCTCGACGTGATGCCCTGGTCCAGCGCATACGCAAACATGGTCAGCCCGATCGACACCCCCAGCAGCCACAGCATCACCTGCCCCGACCGCCCCGACGAGTACAGCACCCGGTTGAACGCCTCCACCCGCGACACGCCCGCCTCCACCGCCACCCGCGGCACCTCCTCGCCCGCCTCCTTCAGCTCGGCCGGCCCCTTTTCCGCGTCGGTCTGCGTGTCCGTCCGGGCCTGCTTTGTCAGTTTTCTTTCTTTCTTTCTTTCTTTCTTTCTTTCTTTTCTTTCTTTTCTTTCTTTTTTCTTCTTTCTTCTCTATCCTGACATACTGCCAGTTCGACCTCGGCCGGAGCCGCCGTTCTTTGCGTCGACATTGTAGCTGCTGTTGCGTCCAGCTACCGGAGAATCCTGAAAGATCACGCACGTCCAGATAATCCTGCAAGTCGGTGCAGATCTGCCCGCCTGAACTCTGGGCGGCTGGGCACCACATATGTATACATATGTCTGGCCTTGGCCGGCCCACAGGCACCTTTTTGGCCGGCCGGTCTTCCTTCTCGGGTTTTTTTTTTTCTTTTTTCCCTTTTGCAATTTTTACTTCTTCCCCTCGTCAAGAGCCTAGCGGCTACCCAGTACCTTGTCTGATGGGATGATAAAAAGATTGGGGCCGAGGTGCGAGCCCTGCAGGCCCTTACGTACAAATATTGACCCCCCCCCCTGGCCGGGCATTCCGATACAGGCCCGACAAAGTACTTACAGTACCACGTATAGCAAAGCCTGGCAGTCTTTTTACGCATCCCTTTGCGCCTCTACACGGCCTCTCTCGTAGACGACCAGCATCACACCCGTATTCCCATTGCCATCAGCCCACTATTCCCATCACACAGATCACTCCAACCACCCCCCTAGACCGGGCAAGGCAGGACGGCGGTTGCCAAGACACACACACCCGAAGATGCCCGACCTGCTGCGCGTGTGCTGCCCCGAATGCGGACCGGCGATCCCTGCCCCTTTGTGTTGCCGCAAAATATAGTCTCCTCCGCTGCGGCCCCTGAAATCACGCTAGAGCGAGAAAAAAGTTATCAGATCCTGTCCAAAAGCGGGACGCCAAGGTTTGGAATATTATCAGATGCAGCAAGTGCGAGATTCCTGCAGGAAACGGCGCGCGCTTACGACGCTTTCTACACGTAATGCTTCATGCGTGATCTGATTGTACGGGCTGGGGAGATGAGGCGTCAGCTGGACACCATTTCCAGTACCACGTGCTCTTTTTTTTTTAAAACAATGTCAACTTCATATACAACTTTATAGGGACGAAACGACAACGACAGAAGCAACACCGACATCGGCTGGCCCTTGCCGGACTGCGCGTTTGCCATTGTCTCCGTCGAGGGCTGGCGACTATGTAGACTACTGACAGCAGCTGCGCTGGACACCCCGCAAACAAGTGGACCACCATATTGCCGCTAAAGGCCGACCAAGCCACACACCTCTTCCACCACCGCTGCTGCACCACCGCTTCTTTGGCCCTCCATGCGTCTGTTTGCTGCTGGCTTCAACGCCTGGAACCAGCTCCGGTTCCGCGGCCTCGGCCCGAGCAGTCCGGCCGAGCCGTCCGGACCAGACATCGCCGAGCCCGAGGATCTCTGCTCCTTTTGCTGCGTTCTCCAGGACGACATCATCAGCCAGATCCGGCCGTCCCTCGCCTACACTCTGGGTCCGTCACGGCAGCTCATCCGGCAAGCCCAAGAGCACTGCTGACTCATTGGAAAGCGACTACCTCCTCGCACGGCCGGGTCACGGCCGGCTTCACACCCGCCGCCGCCGCGCACACCTACGTCGAGGCCCTCAACGACAGCGTCGTCGGTGCGTGTCTGCCCTTGCCCCCCCCCCCTCTCCTCTCCTCTCCTCCTCTCTCCTGCTGACGGCCAGCCTACGACCAGCGCTCCGGCACCATCCGCCAGTACGCCTCCGCGGACGGCTTCCGGGCGCGGCCCGACCAGCCGGACCGGGCCTTTGCCGGCTTCGCCGACGTCGTCCAGACCGTGGCCTACGACACCGGCTTTGCCGTGCTCACGGCCGCCGGCCACGTCTGGACCTGGGGCGATGGCCGCTTCCCCGAGTGCCTCGCCCGTGAGGTCACCGACCAGTGGTGATTTAGAGCCCCGAGAGAGAGAGAGAGAGAGAGAGAGAGAGCGAGCGTTGCTGACGGGCAGCCCTGCCGACCGGCCCGGCCGGGTCGCGTGCCTCGATGGCCTCCCGACCGGCCCCGTCGTCCGCCTTGCCGCCGGCGGCTACGTCCTGGCCGCGCTGACCAGCGGCGGCGACCTCTACTGCTGGGGCGGCTACCCCGGCCGCACGCCCGTCCTGGCCGCCGGCCTGTCCGGCCAGCCGGTCCCCGTCGTCGTCGTGGACGCCGACACCGGCGCCGAAGCCGACGTCGCCGACATCGCCGTCGGCGACTCGCACATGGTCGTGCTGACGCCCGAGCGCCGCGTCTACGTCGTCGGCCACAACGCCAACGGCCAGCTGGGCCTCGGCCCCGCCCGGCCCGCCGCCGCTACCTGGACCAGGCTGCGTCTGGCCCTCCGCCCGCACGAGTCCGTCACGGCCGTGGCCGCTGGCCCGCGGAGTTCCTTCATCTTGACCAATGGGCCGTAGAAAGCTTGACAAACAAAACATCAAAGAGTGCTTCTCACAGCCAGCATTGTCATCTCTAACGGCTCCTTTTTGATCTCAACCTGGTACTGATACATGGCGCCTCGGCTGTGTCTTGCCTCTTCTCACTCTCTGGTTCACGCACGAAGCAGCAGACATGATATTGTTTCTTCCCCCCCCCCCTCTCGTAATCAGCTATAGGTTGGTCAGGTAGTCCTCGATTTCCTGCGGCGTCAGCTTGCGGAACCGCGGCCCCCGCGCGCCCTCTACGCCCTCCACGCCCAGGAGGTGGTCCGCCGGCGGGCCGACAATGCCTGTACCTGTTAGCCATGAAACACGGATCGCTGCTGTGTAAAAAGAAGAGGAAGAAGAAAAAAGAAAAAAGAAGAAAAGAGAAAAGGAAAAAGAGAAAAAGAAAAAAAGAAAAAGAAAAAGAGAAAGAGAAAAAAAAAAAGACATACCAATCTCAATGGTCTCGCCGTTCATCTCGCCCTCAATCGTCTCCTTGAGCGTCAGCAGCGCAATGTGCACGGCGTCCTCGAGCTCCAGGCCCTCCGTGTACCGCTTCTCCAGAAACGTCTTGGCCGACGCGGCGCTCTTGCCAATCGCCGTCGCCTTCCACGGAAAGTAGCTGCCCGACGGGTCCACCTGGTACAGCATCGGCCCGCCCTTGAGGATGCCGCCCGTCTTGCCCGTCGGCTTCTTCTCCTCGCCCGCCGCCAGCGCGTCCGCCGCCGCCGCCGCCGAGGAGCTCTCCTCCCGCTTGTTGTCCGCTGCCGCCGCCGCCTTGGCCGCCGCCTTGACCGCCTCCTTCTCGAGCTCCTCGTCCGACAGGATGCCCTCGTCCCAGCCCGCCACCAGCAGGCTCACCCCGTACGGCCGCACGCCGCCCGACTGCGTCGCCTCCTGCATCACGCGCGCCACGTCCTGCACCAGTATCCGCGTCGGCGGGTACTCGTTGTACACGCGCTTGTAGCCCGAGTGCGACACCTTGCGCGCGCGGTCCACCAGGACCCGGTAGTCCGGGCCCATGCCCGCGTACACCATGCCAATGTCCGGCGTGATCAGCGAGATCTTGGACTGCGACGACGGGTCCGCCAGCGGCGACGACGACTTTTTCTCCGTGGCCAGAACGATGCCGTTGGTGGCTGCGGCACGTTAGATGAGCACAAAGCAACGTCTCCCCTCGTCTTCCCCCCCCCGTCTCTTTCCCCCTCTCGTCCACCAAAACTCACCCTTGATACCCAAGGCCGTAACACCTTGGTTTACCGCGTTCAGAGCATACTCTGCCACGGTCAGCTCTATCCGCCCCCTTGGCACTCCCGGCTGGCGTGGACAAACATACCAATCTGTACCAGCTTTCCACTGTTGTGTTGGCACGCAAATTAGCAGCTGGAGTCCCCGCCGAGAATAAAAGCAAACGGCACACCAAACGGCACACCAAACGGCACACCAAACGGCACACCCGACCTACCTGGGGGAGAACGTCGTCAGCGAGAAAGAGTACCGGTCAGCCATGGTGATGCGAGCCGGACGATATGCGAAGAGAAGCGGTGTTGGCCAATATATCCAGGGCAGGAAAGCTTGGTGGCGCAAAATCGAGAGAAGCGAGGGGGAGGAGGGAGGGGGGGGGGGGGGGATTTGCGTTGCAATCAAAGCCCGTGCCTGTTGTCTGGGTTGGTGGTTGGTGTAGCCTGTAATGGCGGCGCCCAGCTGAAAACGGACAGGTGCGAGACGTGAAAGCGTGGCTGCAGCGGTATCGTCGTCGTCTGGAGATGCGAGGTGAAGCTTTGCGGCGATGAGCTTTGCTGGCTGCTTCAGCGGGCGTTGCAGCCCCCCCAAAGCTGCTAGGCACACCGCACGGTTGCGCGTCGAGCTTCTCTGATTGGCTGCAGCTCCAATGCAGCAAAGGAGGCGACTGGATAGTTGCATATATCTCTGGCGGCCTCAGGCACCAGGTGCCAAAAAACTAGCCGGAATTTCGGAGTGCAAAGCAACTTTTTAGCAGCAATTCCTCTGGGACAGGACAGAATTCGAGAAAAATCTATATACAAAGCAGCTCGCATTGTCTCCAGCCAACGCAGCCGAACCCCGTGGAAGGCGGCAGAGAAGCTACCGGCCGCCTATGCATATGGAGTACTAGGCGTCTGTTTCTTTATATACAAATCTCCATTTCTCATTTGAGGGGGGGGGGCCGCTCTTTCCATTGTTGTCATCTGTCCTTTTTTCCCCATCATCTCCTCCCGAGAAAAATGACACGGGCTGGTTTCACTGCCGGCTGAGCCGAGTGACCAATTCGAGGACTGAAACGGGCGCCGCACTTTCTTTTACTTGGCAGACGAAAAAGGCTCTGCGCTCGCCACCGTCTACGCTTCGTCGGGGTGTCGCCAGCATGGACCTCCTCCGGCCTCGACATCCGCGTCTGGCAACAGGCGAAGACGCACCGGCTGCTGACCCCGGCACCGGCGGCGAGGGCGCAGCAGCAGCCGGAGAGCCGGATGCCGTGGCCATGAGCACGGCCCACGACGCCCTCCCTGGCGGCCGAGCCGGCAGCCGAGCCGGCAGCCGGGCCGGTAGCGACATCTCGGAAGAGCAGCCGGCACCGCAAAGGCGTGCGGGCCGGAGGCGGCGCTACAGGTCGCGGACCTGCCGCATCTGCCTCGAAGTTGTGCATCCTACCTTTGAAGCTCCGGCCGCCGAAGCGGCTGGCGCGGGAGACGCAGGAGACGCGGCAGACGCCGGCGACGCCGCCGCCGCCCATGTGCACGACGAGGGCGGCGCCGGCCTGGAGGTCGACGACGGCGTGGTCGCCGCCCTGGTGGAGGCCGCCATCACGCTGGGCGGCCAGGCCGTGACAGCGGCGGCGGCCGCCGTCGGCCGGGCCGTGTCCAAGATCATGCCGACGATGCCGACGATGCCGGCCATGCCGGCGGTGCCGGCGTTTCTGCACAGCGACGGGCCGCGCGTGCGCTACGTGTCCGAGAACCCCGAGGACGGCCGGCTGATTAGCCCCTGCCGCTGCCGGGGCTCGCAGAAATACGTGCACGAGGGCTGCCTGCAGGCGTGGCGCCTCTCGCAGCCCATTTCCGACCGCCACTACTGGACCTGTCCGACCTGCGGCTTTGCCTACCGCCTGCAACGCCTGCGCTGGGGCCGCTGGATCTCCCACAAGGCCACGCGCGTGCTGCTGACCCTGGCCGTCTTCTGGGCCGCCATCTTTCTGCTCGGCTTCGTCGCCGACCCGCTCATCGACCTGTGGATGGACCCCGGCGGCGTGCTGGCCGACACGCTGGGCGGCGCCGTCGGCGTCGGTGCTGGCGGTGGCGGTGGAGGCGCCAACATTGTCATCATACAGGACGGCGTGCTCTGGACCGACTTCTTGCACCTCGCCGACAAAACCGCCGGCGGCAGCGCCGCCGCCGCCGACAACCCTGCCATCTTCCCCCTCGACGTGGCTGCCGCCGCAGGCTTCGGCGGCCGCCTGGCCGACTGGGCCGAGCACTTTCTCAAGGGCTTCTTCTCGCTGGGCATTGTCGGCGTCCTCAAGACGTTCCTGGTCGTGTCGCCCTTCACCTGGTGGAACATGCGCGCCGTGGGCGCCGGCCGCGCGCGGCGCCAGACCGGCGGGCGCGCCCGTGTGGAGGGGCTGGGCTGGATGTTTGTCCTCGTTGGCGCCTTTACATTTCTCGGCGTGAGTGGCAGTCCATTGCCTCCCTTCCCCTGTCCCGGACGTTGTTTGTGGCTGACCGTCTGCAGGTGGTGTGGAAGGGCATTGGTTATGTGTGTCGGCGCTTTCTCGAACATGCCACCGAGAGGATCGTCGACATCCAAGCGGAGGGCGAAGACAGCGACGACGACGGCGACTACGACAACGACGACGACGACGACGACGACGCAGTCGACGTCAGTGGCGATGAACAGTGACGGGCCTCCATAGGTCTGCTTGTATCCCTCCTTCATAGCAACAGCGGCCAGTGCATTTGATTTCATGATTATACGAGGTAATTCATCAGCGAAACATTCTGCCAACACTGTTTTTTTGCTCTTGCTCTTTTGCTTGTTTTGCACACTCTTAAGTTGTCTGGACGATCCACCTCCGTGTCGAGCCAACTAGTCTGTGTGCAGAGATCAAACGTGTCCCGAGTCGTCCTCTTCATTCTGAAGAGGCGGCCTTCTTGCTGGAGTTGTCGGGCGTTATGCCGGGCTGTTCTCCGCCATGCAGAGGGTTTCGGGGCACTCGTCAACCCCTACTTTACGTTGCGCTCCGGTTTCCAGGTCGGGCTGGCGGGCTCTGCCTGCTGAGCCCGTTTTTGCCTGGTGCTCGCTCTTTGATGCCTTTCTTGGGCACAACAACCTCCAGCAAGGATGCGAGCCGGGGCAGGTTGATACAGTCTTTCATCGTAAGATACGTGCTTGTTGTTGTAGACTTTCCTCCGTTCCACCAGGCAGATTTAGTGGTGGTGGCACTGCAGGACAGAAAGAAGGCTGCGTTGGACCAGAAGAGTGAACTTTTTCATCGTGTAATTGGCACTTTCACACAGACGCCTCTTGGTCGCGTAATATGCCGTCTGGCTACGGCGGATCAATCTTTTTATCTTGCTTGAAGAATTTTACCCCTTTCTTTAAATCACGAGTTAGGGGCGCTACGGCGTAGTTCCTGGGCTGAGGTAATACGCCTAATTGACGTGCTGAAAGGCGCCCCCCCCCCCCACCCGTAGCGGCACGTGAATTTGCCCACTTCTGGTAACCGGGACGCGCCAAAGGGGCTCTCTAATAATAACGGGGCCTCGATTTCATATCATTTGTCCTTTTCTCTCGACTCCCTTTGACCCATTTCTGGCCTTCATCTGGAGAACGGGAGCAAACCAAGCAAGAGCCCGTGAGCGAAACGAGCGGAGGCTTTCTTTCAGTATTGCTATTGTCTTCTACTCGGCCAGTGCCTGGCTCAACGACTTTTTTTTCTTCTTCTCTTGACCCCCCTTTCTCTCTCTCTCCCTCTTTTCTCTGCAGCGGCAAATCTTCACGCTCTTTAATTTCTTTTGGCTCTCTCTCTCTTTTATTTCCCTCGTCGGCGACAGCACAAGGCAATCGACTCTATGCCGCTTCTGCACGCATTGGCGAATCTCTACACATACGCTGTCCATACTGTCGAATCCACTACGTCTGGGGCTCCCGATCCCTTCGTTGACCTGAGCTTTGGTGGCAAACGGCCCTCCTGCCCTTGATCCGCACCACCCACCCACCCCCCCCCCCCGTCCGTTGGGATCGCAAGCGACGCCCGCGAAACGTACAGCTTCGGCCGAGAGGGAATCTCGCAAAGGCGCAGACTTTTTTTCATTCCTCTCTCTCTCAGTCTCTCTCTGCTGCGTCAACTTTTACCATTCAATCTCCACACAATTTCCGCCATGCATTTTGCCTACCCACCACGCAAGAACTCCAATGCCTCTGCATTCAAACCGCGGTCATCGCGGCTGCCACTGCCGCGGCGCAGCCGGACGCGCCTCTTTGTGGCGGTTGGTCTTTTCGCCCTTGCGGTGATCTTTTTGCTGTCGCGGGGGCAGAGCCGGCCGAACACGTGGGTGGCAGCGCACCAAAAGGCGGCGGTCGAGGCGGGGAGGCCGCCAGCAGCAGCAGCAGCCGGCGGCGGCGGCGGCAGCGGACAGTTGGGGGCGGCGGCGGCGGCGCAGCAGGCGGCGGAGATACCGTGGTCGTCGATCGGCTACATGCCGGCCGGGGGCAAGCCGGCGGTGGTGCTAGTGACGGTGTTTGACGAGACCAACTACCACGGCGCGTACCTGGACCTGGTGCGCGAGAACCGCAAAAAGTACGCGGAGCGGCACGGCTACGCGACCTTTTTCCCAAAGGTCGGCGAGTACGACCTCAACGGGTCGCCGCTGTCGTGGACCAAGGTGGTGGCGATGCGGCACGCGCTGACGCTGTTCCCGGACTGCCGCTACATCTGGTACCTCGAGCAGGACGGCTTCATCATGGACATGGCCGCGTCGGTCGAGGCCGACATCATGGCGCCGGCGCGCGTGGACGCGCTGATGATCAAGGACTACCCCGTGGTGCCGCCCGACAGCCTGATCAAGACGTTTGCGCACCTGCGCGGCAAGGACGTGGACTTTCTGCTGACCCAGGACCAGGACGGGCTCTCGACCGCCAGCTTCATCATCCGCAACGGCGCCTGGGCCCAGTTCTTCTTCGAGACCTGGTACGACCCGCTGTACCGCTCCTACAACTTTCAAAAGGCCGAGTCGCACGCTCTGGTACGTCTTTCTGTCCCTCTTTCTGTCTCTTTTTCTGTCCCTCTTTCTGTCCCTCTTTCTGTCCCTCTTTCTGTCCCTCTTTCTGTCCCTCTCTGTCCCTCTTTCTGTCCCTCTCTGTCCCTCTCTTTCTCCCTCCCTAAGCTAACCGTACAGGAACACATTGTCCAGTGGCACCCGACGATCCTGTCCAAGATGGCGCTCGTGCCCCAGCGCACCATCAACGCGTACAACAAGAACGAGCGCGGCGCCAAGTACGAGCCGGGCGACCTGGCGGTGCGCGTGCAGAGCTGCAGCCACATGAGCTCGAGCGTCTGCGAGGCCGACATCAAGCCGTTTACCGACGTATGGCGGGCAGCCTGATTGGCAGGCTTTTCAGACGACAAAGAGGCTCCCCTTGCCTGCCGTCGAGCGCGACATGTCTTACGGTTCTTTTTCTTGCCATGTTCTTCCATCTTCAGAGTCGATTTCTACGCCCTTTCTCAATCTTTTTTCAACCCTTCCATCTCCCAACACTTGATTCTACACACATCCGCATAACCCAACGGCGGAAACGAGGGCTGGGCGGAAAGAGAGAGGGGCTCCCTTCTTATTTTTTTGTTTTTGGCGGTGCTGGCACGTTTCATATTGGTCTCGGCAAAAGGGCGACAACAGGGAGGGACGAAGGGGAAGGATGTGCATGGTGTACATGGCGGTGTAGTCTAGCCGGACGAGGCCACGAGGGAGAGCCCTCCCCCTCCCCCTTCACCCCCCACAGGCGAGAAGGGAAGGGTGTGTGCAGGAGGCGGAACGGGATTGGCGTTGCCAGAAAGGATGCGTGTGTGTCTATGGATTATATAAAGTGTGCATGTTTGTGTCTTTGTTATCTTGTCCCTCATCTTCGTCCTCTTGATGTCCCCCTGATCTTCGCCTCTTGGTGTGTTGGCTATGGATGCATACCCTTGTCATGTCTCTCCTACTACTGTATGCCTAAACTATTTTTGACTTGAGAGTGTGATTCACTAATAATTCTAGACGTGTGCCAAAGGGGACAAGCGGTGTGTGCAGAGCATGGCAACGAAAAAAGGGCAAACAAACAGCATGCATGCGTAGGCGGCTGTGGAGGCTGTATTACAAGAATGCACAGGCGACATGTAAAGATGAAGCCATCCATGGAGGACGGCTTCCCGACACCGCCGTTGGAAAGGGCCGGTGGATGCGTCTCGTGAAACCCGTTTCTGGTCGGGCGGCCCGGCGGCCGCTACAGCTCGCTGTCCGAGTCTGAGCGGCCGTGGCGGTGTGGATTCAGGTGCTCCTGCATCATGGCTTCGGCGTCGCCGACCTGGCGCCGCTCGGATATCTCGCGCGTGCGCAGGCGTTTGTGGGCGGTGAAGAGGAGCGGCCTGGGCAGTGTCGGGGGCAGTGTCGGGGGCGGGCCGGGGCGGGGGCGGGGGCCCGGGGGTGGTGTGGCGGCGGCATGCGTCAGTCCTCGGGAGCGGCGGGGCTCCCTCGTGACGGCTAGTTGCTATTGCAGCGGCTCGGAGGAGCTGGAGAGGCGGTTGAGGTGCAGGTAGACGTCGGTGCCGTAGCCCTCCATGCTGATGAGCTTGAGGTCGCCGCCAAAGTAGCGGGCGTAGAGGCGCGAGATGGGCAGGCCGTAGCCGAAGCCGGCCATGGGGGCCTTGAAGTCGTTCTTGTCAAAGTCCGGGTCGAGGTTGGGGGTGCGGTCGACGGTGGTGTACATGTAGGTCCAGACGAGGGGGATGGCGCTGCGCGGGATGCCGCCGCCCTCGTCGGAGATCTTAATGGTAATGTCCTCGCGGCCCTCGGCGACAATGACCTTGGTGACGGGGAAGTCCTGCTTGTCCTGGCCGTGGGTCTCGACGACGGCGCGCAGCGAGTTCTTGAGCGTCTCAAAGAGCATGTGCGACAGGTGGCCCGGGACGTACATAAAGTGCAGGTTGGGGTTGCAGACGAGCTGGATCTTGGGCGACTCGAAGAGGCCGTAGTGGTCCTCGCACACGAAGCGGGCGTTCTCAATGGCCTCCTGGGCCAGGTCGTGGACGTTGGTCTGGGTGCAGATGATGCCGACGTAGGTCGGGTCGCGGTGGTGGCTCTGGTCGGACAGGGCAATGTGCTGGCCGATGAGCATGCGGATGCCGATGCGCGACATGTAGAAGCGGTCGAGGAAGGACTGGATGTTGTGGTCGATCTGCATGCGCTGGCGCCGCCGCTTGTACTCGAGGATGCCCTGGGCCATGGTGGTGACGACGCCGTCGTGCCGCCGCTTGATCTTGTGCAGCGTCTGGGCGAAGCGCTGGTTGTAGAGGTGCAGGTCCGACGGCCACGTGCAGCGGTCGTCCACCCAGGCAAAGTAGCGCCGCGCCGAGGGCTGCTTCCGGGAGAGGCCGCCGTGGCCGTGGTTGCCGCCGTGGCCGTGGCTGCCGCCGTGGCCGTGGCCGCCGCCGTGGCCGTTAAAGTCCACCTGCGACGTGTACTGGCCCTCTTCGATGCTCGGGTTCGGCGTGGCCTCTGAGAGCACCAGCCCGTTGCGCGCGCCGTCCCGTGCCGGCCGTATCAGCTGTTCGCGGACGTCCTTGTCGAGCCGCGGCTTCGGCAGCGTTGTGATTTCCTGCCGGGCGTCAGCACGATCCCTTGAGGGCAGCATGTTCCAAAGTAGGCAGCATGTTCAGAGTGCAGCTACACACCTCAAACGACTGCGCGTACCAGTCCTGCACTTTGCGCACCGAGGGCATGTCGCTGAGGCCGTCCGGCAGGTTCTCGAGCTCCTGCACGCGGTGGGCCAGCCGGATGGGCAGCTCCTCGGCCAGGAACTGTGATGCGCGGAAGAGCGTGCCTGGAGGTCAGGATCAACGTCACGGCAACGTCACGGCATCCACTGCACACCACGCCGACACACCTGTAGAGGGCCGCTCGCCAAACTGGACCATCTGCCGCAAGCTGACGCCCGTGGCCGGGAAGCTGGCGTAGTGCTTGATGGTGTCCATCAGCTGGTCGGTCTTTTTCCACGACA
Source organism: Graphilbum cf. rectangulosporium (assembly GCA_019925645.1). Lineage (NCBI taxonomy): Eukaryota > Fungi > Ascomycota > Sordariomycetes > Ophiostomatales > Ophiostomataceae > Graphilbum > Graphilbum cf. rectangulosporium. The sequence goes on from JADHKI010000017.1 coordinate 230,360, forward strand.
TGATGGCGGCGCTGCGAGAAGATGCACCGGTTACCAGCGCCGGACCATGAGAGGGGGAGAGAGGCGAGAGGCGAGAGAGGTGAGAGGCGAGAGAGGCGAGAGGCGAGAGCACGAGAATGAGAGAGCACGAGAATGGCGTCAAGAAGAGTCGTGCTCCCGGTGGAGGTCAGATCGCGGCCGATCGATGAGGTCAGATCCGTGTGAACACAGAGAGCCGGCAACGATGCAAAAAAGTGGTCTCTGGCTGTCTGTTTTGGCAGCAATTGACAAGATGCAGACACACAGAACGAGCGGCAGCGGCAGCGGCAGCGTCGGCGGCAGCGGCGGGCGGCGGCGGAATGGCAGAGCGAACACGCGGGAAAAGCGGGCAAACGGAGCAGAGCCAAGGGAGGAGGCTGTGACGGCAAAAAGCTGGCGTTGCTGCGCGGGCCAGACGACAAAAGCTGGGGTGACTCTTACGCTGCACCGCACTAGCCCCGACAGCTGCCGCACTCGCTGGCAAGCCCCCCCCCCCCCTCCCAGAGCCGAAAACAGCCCGCTGCGGCGGCTGTGGGCTGGTGTGGGGTTGGCCAATGGGGTCAGGCTTTGCGCGCCGAGGTAAGTATCGCACACAGCGGGTGCCAGCCGAGCCGCGCCCACTGTGCGGGCAGGCCACGAACGGCACTGTTTGCGTCAGTGTGCGACGATGCCGTCGAGATCATCACGTGTGCGAAATGCCGTCGAGATCATCATGTGTGTGCGAAATGCCGTCGAGATCATGTTTGCACCGTCTTTAACGACAACAGGTTTGGTAGGTCGAAGCAGCTTCTACAACAGGCTCGCAAACACTGTCGTCAAGTCGTCTCAAGCATGGCTGCGCTGAAAAGCCGATAGAACGATATCATTTACGGCGGGCAGCACGCGGACGATATCATTTACGGCGGGCAGCACGCACGCTGCAAGAGGAATCTTTCCCGAGCATGGCATGGCCTGTCACGTGCCTCCCACTACAAGGCTTCAGACGCCTGTCCAGTATCTCTCACTCACTGATGCCTAGCTCAGCCGCGGGGTCTCCAGGCTCTCTGCGCCACGCCAGCGCTATCCCATCGCCCATGGCAGTTTAATTCCGGGGGCCATGGCCAGCCAGCCGCCACAGAGGCCTGTTTCCGGCCACTTTTTCCCCCCTCTGAGCTTCAACTGCCCCCACCACTTGACTCTCGCGAGGCGTGACGCTTTGATAGTAGGTGCTCATTCTTTCATTCTTGATCTCGAATACGCCTCCTAGGATCTCGCCGTCGCCGCTTTCTCGCCGCCCGCCGGCCGACTGTCGACAACCAGCTCACCGACCTGACATCGTCTGCATTGCAGAGACATCTTCAAAGCAACCCTCGCCGCATGATCAGACCACCGCCGACAACGACAACGCTCCAGACGCAGGCAAAACTGTCCTTGCGAGCACCGCCAAGGCTTGCCTCCGGTTCGCGGCCAGGCCTTTTTCCGAGCCGGGCGCGGCCAGAAACAGACCTTGTGCTGGGACGCAACAAACACCAAGGCGATTCGCTCTACCCCTGGTGCCTCTAGAGCGCTCTCCTGATCCGACGCTGCCATCCTGACTGCCAGCGTACCTACAACCGTTTGGCGGCTTGCTGCCTCTGGGGCGAGCCGAGCGTCATGGCCCCAACACCAAACTCGACGGCATCGTCGTCGAGCGCAAGGTCACCAGAAGAGCAGTTTCGCGTCGTGCGCAAGAGAAACCGGGTGCCACTGAGCTGCTATCCATGTCGGACGAAGAAGTGAGTGCGACCCAGGGCCTTTGAGGGGGATGACACGTCGGGGGGAGGCAGACACATGTCGTTGGGGGAGGGGGCATGACATGTCGTTGCGTTTGCTGACCGTTGCTTTTTTTTTTCAAACCAGATTGTAAGCATGACCCGAGTGTGGAGAGTCTGCCGTTACAGCTGCTGACGCCAGCGCAGGAAATGCGATCGGGGGCATCCGTGCAGCAACTGCGTCAAGCGCGACGGCGAGAACACGCTGGCATGTTCCTATGCCGCGCCCGTGAGCCGGAAAAAGGGGCAGGCGTCGGCGACCGCCAGCCCCGACGACATGCAGATCCGCATAGACCGGCTCGAAGGCCTGGTCCTCTCGCTGATGCACAACGGCGGCACCTTTGACAACGCCACGGCCGAGGCGGCCGCAGACATCCTGCCCAAGCGAAAATCCACGAGCAGGACCGACAGCACCGCCGCCTCGGTCGGCGAGGCCCCGGTGGGGGCGCTGCGCAACGGCGGCGGCGGCGGCGTCGGCATTGACGTTGACGTCGACGTCGACGTCGACGTCGACGCCGCCGACGACAACGAGAGCGACGTCGACGACGGCCTGGCCACGTCGCTGGGCGTCCTCAAGGTGGACGTGAACCAGGGCAAGTCCATGTACATGGGCCAGGAGAACTGGCACACCATCCTGGCCGACCTGGCCGAAGTCAAAAACTACTTTGCCCATCACCGCAAAGACCTGGAGAAGAGCTACGAGCGGGTGCTCATGAGCAAGCCGGCCACGTCGCGCGAGGCGCCGACCTTTCTCTTTGGGGCGCCGCCCACCACCGAGGCCGACCTGCGGGCCGAGCTGCCGCCCAAGTCGCACATCCTCGCGCTGTGCAGCCGCTACTTTAGCTCCATGGACAACGCCGTCGCCCTCGTCCACGCGCCCACGTTCAACACCCAGCTGCGCAACCACTGGAAGGACCCGTCCGCCACGCCCATCATGTGGCTCGGCCTCCTCTACGCCATCCTGTGTCTGGCCATGCAGAGCTACCACAAGGTCGGCGACGAGCCGCCCGAGTGGAAGGGCCGCGCCCTCGAGCTCGCCTCGCTCTACCGCATCCGCACCGTCCAGTGCCTGGCCACGGCCGACTACACCAAGCCGGCCGAGTACACCGTCGAGACCATGATCCTCTACGTCTTTGGCGAGTACTCGTCCCGCTGGGACGCCGATCTGGGCCTGTGGCTGATCGGCTCGCTGATCACGCGCCTGGCCTTTCGCATGGGATACCACCGGGACGCCAAGTGGTTTCCGTCCCTCACGCCGTTTCAAGCAGTAAGTAGGGAGAGAGAAGAGGAGAAGAGAAGAAGAGAAGAAGAGAAGAAGAGAAGAAGAGAAGAAGAGAAGAAGAAGAGAAGAGAGAAGAGAGAAGAGAAGAGAGAAGAGAGAAGAGAAGAAACCTGGCTGCCTGCGCCGACTGACTCGCTTCAGGAAATGCGACGGCGAACATGGGCGCTGGTCAGAATGACAGACGTCATCTTCTCGTACCAGGTGTCGCTCCCGACCATGATCTACGACCACGACTGCGATACGCAGCTGCCGCTAAACATCTTTGACGAGGAGTTCGGCCCGCAGACCAAGGTCCTGCCGCCCTCGCGGCCCAGCACCGAGGCCACGCCGATGAGCTACATGATTGCCAAGGTCCGCCTGTGTGTCGAGTTTGGCAACATCCTGCAGGCCACCACGCGCGTTGGCAAGCCGGTGCCCTACGACGAGATCCTCCGCTTCGACTCCCGGCTGCGCGCCATCAAGCGGGAGCTGCCCGCACACCTGCAGATGCAGCCGCTGGACAAGTCGCGCGACCCCATCACCATGATCATCGCCCGCTTCAACATTGACATCCTCTACCAGAAAATCATGTGCATGCTGCACCGCAAGTACCTGTCACGAGCGCGCCAGAACCCCCGCTACGCGCACTCGCGCCGCAGTGCCATTGAAGCCTCCATCGAGACCCTGCACCACCTCGAGACCCTCAACCGCGAGTCACAGCCCAACGGCCGGCTGCGCACGATCAAGTGGTACGTCTCGTCCATTGCCACCAAGGACTTTCTGCTCCCCGCCATGCTCGTGGCCCTGGAAGTGCGCTTCGACTGCCTGGGCGGCCAGCAGGCCAAGACACCGTCCGCATCGTCGTCGGCGGCGGCGACAGCGGCGGCAGCGGCGGCAACGGCGGCAACGGCGACAGCGGCGACAGCGGCGACAGCGGCGACAGCGGCGACGGCGGCGACAGCCTCTTCGCCCCAGCAGTCGCAGTTTTGGACGCTCGAGCAGCGCAAAGAGATGCTCTCGCTGCTCAACATGGCCAAGGAGATCTGGCAGCCGCTGGCCGACGGCTCCATGGAGGCTTTCAAGGCCTACAACATTGTCCGCATTGTCCTGGAAAAGATTGACGAGGCAGATACCACGCCCATGGGGCCGAGGATGCGGGACGTACAGGTCGCCTTTGACCTGGACACCGACAGCACCCGTCTAGGCGTGGCCGACAACAGCGGCAGCGGCGGCAGCGGCAGCGGCAGCAGCAGCGGCAGCAGCGGCAGCCTGGCCGCTTCCTCCGCCACCGGCGCAACGCCCGCCGCCAACCCGGGGGCGGCCTTTGCCGGTCAAGGCATCCATCAACCGCCATCCAACCTGCCAATGGCAGCGGCGTCTGCTGCCAGCCTCATGGCCGACATCGCGCCCGGCCTGGCCGGCGGCAGCCTGGCCGGCGGCATGTACGGCGGCATGATCCCGCAGGAGGCGTACGGCACCCTGCCTCCACCGCTGGAAACGACGCCGGCCGACGTCCTGGACGCCCCGGTCGTCACGCCCCCCGAGTTCCAGGGCGACTTCCTCAGCTCCATGGTCGGCTTCAATTTCGGCAACGCCTTTGCCAACAACAACATGGCCGACAGCATGGATTTCACCACGAACCTGGACTGGGTACGTCTCTCTCCTGCGCCGATTGTGTCTCCTCCGTGATCTGCCAAGATGGCTAACCAAGACCTGTGCAGGACACGCTGCAAAACTACGCCCAATCCGGCACGTTTGCCTCTGATCACTCCATCTTCTCGGGCATCCCCGACCAATCGCTCGCCGACGACGGCCATCTCGGCTCCAGTGCCGGCAACGGCAACATTTTCTTTGGTGCTCCCAACATGCCAGACACCGGCCCGAATGCTTCCTGAGTCACGCGGTGTGCCTGTGTCCGTCAGGTCTGCGAGCTTGGCTGAGACAGGCGGCCATCAGGGGAACAGCTCTTGGGGCGGGCTATCATGGGATAGCCCGATACGGTTGGGTACTGTACCATACTCGATTCGTGCTGCTCGGTCATGTTTCTGTTTCGTGTTGCTTTGCGAGTCTTTATAGAGGCGTCTTTGGCTGGCGCAAAAATCGGGAAGGATCTCTCAATTCACCTGCAGACAAATACCACCTCCCATCTCAGCCTGTCTACTGCTTGTCGGCATCCGTTGCCGACTTAACGAGCCTTATTAGACAAAGATATCCTACTTGAGCACGGCGGAGCAGATACTCTGAACATATCATGTGTCATCTTCTGATTTATGCATGGATCAGCATGTTTCCCTATATGCCCTGGCAGGGATCCAATAACAACGCTCGCAATGTGTATCTAGAGTACAAGTCCCGCACAAAATACATGATCGCCGTAGACGGCTGTGCCTTACCACCCGCAATTGTACATGTTTTTTCTCAAAATTCCAAAAGCAAAGACCGGGTCAACCCGTCTCCTCTCACAGTCCAAAGGCCGTCAGGGCCGTGTGCCAGTACTGCAGGCGGCCAGACTCGCTGACATCGGCCTGCACACAGCCCATGTAAGCATCGAAGCCGGCATCGGTGCCGGTAGCCAGCTGTGCGCGCACGTCCGCCGAGCACTGGGTTGCCAGAAACCAGGCGCCGCTGGCAAAGTTGTACTCGTCCGGGGTGACCAGGTCCAGGATGGCGTTGGGGTCGCTGCCGGCAGCGCTCAGGCCGGATGCCAGGGCGGGAATGGAGGCGGCGTACTTGGTGTTGAAGCCAATCATCTGCATATTGCTGGTTCCCTGGCCCGGCGTGCCGGGGTAGACGTTGTGGCGGAACTTGAGCTCGCCGGACTCGTAAGCCGTGAGGGCGAGCACGCCCGCAATCTCGGCCGGATTGTAGATGCCATACTTGACCATGGCCGCGATGAAATGGGGCGCTGCCTGGACAGCAGTGGCGCAGTCGGACGGGTAGGCGGCGCCGTCGCAGGTGGCGGACGTGGGCATGATCTGGGCGACGATCTCGGCAGCGGTGGTGACCCGGCGGAAAATGGCATGGTGGCCGGCCACCGGCGCAGCGGCTGCCTGGTTCACGCTGAGCGAGAGCAGCAGCAGCGACACGGCGGCCAAAACGGAGCGGCGAATATAGGACGACATGTTGTAAGAATGGGACGCCTTGTCAAAGCTTGTGCAAGGGAGAGGCAAAAGTAGACTTCGTTTGCAATATATGATCAAGAGCACAGCTCTAGATTCGGTCGAGTTTGGTCACAGCACAAACAGCAGACCAGGCCGTCGGTGCAGTCTCTTTTATGCAACGGGAACCAGTCTCTTGCAAAGCTGAACAGTGGTGGAGGAAGCCAGAAACTGTTCAGAAAGAGGGCCTACGGTGAACTCGAGAAGCGAACAACGAAAAGAACGTAAAGATTGAGTTCAAAAAGAAAGGCAAGCAGTTGGAATAACGGAATCAAGCAGAAGAGAAAGAGGGAAAGTAGCTGAGAACCTGTAGAAGGAAGTGAAGAAAGAAAAAAAGAGAAAAAAAAGGGACGAAGCAGGGAGGCAGGCGAATAAAAACACGGGTAGCCCTCGCTGGCATGCGCGCCTCGTTCCTTCCTCAAGCGTCGCTGTCTGATGGAGTCTTACCGTTCGCATCGCCACCCCCCCCCCTGGGCTGAGAATTCCCCACATCCGTTGCGGAGAGCTAGAAAAGGAGGTTTTACGGATAGCGATCACTCGCGCTGGAATTCACAACAACAGCGCCCTGCCTTTGCCCGAGGTTTGGTCTCTTGCCGACGCGTTGGCAGCAGCGCTTCATACCTGGGGGGGGGCACAGGCACTGCGAAAAAGGCTCATCGTTGAGACGTGAAGGCAGAGAGAGTCCAGCGACGCTGCCTACAAAGGCACCAGAAACCCAAAAAGGAAAGAGGCAGCTTCTCGTCTCGTAAACCGCAGTTTAGGCTCAGCCAATGGCTGCTCGGGCTGGGCTTTGCGCCTCTGCACCCCCCGTTTCACGTCGGCGACGGCAGGCCCAATAGGAGGGCCGGCTTGGACCGCGGCTGGGGCAGTCGCAGCAGCCAATCGCAGGGGCCATTGCCGCCCCGCCGGGCTGCCCGTTTTGGTGCCTGAAAAAGGCATTTCTGCCACTAGAGGCCGAGCCCAGCACGGCCCAATCAGAGGGCAGAATCGACGCACGCACTTTGTTCATTACCCTTTTCGGAATAAGATTGATCTTTTATGAATAACGCAACCCCCCCCCCCATCAAAAAGAGCCTCTGGCAGATGCGATGGCACCGGCCAACGCTTCCGTGAACCATGTGGGCGTTTTGCTGCTTTCTTGGTTCATGTCCACTCGCACGTGAGCATCCAGCACTCTCACCAGTTCTGTGATCTCTCGATGTGGACAAAGCTATGAGAGCGGACACATGAACAGTCTGCCGCGTATTGACTGGACCGACGGGGCAAAAGAAGGACGACAAGAGCTCAAATGGCCGGCAACGACCCCCGAGAACACGCAGTTTCTGCGGCGAATGGCAGACAAACCTACCGCGGAGGAACCCATGCTGATTTCAGAGCAGCCTCTCCGACCGCTTCCGTCAAAGGAGAGGAGAGTCCCCGCGATGCAGAACAGAGGCACATGCTGCTTGGACACGGCGATTCTGAAAGCAGTGCCGGGGATTTTGGTGCAGAGGCCGTCCTGGCCGCCAGAAAAAGAAGCCGGCCATCACGATGGCGGCGCGTTTTCTTTCTTTTGGCCGTCCTCGCCAACATTTTCTCGTTGCTGCTTCTGGTCAAACTGGCCTTTTTCGGCCTCCCAGACGGCGCCGCCGCACCGGGCGCAACGAACGCGCCGGCTACGACGACACAATCGGACCCGGCAGATCCCGCGGTGCCCTCGGGCACGCCTTCGGCCGCGCCTCCGCCGCCGCCGCCGCCGCCGCCTCCGCCGCCGCCGTCGTCGTCGTCGTTCCGCCGCCCCGACAGCGACTATGTCCTGGACGCGGACTGGGATTTCAACGCGCCGCCGACGGTGCGGCAGTACCACTGGGTGATTGCCAACATGGAGGCCAACCCGGACGGCGTCTTCCGCACCATGACCACGATCAACGGCAAGTTCCCGGGCGAGCTCGTGCGCTGCAACGAGGGCGACACGATTGTGGTGGAGGTGGAGAACCGCGCGGTCAACGCCACGTCGCTGCACTGGCACGGGCTGTTCCAGAACGGCACCAACCACATGGACGGCACGCCCGGCGCCACGCAGTGCCCCATTGCGCCCGGCCGGTCGTTCCGGTACGAGTTTGTCGTCCGCGGCCAGGCCGGGACGTACTTTTACCACGGCCACCAGGGGGGCGACGCCCTCGACGGGCTCGTGGGCCCGCTGGTGGTGCACGCCCGGGACGAGGCCGCGCAGCAGCAGCAGCAGCTGGTGCCGTACCAGACCGACCGCGTCGTCATGGTGCAGGACTGGTACTACGACCTGTCGGGCCACCTGATGCGGGAGGCGCTGGCCGCGGGCAGCGAGTCGCCGCCGATGCCCAACGGCGCCCTGATCAACGGCGCCGGCGTGGTCGACTGCTCGCTGCATGCGGGCCGGCGCTGCGACAACGCCACGGCCCGGTACCCCGAGTTTGCCCTGCCGGCCCGCGCGAGCCACCGGCTGCGCTTCATCCACACGGGCGCCTTTGCCTGGCTGGAGGTCACGCTGGACCGGCACCACCGCCTGGCCCTGACGGAAATGGACGGCGTCCGGGTCGAGCCGTCGCCGGAAAAGAGCCTCCTGATCGCGCCGGGCCAGCGCTACAGCGTGGTGGTCGCGGCCGAGCAGGACCGGGACCCGGACCGGACGACTGCGTTTTGGCTGCGTGCGCGCATTGCCACGCACTGCTTTTCCGAATACGCCCTGGCCGACCACGACCACGCGGAGGCGCTGGGGATTGTGCGGTATACCGGGGGGGAGGGGAGAGAAGGGGAGGAAGAGAGAGGAGAGCAAGAGAGAGGGGAGGAAGAGAGAGGAGAGCAAGAGAGAGGAGAGCAAGAGAGGGGAGAGCCCGGGCCGGGCCCGAACACGGACCTGCCGACCACGGACAACGACAGCGGCGTGTTTGCCGTGGTCTGCCGCGACATGCAGACGCGGCCGTACCGGCCGGTGCCGGCGGTGGCGGCGCCGGCGTACGCGGACCACTCGTACTTTTTGCGGGTCAACCTCGAGATCGGCCCGTGGCGGCTGCAGCGCGGCTTCTTCAACAGCTCGTCCTATCGCGCCAACGTGTCGTCGCCGGCGCTGCACCGCGCCGTGGACGGGCTGCGCGGCAGCGGCGGCGCGGCGGCGGCGGCGGCGTTCCGCGTGAGCGGCGTCAACGGGGCCGCGTTTGACGCGGCGGCCGAGCTGGTCATCGGCCACGAGGGCCCGGCCGAGGTGGTGGACCTGGTGCTGCAAAACTTTGACGAGGGCAGCCACCCGCTGCACCTGCACGGGCACCAGATGTTTGTGCTGGGCCGCGGGCACGGCTACTTCCCCGGCTACGCGGCCCTCGGCCTGGCCGCCGCCGGCCGCGGGCTGCTGGAGCCCGGCAACTCGTCCGTGCTGGACAACCCGGAGCGGCGCGACGTGGCCACGGTCGAGGGCTTTGGCTGGACGCTGGTGCGCTTTGTGGCCGACAACCCGGGCCTCTGGAAGTTCCACTGCCACATGCTCTGGCACGGCGACGGCGGCATGGCGCTGCTCTTCTTGTCGCGCATCGACCTGCTGCAGCACTGGACCATTCCGGCCGCCAACCGGGCGCTGTGCGACGCCAGCATCGCCGAGCTGGAGGCCGGCGCCGTGCCCAAGGACAGCCTCTGGTTCGGGGCCAGCCCGGACCGGTGAGGCTGGAGGCCTCTCCTGTTTTGGAAAACGTTGATTTGGGGAAAAAAGGGCTCCTGTTTTGGAAAACGTTTGATTTGGGGAAAAAAGGGGCTGGCGTTTTAGCTAGGTATACAGGATATGTATGGAAACTCGCAAAGATCACGGCGGCTCAATTTGAAATCACCGAGAGCAACACCAACCATGACCCAGCCCGGGTGGCGTTCTTGCATGTCCAAAGCAAAGCGACCTTCTCTGCCGGCCTCGCCGTTTCCTGCCGGCCTCGACAATGTCCCGCGCCAGCAAAGTCGGGCCTAGTGTCTCCGCCACGATTTTGCGGCCTTGCATTCCGCCTTGAACTGCCGTGGGTATTCTCCGTCATCCGATGCGCAATGCAGCTGTATCCGTAGTCCATTTTTGTGTTTTTTTTTTCTGTTTCTTTCTGTTGTGCTTATGCGGCCGCCGCATCGGCCGCCTTGACGCTGTAGGCGGCAAAAAAGTCCTTGTCGGACTCGAGCTCCTCCTTGACCTGGGCAGCGTTAGCAAGGACGGGAGAAGTGAAGAAAGAAGAGAAAGAAAGAAGAGAAGAGAAAGAAAAGAAGAGAAAGAAAAGAAAGAAAAGAAGGAAAGAAAGAGGGAGCGTACAATGTCTAGGCCGCCGACGAGCTCGCCCTTGACCCAGAGCTGCGGAAAGGTCGGCCAGTCGGCGTACTCCTTGAGGCCCTGGCGCACCTCGTCGTCGGCCAGGATGTTGAAGAAGCCGTACTTGACGCTGTGCTCGCGCAGGATGGCCACGAGCTGGCGCGAGAAGCCGCAGCGCGGCTCGCTCGGCGTGCCCTTCATGAACAGCATCACGGGCGCCGCCTTGACCAGGTCGTCCAGGCGCTTGAACAGCTCCTCCTTTTGCTTCTGCGGGTCGGCGGGAGCGGCGGGCTCAACGGCGGCGGCGGCGGATGCGTCGTCCTGGAGCGGCGCGGCGGTCCCGTTGGCGGCACCGGCGGACGCCCCCTTGGCGTGGGCCTCGATGGCGGCACGCACCTTGACGGCGCTGCTGCCGCTGACCGTCTCCAGCACGCGGCCGGCGCGCAGCAGCACGAGGAACGGCACGGCCGTCACGTCGTACTGCTCGCTAATGTCGCTGAGGTCCTCGGCGTTGAGCGAGACCCACGACGTCGCCGCGCGGTCGGCCGGGTACTCGTCGGCCAGGGCCTGCAGCACCGTGGCCATCTGCGCGCAGGGCGCGGCCCATGGCGCGTGGAAGGACACGATCAGCAGCGTGGTCGGCGGCAGCGCCGCAAGGTGCGCTTCCCACTCTTTGACCGACTTGATCTCGCGGATGGTCGACATGGCTGGGGAGAGATGAGAGAGAGGAGAGAGAGGAGAGAGGGCTGAGAGGAAAGAGCTGAGAGAGGAGAGAGAGGAACTGAGGACGGAAAACCAAAGGAAAAGGGCTGACCGTTGAGTGCTGTTCACCAGGCGCTGGCCTATCGCTCTCCGATCAACGGGAGTTGTCACTGTCGAAAATATGGCTCTCCAGCCCCGCAGCCGAGGGGCGAGCACGCCGGCCGCCTATTGGTGCGCATTTCTTTGCGTCATCTGGTGGCGCCTGCCTTGCCGCCGGCTACGTGCAATACGGCATATGCGCATATCGCTCTAAGCAAAGTATAGCGCGTATCGCTCTAGGCGATTGGTCGCGCTACGAGGCCACGTCACGGAACGGCATGGTGGCGATCCAAATAGCAGAATCGGAATGGTCTCCAGAGGGTAGCTCTCGGAATGCGCGCCTCCACCGGGCTGACTGGCTGGCCGGCGACACACACACCCGGAGAAGCCAACTCAGCCACAGGCCGCTTTCGTCACGGCTTCGCCACACGCTGCGACCAGAAAAGAGAGGCCACGTGCGGCTTGCGGTCGCTTGCAGGGGCCGCGGCGGAAGAGATATCTGATGGAATCGAGGGATGACGGACGATGGAGGATCCGGAGAAAGTACGAGTTCTCGATGTGGCCCGATGGCCCTGGGTCCCGGAGTTGGCGGACCCAAGGCGCAACCCACTGTAAAATGGGCCTGCTAAGCAAGGCGCAGATGCGACACTAATGTATCTTGGAAGCAAAGGGTGTGGCTGGACTGGTCATGGGTGCCTGCGTGGAGTCGTTTTCCAGCATCTTCAGAGTGGCAGCAATCGATCTTCCGCAGTCGCTTTCATTTCATCTTCACAGTGGCAGCCATGGATCTTCCGCAGTAGGTGGCAATGGTCGACTGAATCTTTCGCCAAAAGTCCGGTCATCGGCCAAAGTCCAGCCGCTTGCATCTCGCTCCCCGCATTTTTATAGCGGTGCCTCTCGTATCTCCTGCAACCTGTGGCGTTTGTTCTGGAGGCCGCCCTGTACTAGATGGTTCTTAGTTTTTAGCATGCAGTGAAACCCGGTGGACTGCGCTCTCCACTACAGCGCCCCCCCCCCCCCTGTACGGAGACCGTCCCCAAACACTGTGTGCGCCGGCTTTTCTGTTCCCTGCCGCCGCCGTCTATTTTAATTTCATTATTATCCCGGACTTGAAAAAGAAAAAGCACCCCAGCACCTTCGTTCCCAAACGAAACGTCAGCCCGTCTCAGACTTTTTTTCCCGGCCATCTCCTTTCCCTCTACTCTCTCTCTCTCTGAGCCGCCGCCGCCCATTTGCAACAAACTTGATCACTGCCATTCGCATCAGCGCAGCATCATCACATCTCCCATCTCATCTCCCATCACAAAAAGAACAAGACACCACCACAATGTCCAACCAGGGATACTACCAGCAGGGTCCTCCCCAGCACTACGGCGCGCCCCCGCCGCAAGGCTACCCCCAATACCCTCAACAGGTATGTCGCGTGTTCTGCTCTGCGCGTGCCCGGCTTTTGCCTCATCTTGACACCTCGTCTTGACGCCTCGTCTTGACACCTTTTTGCTTGACAAAGGCTAACTCTTTAGGCGTACGGCCCTCCCCAGCAACCCTACTACCCGCCCCAGGGCGGCATGCAGTACCAGCAGCCGCCGCCAGCGCAGAAGCAGGGCGGCGGTGACGGCTGTCTCAAGGCCTGTCTGGGCGCCGCGCTGTGCTGCTGCATCTGCGACGAGAGCATGGACTGCTGCCTGGACTGCTGCGAGATCTGCTAAGCGCGCCACGACGAACGGTACCACATGCAACGACAATGCCCCTTTTTTTATTTTGAAGACCGGCCGCGAACGCGTCGCATCATCTCCGTCCTCTCTCTCTCTCTCTCCGGTAGCACCGGGACGAAGACAGGGATGGGCACGGAATGCCGGTGACATGTCACGGTCGTCGATCTGACCGCTGTCTCGCTGGGTTTTTGGGACACGGGGTCTGCGGTTACGGGATTGGTTTTAATGCCCTCTGATTCCCCCTTTTCCCCTATTGTTTACGTGCTTGATTTGATTTCCTCGTGCTTTCATCCGTCTGTTGTCAATATCTGCGAGACCTTTATCATGTAACTAATGTTAAATCTGCGAGACTTTGATCATGTAACTCATGTTAAATCTGCGAGATTTCCATCATGTAACTAAAGATGTCGGAACGTATGGTGGCAGCCATATAGCGATGATGTTAATGCTTTTCAAGCAAGGATTTCGCCCTCGACATTTTCGCTCTCGACATTTTCGCCCTCGACATTTTCGCCCTCGACATTTTCAAGCTCACCAGAGGCGGACAGCGTGGCCCTTGGCCGGCCAGACGTACTGCGTCATCGCCGGTTCAGGACGCCTTCTTTGTGGTCAAAGTATCTTACGCCTCATGCATCTATCTTGTACGAAGACAGATTCGGCCCTCGCGGGCACATGACTTGCAGCACATGCCCCAGCTACAACATGGTCTCAGCCTGGGCTTCTACCTGTAAAGCTTGCTGATCGTCCCGCCGCTAAGGCCCGAGGCTGAAGTGCCAAGATCTATACCGAGTCATGTCGCCGCCCTCCTCGTCGTAAGCCGTTAACGATAGCACAGTGTGGCGCAGTTCTTACACTGTATGTGCCTGCTGACAGCCATCAGCTGCCCACAGCATTCCAAACTGCCCACAAATCCCATCCAGCGGTGTCGCGGTGTCGCGGCGTCGCTGCGGCAGCAGCATCTTTTTTGCTTTCTTGTTCTCGCCGGCACGGGGGGCTTCGCCGCGTTGTGCGGTCCGCCACGCCAGCGCGGACCCCCGAAGCACGTCTGCACTGTGCCGGGAGCGAACTCGAGTGGCTGGCAGCCCCGCTTTCAGCAAACTGACGTTTCTGCGCTGCGCAGCAGTTGCCTGCCCCACCAAAACGTCAAGCACAGCCTCTGCTGCACAATAGATACATAGCTTACGCCGTCTTTCCCGACCCCCGAGCATCAGCTTCCGGCCTCTTCCCCCCCCCCCCCCATCCATTGCCCCCCAACTACCTACCAGCAAAAATCACAGCACGCCGACGGCAGAGCGAGCATTCCTTTTCGGGGCAAGCCCAAGCACAAAAGCCGCGCAACACGTTCCTGGCCTGCAGCCGTTCCTGCGGTCTCTCTCTGCCTGGGACCTGTTTTTTAGTACTGTTTTTGTACCCTACTCCGTACTCCCTATTTCTCTCCACTTTCGCCTCCCCTCATCGACGGGGTACCTCCTTTCTTCTCTTGCTCTTCATCTATCGACAGAGAGAGAGACAACAGCCGTTTCGTCTCTCCCTTCCCCCCTTGTCTCCTTCCGTGGAAGCTCTCTGGATACGCCATGGCCTCGCTCAACCTTTCCATCAACGGCCCGGAGATTCGGAGCAGCTATGAAAGCATCGTCAACGGCTCGGAAGGCCCGGGCGCTGCGCGAGAAGCCAAATGGGCGCTCTATTCCGTCCTGGCGCCTCTGCTGAGAGACGCCGGCACCAAGGAGAGCGTGCTGAAGCTGGACAGCCAGTACAGTGAGTCTTGCGTTTCGTGTCGTCGTGCCGTGTCGTCGTGCCGTGTCGTCGTGTCGTGTCGTGTCCTGATAATATTAACACCACAGGCGACGACCTGGACGTGCTGATTGACGAATTCAACGAGGGCCGCATCCAGTTTGCGTTTGTGCGGGTAAAGGACCCGAACAGCGGCCTGCCCAAGTTCGTCCTCATCGGCTGGTGCGGCGAGGGCGTCCCCGAGCGGACCAAGGGCTACTTTACCAGCCACCTCAACGCCGTGGCCAAGGTGCTCCGCAGCTACCACGTGCAGATTGTCGCCCGCTCCCGCGACGACCTCAGCCGCGAGGGCATCCTGAAGAAGATTGCAGACGCCTCCGGTGCCAAGTACTCGGCCAGCAGCAGCAACAGCGGCTCCGAACAACCCGCCGCCGCCGGCAGCGGCGGCGGCCGCCCGCCGCCCTTTGTGGCCAAGAAGCCCGTCTTCACCCCGACCTCCTCCTCGGCCGCCCACAACCCGCTCGTGGTGGCTCGCAACCGGCGGCAGGACCAGGTCGACGCCGACGGCTGGGGCGCCGATGCGCCCCCGGTGACCCGCACCCAGATCGAAAAGGTCGCCCCGGCCTACAAGCCCGTCAAGGTCAACCTGGCCGAGCTCACCAAGCAGAGCCAGCAGCGGGAGGCCAGCACCGCAAGCGGCAGCGGCGGCCACGCGTCGGACGTCATCGGCGGCAGCTACCAGCCCGTCGGCAAGGTCGACATTGCCGCCATCCGCGCCGCCGCCGCCAAAAAGGACCAGGACGACCGGCCAACCGTGGTCAAGGGCGCCTACGAGCCCGTCGGCAAGGTCGACATTGCCGCCATCCGTGCCCGCGCCCAGCGGCCCCAGGGCGAAGACGACGAGCCTGCTGCGGGCGACGACGAGCGGCCCAAGCCCGTCGCCGAGCGGACCGCCGCCTTTGCCGCGCCCGCCGTGTCCGAGCGCCTCACCTCGCTGCCCAAGCCCAAGGTGGCCAAGAAATTCGGCGCCGCCGCCTCCTTTACCGGCACCAAGGCGCCCCTCCCCAGCGGGCCGCTCTTTGGCGCCGTGCCGCCCCCGAAGCCCGCGCCCATTGGCAGCGCCAGCCGCACCTTTGCCGACCAGGGCGGCAAGACCCCAGCCCAGATCTGGGCCGAGAAGAAAGCACGCCAGGGTGGCAGCGGCGGCGGCGGTAGCGGCAGCGGCAGCGGAGCTCCGGCCGCTGCGCTGTCCTCGCAGCTGAGTGGCAGCAGTGCTGGCGGCGGCGGCGGCGGCGGCGGCGGTGCCGGCGGCGAGTGGAAGAGCGGCTACAAGGGCAAGAGCTGGGCTGCCGTGCAGACAACCAACTTTGGCCGGGCCGGCGCAGTCACCGAGCAGAGGACCGGCGACGAGGAGCCCGAGCACGAGCACGAGCACGAGCAGCAGCATGAGTCCGGCGGCGGCGGCGGCGGCGTCTCCGCGCTACGCGACCGCTTCAAGGGCGCCCAGCCCATGGGCCAGCCGGCGGCCTCGGCCCCGCCGATCCCGCACACGCACACCGGCGGCGGCGGCGGTGGCGGCGGCGGCAGCACCAGCCGCGGCCTGGACGAAGAAGACGAGGCACCACCGCCACCCGTTCCGTCCGGATCTCGGCCCTCGGGCGCATTCCAGCTGCCCGGCATGGCCCGCGCGCCGCCGCCGCCGCCGCCGGCCGACGAAGAGGAGCCGGAGCCGGAGCCGGAGCGTGAACGCTCGCCCATCCGTCTCGCTGTGCCGGTGGCTCGCGCACCAGAGCCGGAGCCGGAGCCGGAGGAAGAAGAGCCGGCGCCGCCACCGCCGCCGCCACCGGCAGCAGCGGCAGCGGCAGCGGCACCTGCGGCAACAACGCGTGCCGTGCCTGCTGCGCCGGCAGCACACGAGGAGGAGGTGGAGGAGGAGGAGCCGGCGGCGCCGCCCGCCGCCGGGGGCGCCTCTGGGCTGCGCGCAATCATCCAGTACGACTACGAAAAGGCCGAGGGCAACGAGATCGACCTGGTCGAGGGCGAGTACGTGGTCAACATTGACCAGGTGGACGCGGACTGGTGGATGGGCACCAACTCGCGCGGCGAGACCGGCCTGTTCCCGAGCAACTACGTCGAGCTCGTCGCCGACGACGAGGCCCCGGCACCCGCACACGACCCCGCGCCCTCCCACGCCGCCGCCGACGAGCACGACGCCCACGCCGAGCCCGCACACGCCGAGCACGGCGCGGCGCCGTCCGCCACGGCCCTGTACGACTACGAAGCCGGCGAGGACAATGGTAGGTCATCTTGGCTCCCAAACACACAAGTTTTTCCAACCAGATATTTCTCAAGAGCAACACTGACACTTTGCAGAGCTGAGCTTCCCAGAGGGGGCAATCATCCAGCACGTTGAATTCCCAGACGACGACTGGTGGTTCGGCCACTACAACAACAAGTCGGGTCTCTTCCCTTCCAACTATGTCAGCCTCCGCGACTAAGGGCGGACAGGAGAGTCCTGCCATGGGGCACCAAAGAGTCGGACAGGGGCACAGCAGGGAGGCGTAGAGCCTGTGTGTGTGCGTGTGTGGTCTAGCAGCATGTGCACGTCCTGGTGTTGACGCTCTTTTCCTGTCCCCCTTTTTTGTTTTCGCCTGTCCTTTTGTTTCGCTTGACCTTTCTTTTCAGTGCCTGCCGTTTTGTCGCCTTGTTTTTTTCCCTCGCTCCGGTGTACACAAAAAAGTTTCTTTTCTGCCTGGATTCGTATCCTTGTAGTTTCAATATATACAGAGGTTTTCAACTTCCCAGTAATCGGTGCCTCAAAGGGGATCCAGAGCCGCCACTGGTCTGGATTGGGCAATGTGTCTGGTCATTGTACGTCAAGGCGCGTCCACGTCCCGTTCCGCGTCCTGTCCAGAGTTCGCAGCCGGCGGCCGCATGGCTCCAGATCACTGGTATGCTTCGGTTTGCCTCTCCGGCTCGGCCACACATGCTCGGCGTATAGCCGTCTTCACATCTGTCATCACTCTTTTCGTAGAGGATCACGCAAGCATCAGAGTCGAAACGAGACCACTGCCTGTAAATAGACAAATTCTTTCCGAGGTCTGATTGTGCTCGCCGATCCCGCCGTGCTCTGTACTTGTTCCGCCAACATGGCTGCTTCCAGCGTCCCCGTCCATAGCCCCTACCTGTATTCTAGATGCCCGTCACTTCATTATTCGTCCAAGAATGTTAAAGAGAATCAGAAAAAAAGAAACCAATGAAAAAAAAACGAATGAAAAGAATAAAACGGATAAAAATAAAAGACCAGACTCATCCTATAAACTCGGTCGTCAATATTGTCTCCCATGGCTGCTTCATGCCCCAAGACTTTTGCATAAGAGACCTTGCCCGAGTCACCTGGGGAAAAGTCAGTACAAAATAGCAAGACAAGAAACTCCACTGGTTCCGCCAGCCTTACCTGCATCATCCCACTGCCTTCGATTCTGATCATGCGGCTCAACAACATCTGGCGCTGGTTCTCGTCCAGGGACTCACAGCCGGCCGTGAAGACGGGGAACAGCAAGCAGTTCTCGGCCGTGCCGCCGACACGAACCTGGTCGAGGCAGGACACAATCATCTTCACGGCATGCTGCACGTCATGGTGGGTGACCGGCTTGCCGAGGCTCCGGCGGTGCAGGTGCACCAGCGCCGCCCAGTGGTGGGCTTCGTTGGTGGCGGCCATCTCGGCGCGGTCCCAGCGCAGCACATCGCCCGAGCGCTGCAGATGCGCACAAGCCCGTGGCGGCTGGTACATGCTGTCGCGCACCACGGTCTCGAGCTTCTCGGCCTTGCGCACCACCTCCGCCGACGGCGTCCAGGAGGCCCCGGGGGCCAGCTTGGCGAAGCGCAGCCGCTCTGGCTCGCACTGGCGCACGAGCTCGGCGACCTCGGCCAGGATGTAGATGAGACGCGTGGTGAAGCCCATGATGCAGTCCACCTCGTCGTCGTCCACCGCATCGTACACCTTGTAGTCCAGGATCCAGGCAGGCGAGGCGTCACTGGCACCGCCGCTCAAGCCGCCCAGCACGTCAATGTAGGCGAACCAGCTCCACATAAAGGAGCACACCTGGCCTTCGAGCGAGCTGTGGTGTTCCACCCGGAGCCCCTCGGGCCGTGCTGCGATGAGGTCGCGGGCCAGCAGGAGGTGCTTCTGCCACGGGATGTTGTACCCAAACGCAGTCGGCGAAACAATGGCGAGGGACGACAGCATGATGGCCGTCGCAACGTTGGCGTTGGAGATCTTTTGTTTGTGATCGTCCAGCGCCTTGCGCAGGGCGGGAAAGATCTCCTGCACCCAAAAGGCGATGCGCATTTCCGGTTCGGCGTGGTCCAGGACCCGGGCCCGATGCGATGCCGAGTATGCGAGCAGCAGGCTCAGCAGGTTGTCGTTCATCAAGGCCATGTGTGGCAGGATGGTGCGAAAAGGGTTGGAAGCCGGATCGTCATGAGGCACGAGGACCCTCGCGGTATTGTTGAGGAAGTGGTGGAAGTACTATAGAGTTGGTACGTCAGCAGACATGACACACACACACACACACACACACAATGGCCGAGCTTTCCCTACCAGCATATTCATCGGATGATCCGTCAGCTTGGGCGGCAACGGCCCCAGAGCACTGGGGATTCGCACTTGCACCGGCTTTTCGTAGTACCCCCCGGGACCATAGACAGCCTTGTTGTTGCCTCGTAAGCGGACGCCGCCAGAAGTTGTGCCGAGCGACAGCGCATGGGCGTCGTCGTTCTTGTCCAAGTCCATGTCTCGGAAGCCTGCGTCGATTCCAAAGTAGTAGTCATGCCTGCCGTCATGCCTGCCGTCATGCCTGCCGTGTCGACGAGGGGGGGGGGGAAGGCCTCTGTGCTCCGCATCGAGCACTGCAGGCAGAGGTGCCAGAGGTGCCGCCGGATCCGGGGGCGCTGGCGAGCCGAGATGAAGAGGGCCCGAGAGCAGTGAGTGGACGCTCATGGGGCGGAAGGGACCGGCAAGACTGATCTGGTGGCCGGGCGCGTCCAGGTGCTGTGCAAGCGAGAAATCAGCTGCAGCTGCTAGATCTCGAGCCGGTGCTGCCGTGGTGGCTGCGAGCCTCGTCGTTGGCGAAGACGCACTCTGCGAGGCTGAGCCGGTGGACGGGGAAATCGGCCATGCCCAAGCAATATCCTCCTCCTCGCTGGCTTCCGAGTCGAGACGGGGTCTTTTGAAAGCCGTGCCCGTTCCTCCGGAAGCGTCGAGAAAGTCGCCTTGGACCATCTCCACCGTCCGCTGCTGCTGCTGCGCCGGGGCACCCGCCACGATCGGATTGCTCGTGGGATGGGCTCGAGACGTGCCGACAGCCTTGGGTCTCCCTGCCCCCCCCGGCGCGCCTCTTTTGCGCTCAAGGTGCACCCCGCCGGGGGTCTGGACCTCAAAGTGAAAGGCAGTGGGCACGTCCACGGCCACGGGGGTGAGCACGCTGAACAAGCCGTCGGCGTCACCTGGCGGCCCGGAGGCGCGCGGGCGGTGGTCTCCTCGTCCGCGCACAGGCCCGGTCCGCTTGGAGGGATGGAAGACCTGCACAGGCATAAAGCTAATCTGCCCCCCCGGCGTTGTCGACGGCGGAACGGCTGGTGCGCACGCGGCCGAAGAGCTTGATGACGAGGTCGGCGATGACGGCGACGGGGCGGCCGGCGCAGACAGCTCGTCCGCAGCGGCACCGGCAGCGTCCAGGTCAGGCTCGTCTCTGTCTGCGGCATGAACAAAGTCCGAGGCCTCTTCCACGTCCAGGTGAACGGCTTTGAGTTGGGGGCGTCTGCTTCTCCGGCCATCCCAGTTCAGGCGGATGCCATAGTCACACTGATAACCGCCCTTGACACACCTGGGTGTGCGCCACTGTCAGCCCTTGCATGCGATGCGGGGTATGGATGTCCGCCGTGCACAAGAGCCGGAGCAGAGAGGAGGAGCAGGCGGAGAGCAGACGGCGGCAGGGATCGACTCACTTGGAGCAGTTGGGGCGCTCTTCCGTGCACTTTACCTTTCGAGCCTTGCACGACCTACAGCAGGGCGCTGTTAGCTAGACACGGCCACGAGCCGGCACGGAGACATGGCAACGCAAGGCACGGCTTGGGAGCACAGGAAGCTTTTTCCACACACCAGCATCCGTTTCGGCTCCGGCTCTTGGGCTCTGGGCCGTCGGGCTTGCGGGGACGCGGCATCCTGCGGCCGGAACACCCGAGACGTCGTTGCGCCGGTCAGCGCGCCCGAAGAAGAAAAAAATCTTCTGGTTTGTTCCGGCTCAATCCCTCCTCAGCCGCACGTGTGCCGTCAAAAATGGAAGCGGGATATATGTTGTATTTTTGAGATGCAAGTCAGGCACCGGCGCCGTAGCTGCAACCAGCACGGGAGTGGGCAGGCACTACCATGCTTTTGTCGGCCGTTGCTCCCGCAGCGCCGCTTGCACGCCTCGTCGACGGGATATATAGTGGTTGTCGGTCGCCTGTGGTCGGATGCGCGTCGCCGGTCTCTGCCGTCTGGGCTTTTTTGATTTGCGGAGTTGTTCTGGCGGCAGCAACTCGGCACTCGAACCTCGACTCGATCCCAAAAAAATGCTGGTGGGGAAGGCGCTAAAAGACAATCCTCCCGCGGGCCCTTTTTTTCGATAAGACGGACGCGAAGCAGAGCGACAGCGCTTTGAAGGATGAAATGCTTCTTCTGGCCAGCCTGTCTGCTTTTTGCTTTGCGTCTCTCGGCGAGTCTACGATTTCCTCCATCTTGCCAACTTGTTAGGGAAGCCGCAAAGTGGCGGGCACGCCTGCCCTCTTTGTCACTTTGTTACGCGTCTGTCTGCCTTTGGCTCCTTCCCCTTTGGCAAAGTACCGGCAGCAGCGCTTCAGCTCCTTCCCTCGGGCTCCACAATGAGGATACAGACACCGACCGGCCTAAAACCATGCTGGCTCGGCTAGATAAGGCTTGAAAGACTTCCCAGGCGGCATGGCAAGCGGCCACAAGGCGCAACAGCGGGGCCAGCAGCTCTGAGCTCCCCCTTTTGCCCTATCGAGCAAGTCCAGTCGGATTTGACGTGAGCCCCCGACTGCTACAAAAAAACAAGCGATTTCTGCCCTGCACGCAAAAAATCCCCCGACGCTCTGCCTCCGGAGTCCGCCCAGTGCCGGTGCCTGCGCTTATCGGAGAAAATGGCCTGTTTGGCCTGGATACAGCCGGGACGGAACGGGCAAGAAATAGGACAAGATCATGCAATTCTGGCGGGGCTACTTGGGCCCGGGTATCATGCACGTATAGCCATTCCTACGGAGTCTCCCGGCACGGCCAAAACACGGCAGCACCCGGGGCTATACTATGTCAATGTTGAGAATCTTAATGTCCTCCTCCGGGCGCTCCTTGTAGGTGCGCGTGT
Organism: Graphilbum cf. rectangulosporium; assembly: GCA_019925645.1. Classification (NCBI taxonomy): domain Eukaryota; kingdom Fungi; phylum Ascomycota; class Sordariomycetes; order Ophiostomatales; family Ophiostomataceae; genus Graphilbum; species Graphilbum cf. rectangulosporium. Next base: position 252,546 of record JADHKI010000017.1, read on the forward strand.
TCTCGATGCGGTGGATCACGTCCATGCCCTGGTAGGCCCGGCCGAAGACGGTATGTTTGTCGTCAAGCCACGGCTAGAGGGTCAGCGGGGGGAGAGAGGGAGAGAGGGGGGGGGGAGGGAGAGAGGGGGGAGGGGAGAGGGAGAGAGAGAGATGAGAGAGATAGAGGAGAGAGAGAGGAGAGAGAGAGATAGAGGAGAGAGTGTGTGCGTGTGTGCTCACCGTCTTTTCGGTCGTGATGAAAAACTGGCTGCCGTTGGTGTTGGGCCCGGCATTGGCCATGCTGACGGTGTAGGGTTTGTCGTGCTTGAGCGAGCTGAACTCGTCCTCAAAGGGCCGGCCCCAGATGCTGTCGCCGCCGGTGCCGTCGCCGAGCGGGTCGCCGCCCTGGATCATGAATTTGCGGATGACGCGGTGGAAGATGGTGTTGTTGTAGTAGCCGCGCTTGGCGAGCGTGACAAAGTTCTCGACGGCCTTGGGCGCGGAGCCGGGGAAGAGGCGGATGTGGATGTCGCCGTAGGTGGTGTGCAGCACGGCGCCGCTGCCGGCCTCGGGGGCCTTGGCCGCCTGGCCGGCGGCGCCGGCGCCGCGGCGGCCGGCGGCGCCCGGCAGGGTGGGCCGCTCGTTGACCACGTCGCGCGTGCCCTTGGCGGCGTCGTCCTGGTTGGTGAAGAGGTAGAAGCGCACCTTGCCGACGGCCGTGGCCACCAGCATGGGGTCGCGCACCTCGGCCTCCTGCAGCAGCGGGTTGCTGGACGCGGCCATGGCCACGGTGGTCAGGCCCTTTTTCTGCGGCTGGCCCTGGTACAGCGCCAGCTGCAGCGGCCGCAGGCTCTCGTCGGCGCCGTACAGCTTGACGACGCGGTTCGTGTACGTGTTGACCACCTTGACGCCCAGCATGGAGCCGTACAGCACAAAGTGGCCCGACTCGTCAAAGATCACGCTGGCCTTGTCGCGCAGCGCCTCGCTCTCGACCTCGAGCTCCGCCGCCAGCCGCCGCCCAAACTCGAGCGTGTCCAGCTGCCGCAGCGCCGTGCCGGCCTGCTGCATGTCCTCGGCCGTGCGCAGCGACTCGTCGTACGTGCGGGCCAGCTTGCCCGAGGCAAAGTCGAACACGCGCACCTTGCGGTCCGGCAGCGAGAACGTGGCAAACTGCTGGCCCGTCGGCGACAGCGACAGCGACACCGGCACCGCCTTGGCCTTTTTGAACTCGAACAGGCCCGTGGCGCTCTTGAGCCGGAACACATTGTCCGGCTTGTCGTACGTCCCGCTCGGCCGCCAGTACTCCACCATGCCGCCCACGTCGGCCGAGACCACGCAGTCGTACGCCTCGTTGTACGCCATGAGCGACACCACCGCCCGGTGCATGGACGTGATGGTGTGCAGCGGCTTTTGCTGCGCTTCCGTTTCCGGCGGCTGCTGCTGCTGCTGCTGCTGCTGCTGCTCGGCAGCAGCGGCCGCCTTGCGCCGCGCCGCCGCCGCCGCCGCTCCCGCCTCGCTGGAGAACTCGCCCCGGCCGTCGTAGAGGTGGATGACCGGGCGGGCCGCGTCCGCGTCCGCGACGGCCAGCACCGGCACCGACGCGCCCCGGCGGTGCACCCAGCAGATGCAGCGCGGCTCAAAGTCCAGCGCGATCATGGTCAGCAGGTCAAACGTGATCACGTCAAAGATCTTGATCGTCCGGTCCGCGCCGGCCGAGGCAAAGCTGCGGCCGTCGCGGCTGACAGACACCGACGTGATGTTGCCGACGTGTGCGCTGAACTGCTTGACAAACTCGATGCCGTCCGCCACCTTTTTCCAGAACTTGACCACGCCGTCCACCGACGTCGTGATCAGAAAGTCCGTGTTGGGCGTCATCGTCAGGAACGCCAGCTGCTCCTTGTGCATGAGCGACTTGGAGTAGCGCTTCGCCGCCGGCAGCGCCGACACGTACAGCTTCTCGTACGGCAGCTTGCGCCGCTTCTTCTTCGGTACCGCTGCCGCCGCTGCTGCCGCCGCCGCCGCCGACGGCAGCTGCGGGCCAATGTCATCGTCCGAGTCCGAATCCGAGTCCGAATCGGAGCCGCCCGCGGAGCCTATACGTCCCATCCAGCGCGTCGTCAGCCGTCGTTTCTTTGTTTTCTGCCACGATCCAATCCCCTCAACCCGCTTCATCCATTTTTGTTTGTTTGCCCCCCTACCATTGTCTTTTGTGCTGGCGTCCTTCTCGGTAAACTCCGAGTGCGATCTCTTGTTGGACTTGCCCTCAACCTCCCCGGAGCTTGTTTGCGCGTCGTCGTCTGCCATTGTGAGGATGTGTGCGTGTGTGTGCAGAGCCGGCCTTGAAACGTGCCGCTGCGTGTCGGGAAAGGCGTCAAAGGATCCTGGCTGGATTGGCGCTTTTTTTCTAGGGCGCCTGCCTGTAAGCAGAGCCTATTTTATAGCCAACGTTGTTACAGTGATTGATGACTGCATCGCTGAAACCACCCACCACACTCCGGCAGTCGCTGCACACAAAAATCCACAAGTAACGCAAATCCTACGTGCGCCAGATCCGCGTAACAAGATCCTTCTCGCCTTAAAAAGCCTCCAAAAGCACATGTTTACACGCTTCAAGTCCCATGGACACATGGGCGGGTGTGGGCCCGGAGCGCGGATTCTCCTAGAGTCCGCCCGCCAGCCGTAGCGTGGCTGCTGCTGCTTTGGCTCGGAAGCTTATATGGAGCTTCGCTTCGTCTGCAAAGCCTTGCCAGGAACCCGACATTGGCAGAACACCCCATCTGCTTCAGCCGACGTTTTATTTTCTGCTCTTGATCTCCCCAAATCTCATTGCTCTCGCCATGTCTTACGTACAACGTCCATTCACGCGCCTGGACTCGCCAGCGCGCTCGCTGTCGTTTCTCCTCCACCTGAGCGGCGTCTGCAGTTTCCTCGCGTCCTTTGTCTACGCCACCGTGTTCCCCCAGGTCCCCGGCGACTCGTTTGGCGGCAACTTCCAGTTCCTCACCATACTGGGCCTGTCCATGTCTCTGATCACTTTTTCCATGGGCTATGCTGCCGATCTCGCCCTGTCCGGGCCGCTCTTTGACCTGAAAAACACCTTTTCCGTCTGCGTCACGCCTCTCGAGGTCCTCATCAGCATCCTCTACTGGGGCATCCGGGCCATTGACAAGGATCTGCTCTTCCCGCCCGGCCTGGACCTGGAGCTGCCGCTGCTACCCGACATTGGCTTCCACCTGGCCCCGGCCGTCTTCCTGACCCTGGACCTGGTCCTCTTCAGCCCGCCCTGGACGATTCGCACCGCGAATGCGCTGGCCCTCAGCATTGGCATTGCCGTTCTCTACTGGGTCTGGGTCGAGTGTTGTTACAGCGTGAACGGCTTGTGCGTTCTTCCCGTGCATCGTCCCCGTGCATCGTCCCTGTGCATCGCCCCCCTTGTTTCCTGCATTGGCCAGAGCTGACTTCTTGCCAGCTACCCGTACCCCATTTTCGCTCTGCTTGATACGCCCCGGCGCATCGGGCTCTTTGGCATCTCAGCCTGTCTCATGACTGCGAGCACGGAGCTGCTAAAGTGGCTTTACAGCATGGTGAACGGCTCCCATCTGGCTCGCCCGTTGAAGCGGGAGTAACAGGCAAGGCCGGGAAGAGCCGGCATCCGCGCCCCCCCCCCCCCGTGCCGCGCCCATCAAAGGGTTGACAGACTCTCTTGGATTCCCAGACCGAGCGAAGCGGGGAGTGCCAGTGGGCCGGTTCCTGCATTTCGCCGTTGTGCTGCCGTTGCGTGGTTTGTCGCCGCTGTGATCAGCCGGTTGGAGAGCTACAACTGTCATCGCTACATCCCAGATCGCACTAGTCGCAACTGCTGCGCTTGTACAGTATACATACAGCTCCCATCTGGCAAACACCCCCACTAAAAAAACATGTGAGTGGTTTTGCGCATCTGAAGTGGCGGATGTTTGAGTCACCAATCACAGACGAAAAGTTTTATTTTGGTCTTGCAGTTACACACCTTGGGAAAAGAGCTCTTTTTTTTTTTTTGAATTCGTGTGCCCAGCCAGATCAGACTCCCAATCGCATAGTTTCCAGAATTCATACCATTTGAGTGTTGTGTTGTCTTTCGGCCTGTCTGTATCCTACTAGAACTTCCCCGCGTTCGCCTATTAGTTCTTACTCCTGTCATCATGTCTGTAAGTTTTCACTGCCCACCTGCTCACAGCCCTGCGGTTTCCGGGCCACCTTGCTTACCCTTTCATGGCCCTGCCACAGTCCTTTTACATTGAGAACAAGAATGTCGGCAACCGGCAAGAAAGCGAAGACTGGCGGAGTAGGTTCCCCCCCCCCCCCCCTCTCTCCCTTTAAGCTTTTTAAGTTTTTTGCCTTTTTTCTACTGTGGCATGGCAGCTGACTTTTTGGCAGTCCGTGGCTACAACCCTCTGACGCCACCCGGCCTCTTGCAGCACGAGATCCCGCAGACGGCCGAATCCAAAAAGACCGTCATAGAAGGCCGCCACGAGGTCGAAGATGTCGTCCAAGGCCGCGACGCCCTCCAGCGGCTACTGGTCGTGATCGGCCCCTGCTCGATCCACGACCCCGAAGCGGCCCTCGAGTACTGCGACCTGCTGCTGGGCGAAAAGGCCAAACACAAGGACGAACTGCTCATTGTCATGCGCTCGTACCTGGAGAAGCCGCGCACGACGGTGGGCTGGAAGGGCCTGATCAACGACCCGGACATTGACAACAGCTTCCAGATCAACAAGGGCCTGCGCCTGTCGCGCCAGCTCTTTGTCGACCTGACGAGCAAGGGCATGCCCATTGCCAGCGAGATGCTGGACACGATCTCGCCGCAGTTTCTCGCCGACCTGCTCTCCGTCGGCGCCGTCGGCGCCCGCACCACCGAGAGCCAGCTGCACCGCGAGCTGGCCAGCGGCCTCAGCTTCCCCGTCGGCTTCAAGAACGGCACGGACGGCACGCTCAGCGTGGCGATTGACGCCATCGGCGCCGTCAAGCACCCGCACCACTTCTTGTCCGTCACCAAGCCGGGCGTGGTGTCCATTGTCGGCACCGTCGGCAACGAGGACTGTTTTGTCATCTTGCGCGGCGGCAGCAAGGGCACCAACTATGACGCCAAGAGCATTGCCGAGGCCAAGGCGGCGCTGGCCCAGGCCGGCGTGCCGCAGAGACTCATGGTCGACTGCAGCCACGGCAACTCGCTCAAGAACCACAAGAACCAGCCCAAGGTAGCGGCCGACCTGGCCGCCCAGATAGCCAAGGGCGAGGACGGCATCATGGGCGTCATGATTGAGAGCAACATCAACGAGGGTATGTGCTATATATGTATGTGTACTGCCGGGTTGACAAATGCTAATGTTGCGCTGCAGGGAGCCAAAAGGTGCCCAAGGAGGGCAAGGCCGGGCTGAAGCACGGCGTCAGCATCACCGACGCCTGCATCAACTGGGAGGACACGGTTTCCGTTCTCGACGTCCTGGCCAAGGCGGTCAAGCAGCGGAGGGAGGCCCGGAAATAGATGACTGGTCTTTGCCGAGAAGGCCTCGTCCATGTGCATCCGTTTTCGGGGGGGTTTCTTGGCGTTTTGGGAGTTGTGAAGATATAAAAGTTATTACAAGTACATAATACAACCAGTTTGCTTCTTGGCCAGCTTTCCGTGTTGACTGGATCGTCTGTAGCCAACAGGGGAGATACCTTGTCAGACAGTGCCGTCGTTGCCAGAGAGAACAGCAACATGAAACGAGGGCCAGACGAGGGCGCTAGTCAGCTCTCGTGGATTACGTCGGGGATGAGCGATTAAATGCGCTCGCCCGACAGCAGCACGTGACGGTGCGCGTGACCGGCTGGATCCGCCTGGCCAATGAGCGCCGGGCTAAACCGGAATTATGCTTGCCTCAAAGCCTTTTTCGAAAATCCCTGGGTGCAAATGGTCTGAGGCACAAAATACCACTTTTCGTCCGCCCCCCCCCTCTCCGACATTGGCACCCGATTGCCGCGCGAACCCAGCCGCGACACCTCTCCGAACCCGTCGAGAAGCTCGCCCGACATGTTGACAAGGTCCTGCCTGCGGTCGACGCGGGCCATGGCCGGCGCAAGACAGAGCGCTGTCGCTGCGGCCAAGGTAGGCTATCATGCTTTCCGCCCCCCCCCCCATCGATCCCGGCTGGTTTTCTTTTCTGCGTGGGCAGCTGTTTTGCTGCAAAGCGTCGCGGGATGCGTCCCGGCTGCCGCCACCACAACACCCTGTCGCGTCTGAATCGGGGGTCTTTTGCTGCTGCTTTTTGGTTTCGTCTGTTTCTTTGCCCCGTTTCGTGTTTGGGCTCAGATGGACTGACATTGGGCTGCCTTGTTTCTCTTTGCAGCGCGCCGCTTCGACGACCTCCGGATCTGCCGCTGGCGATGCGGCCTCCTCCCCTCTCCGGCTAAACATTGCTGCGGCCGCGTCAACCGCCGTGGCCATTGGCTCGGTGGCATGGTACTACCACCTCTACGGGCCCGTCGCCCAGGCCATGACGCCCGCAGAAGAAGGGTAAGCATCATCGGAACCGGTCCCGGGCCGCTCCGGACAGACCCGGGCGGGATAGACGGGATGCGAGAGTGCCTTTGCTGTTGGCGGGATGGATGGGATGCGAGAGTTGCAGCGGGATTTCCGGATACGTGCCGTGGCTAACGTGTAATTTTCGGCCAGTCTGCATCCCACTCCCTACCCTTGGGTGCACAAGCAGTTCTTCAAGACCTTTGACCACCAGGCGTGAGTGCACTCTTCCCGACTTTTTTCAACTGTGCGTTGGCTCGTGTTAACGGGATCTTTGTCCAGCCTTCGCCGTGGTTTCCAGGTCTACCGGGAAGTCTGCGCTGCCTGCCACTCGCTCAGCCGTGTGCCATACCGCACCCTGGTGGGCACGGTCCTGACGGTGGACGAGGCCAAGGCGATGGCGGAGGAGAATGAGTACGACAGCGAGCCCAACGAGCAGGGCATCATCGAGAAGCGGCCGGGCAAGCTGTCGGACTACCTGCCGGCTCCGTACCCGAACGACGAGGCGGCGCGGTTTGCCAACGGCGGCGCTCTGCCTCCGGATCTGAGCCTGATGGTCAAGGCGCGCCACGGCGGCTGCGACTACATCTTCTCGCTGCTGACGGGCTACCCGGAGGAGCCGCCGGCGGGCGCGCAGGTGGGTGCCGGCCTCAACTTCAACCCCTACTTCCCGGGCACCGGCATTGCCATGGGCCGTGTCCTGTTTGACGGCCTCGTCGAGTACGAGGACGAGACGCCGGCGACGACGTCGCAAATGGCCAAGGACGTGGTCGAGTTCCTCAACTGGGCGGCCGAGCCCGAGATGGACGACCGGAAAAAGATGGGCATGAAGGTCCTGGTCATGACCTCGGTCCTGTTTGCCGTCAGCGTCTGGGTCAAGCGCTACAAGTGGGCTTGGCTGAAGTCGCGCAAGGTCGTCTACGACCCGCCCAAGAACCTGGGCCACTAAAGAGCAAGGGGGACTTTTTCCGTGATCAACCTGGGCTCTCCGTCGCAGACCAGCATGAGCATGCCGTCTACTCCTTCATGTTGAATTAACGGACCCCGTGTTTGAAGAAACGGACCCCGTGTCTGAAAAACGGACGGATATAAAGTGCATGGCTGATGCGGATGACGGGAGGCACCCTCTATCCAAGGATCTGTGAAACCAAAAAAAACCAGTGTATGCTTAATCGTGCGAAAGAACAACGGAGAGGAGGGAGCGCAGAAAGAATATTGTGTTTGTCTCGTGCTTGGACGCTCTTCTCGAGCAGATGTGTAGCCGAAGAAAGTCTGGGAGAGAAGGGCGGAGTTGTGGCGGGCACATGTAAACCATTTGCTTGTTTTGGCTTTATATATTCCAGTTGCTATACTCGTGCTCATCGATGAATAAAGTCCATCTAGATTCACTCCACCTGGGAGGCTCATTCACTGGAGGCCCGGCAGACAGCCGTCATGCGGCACATTCACGTAGCGGGGAGTATAAGCGTCACGCGATGAAGAGAAGGGCGGTCACTCTGTCCTCATCGGTCCAAAGCATCTCCAAAGCACACTGAAGCTGTTTGTATGACCTTGACGTCAACACGTTGTTGGGGCAACGTTGGACCTGTTGCTCTCTTTGACGTCCGATCAGATTCGCGTGACATTGGCAAATTCACAAAGCATCATCCGAAAACGAAGACCAAGACCAAAACAGAGGATGGCGGGAGCGATGGCGGATGCGGACGCGGACTCGGCAGCCGTCTCAGCGGCGCTCACGCTGGACGAGGCCAACGAGCTGCTCCAGTCGTTTGACGTGGAGGACGACCCGGCGGCGCAGGCGTTTCTGGCCCACGTGCTGGCCTCGGGCGCGGCGCCCGAGCACGAGGTGAGCGCGCTGTGCCGGCTCCGTGCGGCCCAGGAACGCGCGGCGGCGGCGGCGGCGGCGACGGGAGCGGGCACTGGCGATGCCTCGCCGGAGCAGGTAGCGCGACGCGACGAGCGCAGGAAGCGCAAAGAGCGAAAGAGGCTGAAGAGCGAAAAGCGCCGGAAGCGCAAGGAGCAAAAGCGGCTGGCCAAGGCGCAGAGACGCGGCGGCGGCGGCGGCCAGGGGGGCGCGGCGAGCTCGGATCCGGGCCCGCGTCCCCGTGCTGCAGCCGACGCGCCTCCTGCCGCCGACGCTGTGCTGCCGGGCGCGGAGGAGCCGACGGGCGGCGCGGCGGTCAAGGCAGAGGCCGGCCGTGACGACAGCGAGCGCGATGGGGGCGTGGCCAAGCTGCTCCGGATGAAGCTGGAGGACGACGCGGGCTGGGGCAGGATGCTTGCCTTTGGCACGGGGAAGCGCAGCAGCGGCAGCGCCGGCGGCATCATACGCAGCGCAGGGTCGCCCAGGGTTGCAAAGCAAGTGACCTTTGCGGAGCTGGAGTCGCCGCTGCTGGCCAAGTCGCGGGCGCGGATGCAGACGACGGCAGCGGCGGCGGCAGCGCCTCTGCGGCCGATTTTCACGAGCAAGCCGCTGCCGGCGGCAGAAAAGCCAAAGCGAGCGACGGCGTCGCCCTTTTTCAGCAGCCCGGAGGAGCGGACGCCGCCCCGGGGGAACCCGCTCGGGCGGAGCGGCGACGGCGACGGCGACGGCGACGGCGACGGCGACAACGACGAGGAGGTGCCCGGCACGCCCATGTCCCTCGACGGAAGAGCCTCGGTCACAGGAACAGCACCAGCATCAGGTGCGGCCGCCAACCCCCCCAGCAAGCACTCGCCGCGCGGCGGCGTGTCGGGCCGGCCGTTTGCGCCGCTGGACGCGCCGCGGTTCGGGCTGGTGCAGGAGGCGCTGGCGCAGGAGCCGTTCTGGCTGCTCATCTCGCTCGTGTTCCTCGTGCGCACGGCCGGGCGGCTGTCGCTGCCCGTCTTCTGGCGCATCAAGCAGCAGCACGCGACGCCGGAGGCGCTGGCGGCGGCGGACCCGGCCGCGCTCGTGGCCGAGATGCGCGGCCTCGGGCTGGCCAACAACCGCTGCCGCACCATGCAAAACTATGCGCGCGCCTGGATCGCGCAGCCGCCGCGGCCGGGCGTGTGCACGCTCGTGCGCAACTACCCGCAGCCGGCCGAGGCAGACGCGGCGGCGGCGGACAAAGACGCCAAGGCGGCGGCGGCCGTGCCCGAGTCCGCCTGGGAGATTGGCCACATCACGCAGGGCGGCTACGCCCTCGACTCGTGGCGCATCTTTTGCCGCGACGTGCTGCTGGGCCGGTCCGCCGACTGGCAGGGCGGCAGCGGCAGCGGCTCTCTGGGCGGCAGCTTCCAGCCCGAGTGGATGCGCGTGCTGCCGCGCGACAAGGAGCTGCGGGCCTGTCTGCGCTGGATGTGGATGCGCGAGGGCTGGGACTGGGACCCTCGCACGGGCGACCGCACCATTCTGCGCGAGGAGCTGCGGCAGGCCGTCAACGCGGGCCGCGTCACGTACGACGCCGACGGCCAGCTGCAGATTGTGGAGGGGGCGTAGCATTCGGGGGGGGGGGGGAAAGGGGAGGGGGTGCACTGGGTGCGAGATATTTTGGGCCTGCAAGGCTGCCCTGTGGTTGTAATGAAAAACTAAATCGACCAAAATCAAACAAAACATACAAAGCAAGACTAATGGCCGCCGATCTGGCCCTTGGGCAGCGGCGGGATCCAGCAGACGGCCAGGTTGACGGCCAGGTGGATGATGCCAATGACCCAAAAGGCCTTTGCATAGTCGGTGCCGCCGCCCATGAAGCGGAAGATGACGGCAAAGATGACGCCGCCGAGGTTGCCGCCGGCGCCGGCCAGGCCCGACACGATGCCGTTGGCAAAGGGGTGGACGTGCGGCACGAGCGCAAAGTTGGCGCCGTTGCCGGCCTCGATGAAGATGGCGGCCAGGGCGACCAGGCCGTACATGGTCGACGCGGCGTGGGCGTCGACGCAGCCGACGACGATCAGCAGCACGCCGCTGAGGCAGCCGCAGACGCTGATCCAGCCCTTTTTGAGCCAGAGGTTGTGGCCGCTGGCGTTGTAGAGCAGGTCCGAGACGGCGCCACCCAGCGGCCGCGTCACCACGTTGAGGAAGCCAAACATGGCCGCCCAGTTGGACGCGCCCGTCTGGCCCAGCCGCGGGAAGTTGTGCAGGTAGTAGGCCGCCAGTGTGCTGTCAATGGCCAGCTCCACGCCAAACGAGCACATGTACGTCAGGACCAGCACCCACGTCTGCGGCGACACCACCACCAGCAGCGCCTCCCGGCCCGACGGCTTCACCACCACCTCGCCCTGCGCCGTCTCCAGCATCTCGCTGGTGTCCAGCCGGGCCTCGTGGTCGGCGGCGGCGGGGGGGGCGGGGCCGGGACCGTTGCTGTCCGAGTCCTCGGCCTTTTCCGCGACCGCTTCCGGCCCGCCCGGCCCGCCCGGCACGCCCGGCACGCCCCCCCCCCTGGCGTCCACCGACAGGTTGTGCTCGGCCAGGTGCTGCTGCACGCGCAGCTCGCGCTCGCTCCACGGGCCGTCGGGCGTGTCGGGGCACAGCAGCAGCAGCGAGAGGCCCGTGACCAGGGTCATGATCAGGGGCGCGATAAAGGTCACGCGCCACGCCTTGTCGGGCTGGTAGCCGCGGTGGTGCACCAGCGAGTCGTAAATGGCCGGCATGATAAAGTAGGTGATGCCGCCGCCGGCGTTGCCCAGGCCGCCCGTCAGCGCGTTGGCCGTGCCCACCACGTTCTTGTCGAAGAAGCCGGTCGACCAGACCTGGCACGGCACAAACGAGCCGCCGAGGATGCCGATGAAGAAGCGGATCGTGTACAGGCCGCTCGCGCTCTGCACCAGCGGCGCCAGGCCGACCGGGATCGCGCCCAGGAGCAGCATGCAGCCAAAGACGATGCGCGGGCCGAACCGGTCGCAGAGGGGGCCGGCAATCACGCGGATCAAGAGCCTGGCCAGTCAGCAGAGGGACAGCGGCAGCGGACAGCGGCAGCGGCAGCGGACACCAAAAACGTACGTGGCGCACAGAGACACAATGTTGGAGTTGGCCACCTGGTCGGGCCGCAGCTTGAGGTCCTTCTTGATCGTGACCGTCAACTAGAATTCGGAGTCAGCCGTGAGCTCCGGGGCCGGGGGGGGGGCAAGCAGCCGGGATGCCGCGCCGGGTTCGGCCCTACCAGAGGCGGAAAGGCGTACCACGCCCAGAACGCAATCATGAAGCCAAACCACGAGAAGAAAAAGACCCGGCCGTACATGTTGACGGGGTTCAGGGCCGGGATCGACCGCGCCTTGCGGTTGATCGGGTTCAGGACCGGGGCCCGGAAAAGGTCCGCCACCTTGAAGCCGAGCGCCATGATGTGCAGAGCCGAAGGATGACTGGGGCAGAACGGATGACCGGGAACTGCAGAGATGACTGGGGAACGGATGGCCGGGCTGCAAAAGGATGACCGGTATCACTCAACCCCAGACAAAGGCCTCGCCACGAAAATCAAAGTCGAAAAGATCCGCGAGACTCGGTCATGATACGCCCAGTCCCTCAGCGCAGGCGCATCTGGCATGGCTCGCGTATTAGTATGTATATCCCAAACAGAGAGCAGTGAGCAAAGGCCTGGATCGAGCATCTCCGGACGCCGCGCTAGCTGCGATAGAGCCCGTCCTGCCCAGCAAAGCGGACATGGTTTCCGGCCCCGTCCGAGCCAAGACCGCCGCCTGGCGCCTTGTGCATGGCAGCGTAAGACTCACACTTTTTGCCAGTGGCCGGCTGTTGCGTTTCCCGTCGTGAGAGAGAGAACACAGCCGTCGTATGAGAGAGAGAGAGCACAGCCGTCGAGCACCAGGAGATGATGGATGCAGAAAGAAGCAAGAAAAAAGGGCGAGAAGAAAAAGGGTTGCTGGGTTGAATGTCTGCAGAGTCGTATCGATATGCTCATCTTTTTTTGAAAAATAATGGTCCTGTGATCCCTGCATGTGAGAACTGAGCAGTAGGCCTGCATGTGAGAAGTGAGACTGGACGGCAGTGAGTGAGTGTGTGTGTGTGTGTGCGTGCGCCAGACGATGCTCCGTAGTTGCGCTCTGCCCGCCGGGGTGCAGCGCCAAGACGAAGCAGTCGCTGGATGTGGCTAACGGCCGAGCGGCCAACAAGGTTTGTCGACGGCGCTCCCGTACCGCGAGGCCGCTAGCAGCTGCAGGAAGTTTTCTTGGACTTTGAGCCGTCCAAACACGGACGGCCCCCTTATCTCGCGGACGCTATCGAATCAGGGGACAGGCCAGAATGCTACCCAAGACGCCCGGCCCACCAGCCCAGAGATAAGACCCTTGACCGCTCACTCTCTCTCTCTCAGACTCTCAGAGGGTACGGAGTATGTGTACGGAGTCTGTGTACGGAGTATGTGCTTCAGGAGGTCCTTCACGTGGGAGTGGGGGGGGGTAGCATCTGACGACATCCGTCTCCTCCTCCTCCGCGTGCTTTTGCGCGATCTGGCGGCCAGAACGGCTATCCTGGCGCTGCCATGCTGTTTTGCCCAGTTTCACGGCGGGGGTCAAGCATCCACTCCGGCTGGCTTCTGAGGGAGCAGGGAGCAGGGAGATTGAGTTCTTCCCCCTTTTCCGCCTAATTTCCTTTGTCGTGACGGCCGGGGCTTCTCTCCCCACGTTTTCGGTCTAGCGGCTCGATAAGAGCTGCGAATTTTGCTTATCACCACTCGGCACTATGGGAGTCGTAATACGAGATGCTCAACCACGGAGGTCTGCACAAGGCCAAATGTGCAGGAATCAAAGCTTGCGAATCACCAAGCTGAAGCTGCCTGCCAGTCCTACTATCGATCTTGAGCAGAAAATATACATAACAAGAAATATGCATTTAAGAGACATATAAACGTATAAAGGGCTGCCACTCTAGCCTCGCTTGCCCTTTGGTGGGCGCCAGCTGCAGACGCAGACGCAGCCTTGCCGGAATTCAAACGTGCGTTTTCATTGGGAAACGCTGCTAGCCTTGTCTCGGAGCATGCTCCCACGGCTTGCCGCATCCCGTCCGTCCCTCCCGCGGCTCGGGTCACGTGACTCCGGCTGTCGGCGGCAATCGGGCGCCAACGCGGGAGCACCTAGCCTCGCTGTGCCGCAGCGCCGCGCCGGCATGGCTCCTTGGCAGCGGCCTGGGACGGTTGTTAGCTGCCTCACCGAAAGTCTGGCATACTCCGTATGCCACTGGGTGGATCCGCAACCAGAAAAATCTCCGTCCTGGCTCTCCGCTGCCGAATCATAGCGTGCTGCTTTCTTGCCACTTTTGCCCCCCCCCCTGGAAAAGTTGTAGGACTGAAACGGCAGAGGGCAGGCATCTCGTCGACTCGCCTGCCATGGCCTCGTTCCATTGGCTCTTGCAACGTCACGGCCGCGCGTCCGTATGGCAAAAGGCAGCACAGAGACGTCCGTGGTTCCCGTGAGAGAAGTTGCATTTTCTGTAGTGCAAATAGCATCGGCCTGCATCAAGCGTCCCGTGTAGCGCCCTGGACCCCATACGGTGCCACGCCGCCCGAGAGCCGAGCCCGTCCTCGAGTCGGTCTGCCTCACAAGTGGAGCACTAGCTCTAGTCCCCCCCCCCATCCTGCGCCGGGCCGTGAGTTGTAGAGAGAGAAGCACCGATGGCCGCGCCTGGCTCCGCAAAAGCCGTCGCTGGGGCCGAGTATCAGCGTGTAGGCCGCTTCTTTTCTCTTTTCGATGCTCCCAGATCGTTGAGCAACATCTTGACTCACCGCACAGTCCTCACATAAACACCAAGTTCTCCTTTCTTTGCCTTTTTCTCCGGGTGTTATACCTACTCGTCGGTACAAACAGTTTTCCTTTCTTTGCCTTTTTCTCCTGGTGTTATCGGTACAGGCAGTTCTCCTTTTGCCTTTTTCCTGGTGTTATATCTACTCGTCGGTACAAGCACAACGCCACGTCCATAGCCTCCCAGACACACACTCTTCTTTATACAGCAAACTTTCACGCCTCGGCCGAGAGAACAGACGGACAGCATGGATGACACAAAAGCGAAAGCGGCCCGTGGCTTTACAACAGCCGTCGTCGACAAGAAGGAGAATGCCGCCAGCAGTACGGTCTGGAGACACCTAAACGCAACCATAGAACCGGATTTCCTAGCAGAGTGCGAGCTGATACTGCTGACCGTCTGCACCGGCATGCAGGGTAAGTGGCTCTGACGTGCCGGGGGGGCCAAGCACGCATGGAAAGCTAACACGGAGGTTTTTTTTTTTTTCCCGGCAACAGACGCGGTGTCGTTCCCCGATTACCACTGCTTTGCCTCCAACCAGACGGGCAACACCATCTTCCTTGTGCTGGCGCTGCTGCTGCCCGAACTCAACGGCGTCATGTTCATCCCCGCCAACATTGGCACCGCCCTCGGCTTCTTCCTGGCCGCCGGCTGGATGACGGGCCAGCTCGGCCACATTGTCGGACCGCGGCGCCGCATCTGGCTGATCGCGTGCAACCTGGTCCAGGCCTGCCTCGTCTTTGCCGCCGGCGCGATCCAGCACGTGCACGGCATCCAGGTGCAGAACAGCAGCTACGGCCTGGCCGTCATTGGCCTCCTCTCCTTGGCCGCCGGCAGCCAGGTCGTGCAGTCGCGCTCGCTGGCCATGACCGAGATCTCCACGGCCATGGCCACGGCCGCCTGGGTCGACCTGCTGGTCGACCCCAACCTGACCAAGCTGCACAACCGGCCCCGGACGAGACGGGCCGTCTTTCTCTGCTGCCTGGTGCTCGGCTGCGCCCTCGGCGCCGCCATCTACCGCACCGTCGGCTCTGCCATTGCCGTCCTGGTGTCGGGCAGCGGCAAGGTCGTCGTGGCGTTCCTCTATCTCTTTAACAAGAGCGAGAAGCCCCCGGCGGACGACGAGGAGAGCCAAGCACAGCTCACGAACACAAAGGCCGGGACACCGACCTCTCTATGAAGATAAGATGAAGATGAAGATGAAGAATAACGACTGTTACGTCGCGCAACGATGCCATGATAAGCGTTGCTTTTACTCGTTGTCTGTTGTTTTCCAGGCTGCCGCTCTAGTTAGTTGTTTTAGTTGTTTTAATGAAAAACGCCGTCATAGACTGAAAGCATTGCAGTCGCCGTCACAGACTGAAAGCATTGCAGTCGCCGCCATAGACTGAAAGCATTGCAGTCGACAAGGCTGTTGAGTGTTTCGTGAGAGCCGTGGTGGGGTAGTAATCCCGGCCGTGTGGGGCCATCTAGCATTTACGCGACGCCCGCTGCAAGACGCGCTCTGGCGGCTCGGAGAAACACGCAACCGCACCTTCCTCCCGTAGCTTCGACCACCACCTCCTAGAAGCAAACACCACATTGAAAGCCAAAAAACGCAAATTACTGGGTTTTCACAGTCCATCGACCTCCCTCTTCCCCTCCTCGTCTCCCCCCCTTTTTTTTTGGGCTGTTCTACAAAGGGGAGTGCCGCCCAAAAAGACCTCCATGCCGGGCAACAGACACCGGAACGGCGGTGTCCCGACACGGTTTTCATGACGCGCAACAACCTCGGCGAACAGCTGCCGTGGCTTATGCGAAACCCCCAAGCGACCTGTCCCGGCGTCGGCACTCCATCTCGGGCCGCCCGCGGCTGCATGCTGCCGTCGCCGGCCCCGACGGCTGTTGCCTCGCCGGCCACGGTCCTGACCGGCTCTTTCCAACGAGACCTTGCCTTGGCCAATAGTTTTGCGCCCACCAACTCGACGCCGACGACGACGACCCGACAGCCCGCTTCCAGTTTTGGACAGCCCCCCACGCCGGCACCGACTGCCACGGCTCTCGTTGCCACATGTGGGAGGACGCCACTCTCCAGACCCGCTGCCGCGAAAGACCCGCCGCGGCCAGAGGCGGCGGCGGCAGCGGCGGCAGCGGCGGCGGGCACTGGAAAGACGGCGAGCAGGTTGCCGGCCATGGCCCCATCTCGGCTGCCCTTCAAGGAGACCCCGGTTCCGGTGCCCGTGATTCCCGGGTTCGGGTTCCCCGGGGCCCCGGTGACGCCGGCGCCCTCAGCATCAGGCCTCCTGGACCAGCAGAGGCAGCTGCCGTCTCGGCAGACACCCCAGGCGCTCAAGAGCAGCAACCTCTCCGGCGCTTCCGCCGCGCGCTCACCCAAAAAGACGAGAGAAGCGCCGGCAGCACCGTCTCCCACCAACGGTTTCGACTTTGGCTCGGATATCGACTTGGACGAGTTCGACTCCATTGTCGATCTCACCACTGGCAACACCACCCTGTCTTCGTCATCACCCCCCGCAAGCGCCCCGGCAGGCGACGTCCGGCTCTGGCGCGAGGACTATGCGTCGCGGCCGGAGCGGGTGCCGTCCTCGCGCGGAAAGAAGCGCAAAAGCGGCGATATCAGTGACGGCTCCTCCGCCTATTCCGCGCAAAAGGCCGGCGCCGCCACCACCGTCACCACCGTCACCACCGCCACCACCGCCACCACCAAAGAGGTGGCCGAGACCAACACCCTGGACGAGTTCCCAGACGTCAACGACCTGCTCGACTTTGGCCTGTCCTCTCCCATCACGGCGCGCCGGGCCCCGCATAGGACCCCTCGCAAGTCCCCCCTCAAGATGTCGGCTGAGCAGCCTCTGCCGGCCGCAGACATGGCCACTCCGCCCAAGAAGAAGCCGCGCCAGCCGGAAAAGAGCGATGTCATCATGGACTCGGAGGACGAGTTTGTCACGCCCCCCACGCGCAATGCCTCCTACATCGCCTCTCCGGGCGACCGGAGCATGTGCGAGGGGGTCCAGAAGCTGCCGCTTTCCCCTCACCCAGGCGAGGAGTTGCGTGTGGCGGACACACAATTTCCTCGTGCCCCTGCGCAGCCGCAGCCGCAGCTGCAGCCGATGGCCGCCGAAACGAGCGACGAGGACGTGGAGATGCAGCCGGCGGAGCCGGAGCCGACAGAGGCCGACACAGCAACCAGCAACGGCAACCCTCCGGCTGTTGCGGAACAGGACGCGGTCGCAGCACCAGCCGGCGGCGCCTCAGAGAAAGAAGTGGCAAAAGACCAAGAAGAGGAAGAGGGGGAGGACGACGACGACGACAACGAAACGCAGAGGCCCAGGATCCTGGCCTACTGGCCAACGCTACGATGGAAGCAGCACTGCCTGGACGAGAGAATCCGCCAGAACACGGCCGATTACATGAAGGCGCTCCGGGAAAAGTGGCCGTTGCCGCGTAGGGCGCAGATAAAGGGCGAGAAGGAGCCGCTCCTGAGGGAGAAACAGCCGCTGGACAGTCTGGTCAACGATTTCCAAGCCTACGCAACGCTCTACCGCGAGCAGGAAACCCTGATCCACTACATCACCGAGGCGTACCAGAACAACCTGGACACGGAAGGGGACGAGGTCCGTCTGGATGCCCTGAGCCAGGAGCTGCAAGACAAGGAAGACCTTCTCCGAGCGCGCCTGGCCGACGCGGCCGTCGATCCCACCGGCTGCCCGCCCGACTTTGACGCCGGCAGCCCGTACAGCGTTGGCGTGCCGGCCACCCAGCCGGTGGCGGCGGGCTACGCTTCGCCCATGCTGTCTCGCCATGCCGCCGTCCTGGTGGCCGACGGTCCGTCGCAAGTGATTTTGCAGACCCAGATGCCGCCGCCGCCGATGCCGCCGCCGCCGATGCCGCCGCCGCCGCCACGACAACAGCAGCTGCCCCCGTCCCAGCGAGCACGCCAAGAAGACGCCCAGCTCGCCCATGCGAACAACGCGCCCGACTACTTTGGCGACGATGACGACGACCTGTTTACCGAGATTGACGACGACAGCCTGCCCCACAATGTCCCGTCACTCCCAAACATGCCCAGAAGAGCCGAATCGGCGGCGTTTCAGGGTTCCGGTGTCGGTGCCGGTGCCGGTGCCGCCGGTATTCGGAAAAGGACTCCGTCAAAAGCAACGGTCCAGAACCCGCTGTCGAGCGCAAGGAAGCGGGACAACCATCGAGACAACTTTAGCGACTTTAGTGACGACATTGAAATGCTCCAGATCGCAGAGGACTTTGAGCAGCGGCACTCCTCGGGCGGCGAGGGCAGCAGCTCGAGAGCAAGAACATGTGCACGGCAGATCCTGGCGCCCACGTCGGGCAATTCTAGCAGCCAGCCCGCCAGCAGCATCAGTGCCAGGAAGCCGGCCCAGCAGCCGGCCCAGCAGCCGGCCCAGCAGCCGGCCCAGAGGCCCTCGTTCCCGCCCGAGCACATGTGCTTTGCCTGGTCGCAGGATGTGAAGCGGGCTCTCAAGGACCGGTTCCGCATGTCCGGCTTCCGCCACAACCAGCTGGAAGCCATCAATGCCACGCTGAGCGGCAAGGACGCCTTTGTGCTGATGCCCACGGGCGGCGGCAAGTCGCTCTGCTACCAGCTGCCGGCCGTGATCAGCAGCGGCAAGACCAACGGCGTCACCATTGTCATCAGCCCGCTGATCAGCCTGATGCAGGACCAGGTGGACCACCTCAAGGCCCTCAACATCGCGGCCAGCGTCTTCAACAGCAGCACGCCGGCCAACGCCCGCCGGCTGATCCTGTCGCTGTTCACGCGGCCGAACCCGGAGCACTACCTGCAGCTGCTCTACGTGACGCCGGAAATGGTCAGCAAGAGCAAGCAGTTCTGCGACGGGCTGGCCTCGCTGTACCACGGCAAGAAGCTGGCGCGCATCGTCATTGACGAGGCGCACTGCGTGAGCCAATGGGGCCACGACTTCCGGCCCGACTACAAGGCGCTCGGCGAGCTGCGCCGCCGCTTTCCCAACGTCCCGGTCATGGCCCTGACGGCCACGGCCACGCCCAACGTCATTGTCGACATCAAGCACAACCTGAGCATCGACCGCTGCAAGGTCTTCTCGCAGAGCTTCAACCGCCCCAACCTGTACTACGAGATC
Source organism: Graphilbum cf. rectangulosporium (assembly GCA_019925645.1). Taxonomy (NCBI): domain Eukaryota; kingdom Fungi; phylum Ascomycota; class Sordariomycetes; order Ophiostomatales; family Ophiostomataceae; genus Graphilbum; species Graphilbum cf. rectangulosporium. Next base: position 271,904 of record JADHKI010000017.1, read on the forward strand.
CGCGAAAAGGGCAAGGGCGCCCTGGAGAGCATGGCCGAGCTGATCGACGACCGCTACCGCGACCAGAGCGGCATCATCTACACGCTGTCGCAGAAATCGACCGTCAGCATCGCGGAGAAGTTGCGCACCAAGTTTGGCATCTCAGCCCACTGCTACCACGCCGGCCTGGAGGCCGAGGACAAGACGCGGATCCAGCGGGACTGGCAGAGCGGCCGCATCAAGGTGGTCGTCGCCACCATTGCCTTTGGCATGGGCATCGACAAGCCCGACGTGCGCTTTGTCATGCACTTTTACCTGCCCAAGAGCCTCGAGGGCTACTACCAGGAGACCGGCCGGGCCGGCCGCGACGGCGAGCATTCCGACTGCTACCTCTTCTTTGGCTACGGCGACATCAAGAACCTGCGCAAGTTCATTGCCGACTCTGACGGCAGCGAGGCCCAGAAGGAGCGGCAGCGGGACATGCTGAACCGCATCGTGGACTTTTGCGAGAACAAGCGCGACTGCCGCCGGGTCGAGATCCTGCGCTACTTTGGCGAGAGCTTTGACAAGGCGGCCTGCGGGCGCACGTGCGACAACTGCAAGACCGGGGGCCACTTCCACCTGACAGACTTTACCCAATATGCCGTTGCGGCGCTGCAGGTGGTGCAACAGTACAAGCTGATCACCATGGTGCAATGCACAGATATCCTGCAGGGCAAGCGGCGGCCCGACCGCGAGCACGAGTCCCTGCTCGAGGTGTACGGCATTGCCAGGGGCCTGAAGAAGCAGGACGTGCACATGATGATCTACCGGCTGCTCGGCGAGGAGGCTCTGCAGGAGGAGAACAAGGTCAACCAGATGGACATTGCCATTCAGTACTTTAGCGTGAGTGCACTCTTGCGGCACGTGAAGATATTGTGGATGAAGCGTGGAGGAAGTTTTATTCAACTGACAACTTAGCTGGGCCGCTGTGCAAGGGACTTTTTCTCCGGGTCAAAGACACTCCAAGTCGTCACTAAGGTTGGCGATTCCGCAGGCCCGTCGGCCTTTGAGCAGCCGGCGCCGAAGCCAAAGAAGGCGGCAAAGGCAACAGCAGCAGCATCATCATCAGCGTCCACGCCCAAGCCCAGCAAAAGCAACAAAAGCAGCAAAAGCAGCAAAAGCAGCAAAAGCAAAAAGGCAAAAGAGGCTGCTCAGGACCCGACCCCCAACAGCAAGCGGAAGCGCAAGGCCGTGGCCGCCTTGGTCGACGACGAAGCCGAGGAAGACGGCAGCGGGGCGGACGGCGACGGCGACGGCGACGGCGACGGCGACGGCGACGGGGACAGCGATGTAGAGTTCCAGGGGCCGATGCACGCCAACGGCTATGCCAAGGACGACTTTGTCGTGTCCGACGATGACAACGGCTCCAGCGGCTCCACGGCAGCAAGCCATGGCGCCGAGGATGACGAGGACATTACGAGCCTCGGGGCCGAAGACTTTACCCCGCCGAGACACGCCGTTCCGCCGTCGGCCTCACGACGCGGACAGCAGCTTCGGGACCTGCAGCAGTTCCGGATGCAGGCCGGCAGCCCCGGCCCCAACAGCCTGCCACGACGACAGATGCGGCTTGAAGAGCTTGGCCGGCCCATCGACCAGGATCCGCGCCTGGCCGAGGCGAACGTGGACTCGATCCACGCCGACATTATTGCCTCGTTTGTCGACGAGGCGCGGCGCACCGAGGAGCGCATCCGCAACGACAAGGGGCTGCGCATCCTGTTTACCGAAAGCCACCTGCGCGAAATGGCCATTGGCTGGACGGACTCGCTGGACAAGATGCGGCAGATCCGCGGCATCGACCCCGGCCATGTACAGCGCTACGGCGCCAGGTTCGTGCCCCTGGTTCGGCGCTATCTGTCCATGTACCGGGAGATGATGGGCGGCCGCACCTCGCCGCCGCCCCGGACGACGGCGGCGCCCTCTTTGTCGTCGGCGTCGGCGTCGGCGTCGGCGTCGTCGATGGCGCGCACCAGGCAGCGGCCGGCTGCCGCGAGCACGGTGGTCGACCTGATCAGCTCCGACGAGGAGGAGGGCGGCGGCGGCGGCGACGACGACGACGATAAAGGAGGAAACGGCAGCGGCGGCGCCCGCGCCATCAGTGCTGCCGAGGCCCGCGAAGCGGCCGAGTGGCGGTCCCAGCTGGAGGCTCTCCAGAGCCAGCCGAGCCGGGCCTCGTCGTCCAAGGGGGGACGGGCCGGCGGCGGTGCGCGGAGAGGCTTCGGCCGCAAGTCGTTTTCGCGTCGAGGAGGCGGCTGGAGTGGCTCCTCCGGCCGGGGCGGCGGCGGCGGCAGCGGCAGCGGCAGCGGTAGCAGCGGCATGGCCAAACGCAGGACGGCGGCTTCCGGGCCGGGCCGATCGGCTTTTGGCGGCAGCGGCGGCAGCGGCGGCGGTAGCGGACGGTTCGGGGGCAGCGGCATCGGGGTAATGCCTACATGACTCTTAAAAATGAGGAGTAGCAACACACTCGCAAGTTATGACGGCGTTCAGTTTATGAGAATTTTTTTTTTCTCTCGTCTTTTTCTCCGTGTCCTGGCTGGCGGGATCTGCTCATTGTATTTTTTCTATACTGGCGAGCATAGCATTCTATATCTACGGTGGGCCGAGGAAGAAAGCCTCGCTTCAGGGGTACTATGATTCAAGGGCCTGTTTGTACTTTTATGGGAGGGTAGGGGGAGGTGAACAGGGCTGGTTGTAAACGGGATTATATCATCACTTTTGAGTTACGATCACGTCTGTGGAAAGGGATTATGTTTTCACTCCAAATATGGTCACGGCTGTGGAAAGGACTGTAGTACTCTCTAGGAACTGCATGCTTGTGGAAGAATTATATTATCACTCTAGGAACATGCACGTGGAAAGATTATATAGAGTACAAGTGGTTATTTGGACAGCAAGAAATGAAAAAAAGTAAATAGTACAAATGCCAGGCCTCTTCCTGGTCGTGGGACTAAGAAATAGCGCCGCCCTCTTTGATACACCCCGAGTTCCCTCGCTTCGCCAAGCCCTCCCTGTTTCCCTGCTGCTTCTGTTGACTCCTGGTGTCCCCGGAAACACAATCACAGACCCTTTCACGAAACAACTTGAGCAGGAAAAAAAAAAGCCCACGCGCACCCGAATGCCCCTCTGCGACGCGGAAAATACATTCTTTGGGCATTCTCTGTCCCCGAACTGCAACAATAATAAAATAGTATGGCTTTAAATGGAGTTGGGAGAAGCAAATGAAGTTTTGGCAATCAATAAACCCAGACACGGTAAACACAGGAAACAGAAACGCTTTAGAAAAACCAAACCATAAAACTCCCAAGAAAAAAAAAAAACAAGGTGGGAAAAGAACAGCAACGTCAACCGCCAGGGCTGTGACATTCATCCGGCGTAAATACTGCTAGAATCAAAAAAGCAAGTCCACCATTCTCGCAAGTGCTCGGAGTAAGATTGCAAATGCTGCAATGCTTTCGGTATGGGGGGTGGGAGTGTATGGACCGCAAGAACCCGTTTCACGTAAAGCTGGTTCGGAAATGCTGGATGCGTGTGAAAGGATATGGAGAGCTGGTTCAAGGAGCGGGTTCAAAAGTGCTGGATGCCTGCAAAAGGGTGGGAGAGGACAGAGAGCCCAATTCACGTAAAGCTGGTTCGGAAATGCTGGATTCTTGTGTAAAAGGGCTGATTCATTGTCAGACTCTCCACCTCGGCTTGTCATTGGGTGGTGGTTGTGCACCGCTCCTCCGCATGGGCGAATCCCGGCCAGATACGCTGCCTGACATGCTGCTATCCCTCTTGGATCTAGGCGTTGGGAGAAAACTGTTCCTCCGGGACGTGCCCATGGAGCTTGCCGAGCGGGTCATGGCGTTGGCGGAAACTGACGGAGGCCGCGTTGGCTGCATGGATGCCCGGCGGTTGGAGGACCCGGAAGACGTCTGCACCGCCGGGCGTGGCCTGTATGGTGACGCGCCACGCTCGCTGGCGGGGCCTCGTGATGGGGAGTCTCTCGGCCCGGGGGATACGGACGTTTCTCGGCGGAGGGGGCTGCGAAAGGGGAGATTATTCGTGGTGCTTGAGCCGGAACCGGGCGTGCCTCCTATCGACGAGGGCATTCTGCGTATGGTGGGTGTCTTGGCAAACGGACTAGGCAATGTCAGGCTGAGCGGCTTGAAGTTGTGACCCGTGTCGATGCCCACGGTCGAGTAGCTCCAGCGTGGGCGCATGTCCATTGTGGAAGACGGGCGCTCGGGCAGCATGGAGCTGCGCCGATTGTTTGGTGTTACCGAGCCATCGCGAGAGGCAGAAGCAGCAGTAGCAGCAGTAGCAGAAGCAAAAGGAGACGATGTGCCATAGCTGGACCTGGGCCTCATGGACGAGGAGAATCGGGAAAAGGAGTTTCGCATCTGCGAGGCGGGGCTGCCTGCCGACGAGAGGCTTCGTCGGATGGCGGGCTGGGGAAGGTGACTGCCTATAAAGGAGCGGCGTCTCTGGTCGGTGGTCGGGGTGCCTTTGCTGTCGGCGCTGTTGTTGCTGCTGTTGCCGTTCTTCTTCTTCTTCTTCTTGCTGTTGGTGCTGTCGAATCCGAGACTGGACATGATCACCGACGATGGCGGCGAGCTCTGGGGCGTGTCGAGAGCACTGTGGATGGTGGAGCGATCGTTGGACAGCATGCTCGAGATGGAGTCGCGCAGCTGCTGGCTCTTCTTGTCTTCCGCGTGTAGCTCTTCGAGCAGCAGGTCGACCTCGCGCATGCGGTCCTTGAGGTCGTCCCACTGACTCTGCAGCTCGGCGTGCAGGCGCAGGATCTCGCCGTTGAGCGTGAGGCGGTCCTTGATGCCCTTGTCAATGATGGAGAGCACCCGCTCAATGGCCGGGCCGTAGTGGACCTTTTTCGTCTCGTAGCTCTCCACCTTCTTGGCGATCTGGGGCTGGCTGGCCGAGTGGACGTCGGAGTCGAGGCTCTCCTTGAGCTTGGCGACGCTGCGCTCGACGGACTCGTACATTTTCTGGGCCTGGCGCGCCGCGCCTCTGAAGACGGTCACCCAGCGGTCCTCGCCCAGTTCCTTTCGCAGGGACTCGGCGTCCTTTTCGAGCTTGCGGTAGCTGCCGTCCAGGCCGATGCGGCGCATCTCGAGCTCTTCGCAGGCCGTGGGGAAGCATGCGGAGGCGCGGGCCTCGAAGACGGACAGGCGCATGGGCAAAAAGTCGAGCGAGGCGCGCAGCGGCTGCATGCGCGCAAACAGGGCGAGCAGGCTCGAGTCGTCCTGGGAGATGCTGGGGGTCATGCTCGTGCTGGCCGGGTCGGGCGAGCTGGGGCTGGCGGGGAAGATGGGAATGCTGTAGCGGTTGTTGCCAGACGAGGCCTGGAGGCGGGTGGCGTTGCCGGCCGTGTTCTGCTGCTGCTGCTGCTGCTGCTCCTTGGTTTCCTCGACAATGGTTTCGAGGTCGCCAATGTCGACGCCGGCGCCGTCGGTGCCGCCGGTGCCGGCTATGAGGGATCTGTGGCGGCGCTCTTCCATCTCAAAGACGAGGCGGGTGAGCTCGTCCATTTCGTTCTGGATGTCGCCCAGGACCATGCTCCAGAGCTCCTCCCACTCCATGGCGATCTCGACCTGGCCCTTGACGCTTTGCAACGAGTTGCGCATGCGGCGCCACTCGTCGAGGATGGACTCCATCTGGAAGACGGCGCGCTGGAGGTCGTCTGGGGAGACGCTGGCAATGTCGGGGCGGTTTTGCACGTCTTCAATGGCGCTGACGTAGACATTGATCAGCTCTTCAAAGCGCACAATGGCGTTTTCGACTTCTTCGAGGCCCTCTCGGCCGCCGGCGGCGGCCCACTCGACATCGTCGTCGCTGTCGAGGCCGTCAATGACCTCGGAGGCCTTTGAGATCCACTGGCGAATCTGCTCGGCGGCGCCGATCAGGGCGCGGGTGGCGACCTGGGCGGTGGGAATGGCGGATACCTTGCTGGAGAGGGATTCGGCATCGGGCAGCTGCAGAGAGGTCAACTGGGCGAGCTGGTTGGCAAAGGAGACGCGCGAGAGGGTGTAGATGGAGCCTGGGCGCTGCAGGCCGAGGGGGTTGAAGTAGGAGACGGCGTCTGGGTTGAAGTCGCTCTGGGCGGGGGACAGGGCCTGGTCGCCCGCCGGGGTGGTGAGGGGAGGGGTGTCCTTGGGCAATGGCGGCGGCGGCGGCGGACCGTCGGGCGATACGACGGCGAGGGATCTCGTGGTGGCGGTGGCGGCGGCGAGCTCGCGCTCAATGTGCTGCTGGCGGGTGTCCAGCTGAACCTTGGTGCCGTTTCCGTTTGTGTGGTCGGGTAGGCGGTACTTGTTTGTGTCCATTTCCAGGGGCGGGGGCGTTTCAATGTCGGGGAGGAAGGAGGAGGCGGGAGAGGTCGAGACGGCTGTGCCGTCGAGGTATACGTGTTGGGTTGCGTCGGGGGCGGTGACAATGGTGGCAGGCACCAGTGGTGTGTTGGCGGGAGGGTTGGCAAGAGGGTCTGCACGAGGGTCGGCAAGAGGGCTGGCAGGAGAATTGTCAAGAGTGCTGGCAACAGTGCTGGCAAGAGTGCTGGCAAGAGGGCTGGCAAAAGTGCTGGCAAGAGGGCTGGCCAGAGGGCTGGCCAGACGGCTGGCTAGAGGGCTGGCAAGAGGGTCTGTATCCACCGGGTCCTGTCCGGTGTCGTGTCTGGCGCGTCCGCCGGCAGCCAAGCTGGCAACAGAGGCAGGAGGGCGAGCAACGACGGAGCCGGCGCCTTTCCAGGGACGGCCGCGCCGCTCAATGACGGGAACGGTCGAGCCGGCCTGGTGTTTCTCGTCGAGCTGTCGGAGCTGGTCTTCGGGGAGGCGGCCAATGCGTTCGGCGGGCACAGAGGCCGGGGCGGATGGTTTCTGCGGGGTGGTGCCGAAGCCGAGGGCTCGTAGGCGGGCAGCAAGGCCGGGCGAGGGTTTGCGCGCTTGGACGTGCGGTGTCGGTGTGGTGGTGGTGGTGGACAGGTTGGATATGGAAGCGGACGCGGAGGCGGAGGCAGACGCGGAGGCGGAGGCAGACGCAGAGGCGGATGCAGAAGCAGATGTCAACGAAGTGGCAGGCGAGACAGATAGGGGGGCGTGAGCCGAGTCTGTGTAGCTGTCGCCGTGGGTCCCGGCAAAGACTGGAGAGCCGGAGGATTGGCGCGAGGAGCGCGAAGAGGGCGGCAGGTTGGGGGACTGTGAGGCTGAGCGCAGGGGCCTCTGCAACTGAGCAGTCGGGGTCGAGGGAGCGAGAGGGGTGGTGGTGGTGGTGGTGGTGGTGGCGGTGGCGGCGGTGACGGCGGTGACGGCGTCGGCGTCGATAGCAGCAGGCAGAGGAGTGTCGTCTGTGCCGGCGTGAATGGTGAGGCTGGGGATGTTGACGGCGGCGGCAGAGGGAGAGGCTGGCTCGTGGAGGTCAGGCTGTAAAGTGCTGTTATGGCTGGCAATGTCGGCAAAAGTTAGGACCGCAGCAGTCGTATTGCCATTGTCGAGGTCCGAAGCGGCGGAGGGGAACGAGTTCGGCGAGTCGGGGGAGGAGAGCGAACTGGTCGTGTGCTGACTGTGGGATTGGTGGAGCCGGTCCGTGTCAGAGGGTGGATTCGGGGGTCCGGTGCTGTTGCTGTTTCCACCGACGTCTTGACCTCTCAGTGAGAAGAAGGGGTCGTCGGTGAGGGTGGTGTCTGGCGTTGTTGCCGCAGCAGCCGCAGGAGGAGGAGGAGGAGGAGGAGCGGAAGCGCCACCAACAGCACCGGAAAGCGTTAAGAGGGTAGTGGTCATTTAAATCCAACAGGCCGAATCAAGTTGAGGGAGGGGGGAAAGGCGGACAGAGTAAAAGGGCCGGTCCGGCAGCGTGGCTGTTGGCCGCTCTGCCTCCTTTCTCCGTTGTTTATCCTTCTTTTCTGGATCGTTCTGTGGTGAACAGCTGCCCTGTTTTTGGCGTTTATTTTGGCGGCTCGGGGGGGGAGGGGGGGGGGGGGGTTGGCGTGAACGGAACGATACCGTAGGGCCGTAGCAGCGTTGCAGTAAGTATGCACTTCTTCCGTAGTCAGACGGGCTACCCAGGGTGAATCGGGATTGGTTGCAGAGTGCTGACGATGAAGGTCTGTGGTCTTCTGTTTCGCCGATTGCTTGTGACGATGCGTTGTATTTTTTCTATTTCGTCCCCGGTGCGTGCGCAAGTGCTTTTGGGGCCGGGATGACTGGGTTGGGCTTGGGGGGGGGGGAAAGAAGGAGGGGGGGGGGGGGGGTGGAAATCAGTGGCTGGAGAGGGAAAGCCGTCTGCCGGCAAACAAGAAAGATAGACGGTGAGGGAGAGAGAGAGAGAGAGAGAGGGAGGGAGGAGAAAAAAGGGCGTGCAGTAGCGGACGCAGGCGGATGGAGTCGTGGCGGGTGGGCAGGCAGGGAGGGCCACAGGGGAAGGAAAGGGCTGGGAAGCGCGCTTTGAGAGGTCGAGAAAGGAGGGAGGAAAACGCAAAAGGATCGGGGCTGAGATGGTTGTGTCTTTTGTTGTCGACAAGTCGGAGAGCAGGTCAAAAAGTCGGAGAGCAGGTCAAAAAGTCGGAGAGAGAGAAGCGCGAACCGTCTGGCGACTAGAGAGAGAGAGAGAGAGAAGAAGTAAATTGTGTGCAGGAAGCGACCGGGACGGGCAAGAGCGATCGGAAGCCATCCAAGACATACGGCGTATTTACAGGGCAGCGCTGCTCCTCGCTCTTTCCCTGCCGTCAATCTACGGAGTACGGAGTACGTACTGCGCGTTCGTGTCCTCATTACAGTCTGTGGCACTGTGGGCAAACGGCCAGGGGGGGGGAGGGGAGGGGGCCACGGCCAGGGGCAAGTTTAGCGGCTGCTAGCCCCAGGGCGCTGGGCCAACGCCGCCGTTGATCCGACGCGGTTGGGGCCAGTCGCCGTTGCTGGTGGGACGGACGGCACAGTGCGCGGGGCGGGCGTGGAAATGAAGGCGTTTATGCTGCGAAATTGGCCTGAAATGATCTGGACGGGCTGTGCGCGTACGGCCGCTATACGGAGTCTCCGCAACAACGGCTTTCCTTTCAAACGGGCTTAGTCAGGCCTCAGGCCTTTCAGGCCACAGCTGTCAAAACAACGTTGCACTTTGTCTACGTTGCACCTGTTTCGGCCGAGCCTCGTCGTGCCTGGCGCCTTGTTTGTTGCTCGTCAACGGCCGAGCGGCGACAGCTCACGTGGACGCGAGGCTACCGGACCAGAGCACGGCGTCTGTTCTCCTGGCTCGGCCACGACGCTGCTGCCGTGCAATAACGTGCAATGCGGGTGTCACGTGACGCGGCCACCACCACCACCCTTGCCTGGAGTATCTCGTATCGAACGGGGCCGCATGGCCGTCCGAGCTCGTGTGTGCTGTTCGGTCTGATGGAGAGAGTCCGCCAGCAGCTGACAGCACTTTTTGTCTATTTGCGTTTCGAGATGCCCGGGTGGGATCTCTTACGGAGTACGGAATAGAGTCATCTTCCATCCTTCTTTGGGGCCTAGCGCGCCCCGTTGGCTCGCGGCGGGCCCCGCGTGGTGCCGGGCAGGCAGGGCAGGGCAGGCAGGCACACACCACACCAGCGCTGCAGACTTTCCGTGGCCGCTAATGAAAAGCTGTCAGAGCGAGACCGCCCGCTAGGGCCCCCCTCCCCTCCCCTCTCCCCTCCCTGAAATGAGCGCCATTGCCTCGCTGAAGAAGGTGATGGCCTGCCTTTCTCTCCCGTTACTTATGTATTGCTCCACATCCTCTCCGCGTCTCCATCGACATCCCACCTCGCCGCTCTTTTGTTCTGGCTTTGGTTGTTCAGTGCCAGTGTCTGTTTGTCAGTGTCTGTTTGTCAGTGTCTGTTTGTCAGTGTCTGTTTGTCAGTTGGCTGTTTGCTTTCTGCCTCTGCGCTGCGTTTGTCTGCGCTACGTTTTCGTCTCCGTTTTCGTCTCCGTCTTCGTCTGCGTCTTCGTCTGCCTCGTCTCCGTCTCGTCTCCTCTCGTCTCTCGTCTCCTCTCGTCTGCCTCGTCTTCGTCTCCTCTGCCTCGTCTCCTCTCGTCCCTCGTCTCCTCTCGTCTCTCGTTTCCTCTCGTCTCTCGTCTCCTCTCGTCTCTCGTCTCTCGTCTCCTCTCGTCCTCATCTTCGTCTCCTCTGCACGCTGCCACCGACATAAAGCTGCTGGGCGGCTTTCGAGACAAGGCCCAGCTGAGAGACGGACTCTGGTCAGCGAGATCTGCCGTCCACCTTTGGCCGGCGTTGCACTCCTCCCCGACCGACAGCCGGCACACCCGAGTTCAACTCGCCTGCAGCAGCCGAGGGCTGAGACCGCCATGGCAGCTGTTTCCGGCGCAGACCCGGGCCGGGCCGCCGCGTCGCCGCCGCCGGTGGCGCCGTCGGTGATGGTGGTGGCGGGATCGCCGGCGGCCGAGACGGGGCCGGCGCTGCGGCCGAGCCGTGACTCGCTGGGCAGCGACGTGTCGTCGTCGGTGGCGGCGTCGTCGAGCCGGCAGTCGTCGGGCAGCAGCTACTCGGCGGCGGCGGCGTCGACGCTGTCGGCGTCGTCGGCGTCGTCGGCGTCGACGGCGTCGGCATCGGCATCGTCGCCGGCTTCGGCATCGGCATCGGCATCGGCATCGGCATCGGCGCCGGCGTCGGCGCGGCTCTCCATGATCGGCAGCGTCATGGGCGAGCGGACACGGCGGCGCGGCTACATGCGGCCGCAGGGCACCGACTTTGCGGCGAGCGCGCGCTCGCGCGAGAGCGTGCTCAGCCTCGGCAGCATCGCGCACCTGCAGTACTACTTTGCGCGCACCGGCCTGCTCGACCTCAAGGGCCAGCTGGCGCGCAAGCGGCTGGCCAAGGCACGCACGCTCGATCTCTCGCAGCTCGACGCCGCCGCCTTTTCGTCCTCGGCGCCCTCCTCGGCCGCCTCCTCGACCTACTACCCGTCCATGCCGGGCACGCCGCTGCCGTCGGCCTCGCCGCCACCGCCGCGCGCCTCGTCGCTCATGTTCCCGCCGCCGGGGTCGTTGGGCGAGCCCGTGTCGCCGTACTCGGCCGCCCACGGCGGCGCCGGCGGCAACAACATTCCGCATCTCATGCTGGCCGTGCCGGCCGGCGCCGGCACCGGCACCGGCGCCAGCACGCCGGCGATGCTGGTGGAGTCGCCGCTGCAGGACGGCGGCCTCGACTATGACGACTGGTACGAGGACGATCTCGACGACGACCTCGACCCGGCCGCCATGCTGCCGCCGACCGTCAGCACCTACATGTATCGTGAGAAGCCGCTGCCGAAGCCGCCCACCATGGCCGATCTCAAGGCCGATCTCAAGAGCTCGCTCGACAAGGCCGCCTCGGCGCTGGCCGCCGCACAGGACGCGCGGCCCGCCTCGGCTGCCGGGCCACCCAGCGGAGGCGGCAGCGGGAGCGGAGCCGGCGGTGGGAGCGGAAGCGGCAGCGGCAGCGGAAGCGGAAGCGGCAGCGGAAACGCCAACGGCAACGCCAATACCAACGGCAACGGCAACGGCAACGCCACCGCCAACACCAACGCCAACGCCAACGCCAACGCCACCGCCAACACGGGCGAAAACACCCCCCCCCCCCTCTCCAACCCCCCCCGCAGCCGCGCAGGCACCCGCCGGCGCGCGCCGACGGCGTGGTACGAGATCCAGGGCATGCACATCCTCGACGTCATGACGCTGGCGATCCGCGCGGCCAAGGTGTACTACACCAGCCACGAGCACCCGGACCAGCTCGACGCCATCCGGCCCGAAAAGGAGGTGCGCTCCGACCTGCTCGGCGTCATGGACGTGCTCAAACGCATGGCCACGCGCAACTTTGCCGGCGGCCTGCGCGACGACGAGGCCCGCGCCATGCACGCCTGGATCGCCAGCCTCTACGCCCTGCTGCAGGCCGAGGAGGCCCTCGAGGCCGCCGAGCGCGCCGAGCGTGCCGGCTGGACCTGGCTGCGCGACGCCGACTGGCCGCCCCCGCCCGCCGCCGGTGCCGACGACGCCGTCTATGCCCGCGAGTACGCCTTTTTGCAGTCCATGCTGGCCAGCGCGCCGGACGAGGAGACCGGCGGCGGCGGCGGCGGCGGCGGCAGCGGTGGCGGCGGCGGTGCCAGCCGGGGCCTCGGCCCGCTGCCTCCGTGGACGCCGCTCGCCGCCGCTGCGGCCTCCTTCAACGCCAGCGCCGCCGGCGCCGCCGCCTCTCTGGTCTCGTCGGCCACGTCCGCCTCGTTGGCCTCTTCGGCCTCGTCGGCCTCTCCCGCCTCCCCCGACGCAACCACCCCCCCCGACGCCGCCGCCGCCGCCGCCGCTCCCCCCCCCACCGCCTTCCTCGCGCACATGCAGAGCGGCGTGCGCCTCGTCCAGCTGCACAACTGTGCCGTGCGCAAGTCGCGCCGCCGCTTCGGCGCCATCCCCACCTTTCACGCCGACACCCAGAAACCCTACCGCGCCGCCGACAACCTGCGCTACTGGGCCAAGGCGGCCGAGCTGCGCTGGGAGGTCCTGCTCAAGATCGACGCCCTCGGCATCGTCTGCAACAGCCGCCCCGACGTCTGGGTCGACTTTGAGCACGCCATCCTGCTCTGGTGCCGCACCGTGCGCCGCGAGTTTGCCGCCGAGCTCGAGGAGGCCTGACTTTTCGCCGCATCCCTCACATCTTTGCATCCTCACATCTTCGCATCCTCACATCTTCCCACATATACCCCTTGTTCTGCATTCTCGGCGTCCATAGGCTCTCTGTAATTGAAAACGACACGTGAACTGAAAACGCAGCACATGGACACGGAAACGCAAACGTAAACACAAACGCAACGTAAACACTGAAACGCAACTCGTAAACTGAAAAGGCAACTCGTAACCTATCAACCGAGTAAACAGATCAGCCCGCTACGAGACAAAGCGCACGGCTCTCACCCCGTCGCTCGCCCACACCCCCCCCCGGCCCAGGCGCTCCTGCTGCTCCAGCTGCTGCTGCTGCTTCTGCTGCTGCTGCCGCTGCTGCTGCGCGCTGACGAGCCGCCGGGCCAGGTCGCTGGCCTCGCTTAGACTGCAGAGCCGTCGCGGGCCCGGATACCGGGCCGCCAGCTCCGCCATCACGTCGTAGATGGCCTTGGCCTGCTTCGTCTCCTCTCTGACCGCGTTGTCGTAGGTCCGGTGCTGGATCGCCACCGCCGCCGTCCTGTCTTCGCTGTTGCTGCCGCCGCCACCCTCCGGCCGCACCACAAACTCGCCCGCATCCGCCTGGACCAGCGCCAACACTTCGCTGGACTTTGTGTCGAAAAGGCTGTAGTAGTCGTAAGATCTCTGGCTCGGCTCTGCCATGCAGGCCTGCAGGTACAGGTCGCGCGCCAGCTCCGCCGGCGTCAGCCCCACGGCGTTCTCGCGCTGCAGCAGCACCGCCCGCTGCGCCGCCGGGAACGCCTCCTCCACCAGCAGGCGCACCATCCGCGCGTCCAGGTACGTCCCCGCCGTCAGCATGTGCAGCAGCGTGTTGCCCGAGCCGTCCGCCAGGCCCAGCTCGTGCCCCCCGCCCCCCGAGCGCCGCAGCAGCTCCTGCACCATGCCGCACAGCTGCTCCTCGCTGCTGCCGCGCTCCTCGCTGCCGCGCTCCTCGCTGCCGCGCTTCCGCAATCGTTTGGCCAGCCAGGTGTGCAGCGGCGTGCGGCCCCGGGACGCCGCAAAGACATCGGCGCGGCTGCGCTGGCACGACAGCTGCGCCAGTTTGTCTGCGTCAAACAGGTCTAGCAGCGGCCCCAGCTGCTCGCTGCTGGGATTCGACTTGAGCACCGCGTGCAGGCAGTTCTCCAGCGTCGAGTCGCGCCGCGCCATCTGGTCCGCCCCGTGCTCGACCAGCAGCCGCGCCACCTCCACTCGGCCCAGGCTGCAGGCCGCCCACAGCGCCGTCTCGCCGACCGCGTTCTTGGCCGACACCGACTCCGGCACCGCCTTGATGAGGTACTCGGCCATCGGCAGCAGCTTGCTGTCGTCGGAGGCGCCCACCGCCGCCAGGAGCACCAGCTCCCCTGGCTTGTCAGATTCTGACTCTTGAAAAAAGGACAAACCCTCGTGAACAAAAAGAAACTCGACTCACTGTCTTTGTTGATCCAGCGCGCAATCGCTCCTTCGAGGCCTCCCGGCGCCTGGCCCAGGTGCATGATGCGGTGGTCGGCCCGGGCGGCCTTGGATCGGCTGTACTCCAGGTAGCACCGCAGCGGCGCCGTGCTGAGAAACCACTCCACCGACTCGAGCGAGCAGAACGACGCCGCATACAGAAGCGGCGAGAGCAACGTGCCGGTTTTCCGAGTCGCCTCTCGGCCGGCCTCGGCCCAGTCGGCCCTGTCTGTCAGCGGGGGCAGAGAATAAATAAAGAAGAGGAAGAGGAAGAGGAAGAAGAAAATCACCACATTACCTCTTCTCCCCGTACACCGTCAGGCCGGCATAGTACTCCGGCCGCGGCGCCATCTCGATGCCCGTCGTCTTGACCAGCGCCTCGAGCGGCAGGCCCGCACCCGTGCGCTTGATCAGCTCGGCCAGCATCTCCGTGTGGCCCTGCTCCAGCGCAGTCAGAAAATCCCAGGCGGCAAAATCATACGGCGTCTTCACCCCGTACTTCTTCTGCCCCCTGTAATGGGCCGTCGCATCCAGCAGGAACTTGAGGCCCGCCAGGTTGTTCTGCTCAAACATGACCTTGAAGAGGCTACCCTTGCCCTCCGCCACGAGCTTGCCATCCACCACCCTGTAGCACGGGACCAGCTGGTGTATGATATCCATGGGCGTCTGACGATTAGCAAGTGTATTTACCATGGCAAGTGTGGGGGGGGGGGGGGTAACCTTTTGAATCTGCACCCGCAGGCTCTTCTCGCCCACGTTGTCAATGGTAAACTGCTTGTGCTCGATCACGGCGCGGTACAGCTCAAACTCGTCGGCCTCGTGGCAATCTTCGATTGATCCTTCATCGTCACTGTCATTCAGCTCGTAGTGCACGCGAGGGCCGTCGGGGGGCGCGTAGCTCGCCCCGGCCAGCTCCAAGATGCCTGCCGCTGCGCCGTAGTGGCCCCGGATGAACGCAAGCGAAAACGGCGAGTTCCAATCAGCGTCGATCGCCGCGATATTCAGCGGCTTCTCAGCCTCGCCGTTCCCGTCAAGGCCGCGCCAGGGCGTCTGCGTTAGCTTCTTGATCGTGTCCAGGTCGCCGGCCCATGCGGCCTCGAACCTAGAGTCGTCAGCCCTGCTTTTCTTTTTTTTTTCTCGTTCTTTTTTTCTCTCGTTCTTTCTTTTGATGAAAAAAAAGGAAAGGGCAACGTACAGCTGGATATATCCGCTCCTTAGGTCGTCCGTCGAGGCTTCGCTCAAAAAGTCCGGCTTATAGGTGTAATCACCCCCGGGCTGGCCCGACTTGTCTGCCGCGCCCCCGTCTTTGGGGTCCGGGCTTTCCTCCTCCTCCTCGAGCGTCTGCTCCTTCGTCAGGCTCAGGATCTTCGTCTCCAGACTCTCGTACAGCGCCACCCGCTCGGCCACGGCGGCCTTCTTCTCGGCCACGCCCTCCTTGACCTTGAGCGCTTCGAGCTCGCGCTCATACCGCTCCAGCTCGGCCCTGTACTTTTTTTCCTTTTCGGCCGCGTCTTGCGAGGCCGCCCAGTGCAGCCACGAGCCCGGAGCCAGCGTGGCCAGGAACGCTCCGGCATTCTCGGCCGCGTTGACAGGCTTTGCCACGCTCGGCGTCTCCCCGGCGTACTCGCGGAGCACCTTGAGGAGCTGCCGGACAACGCCCAGTGCTGTTTTCGGGCCCATTTCTCGCCACCTCCATTGCTTTTGCTTCGCTGCCCAGTAGGCCCGAGTTTTGGTGTCGGGATCGGCCCCGCGCTCCAGCAGCTCCAGGGCCGCTGCCGGGTTTCGAGACCGCAGCGCCCTGATGAGAGGCTGCTCCGTCTCTCTCAAAAAGGTATTGTTCTGCTCCTCGGCAGGCCAGATTATACCACCAAATCTGGGCTTTGCGGTCTGCGAGCGGGACTTTACCCACTTGTCATACTCTATGCTCAGGTCGGCTCCAGCGTCGAGCAGCTTCCGCACCATGTCCAGGTTGGCCGTGTGAATGGCCGCCGTGAGAGGACTCTCCGAGTAATGGCCGTAAGTGGAAAAGGACAAGTGGTTCAGCACCCGCGAAACGCCCGTCTTGTCGAGTTCCATGACCTCGCTGACCAGGTCGCACAAGTTCGACTCGACGCACTTCTGGAACACCGTGACGCCGGTTGTCGTGGCCTGGGCCACAGAGGCCCCGAGCTCGATCAGAAGCCGGATCATGCTCTTTGCCCGTGGCGGAGCCTGAGCCAGCGCCAGGAAGGGGGACAGAATCGCCGAGGCGTGTTGGTTCGTGGTAAGCTTGACGGGCAGGATAGCATCCGCACCGTATTCCTGCTCAGATGCACCGTCAGTACACACAAAAACAGAGGGAAAAAAAGAAGGGCCGCCAGAGAGCGGGAAGATGAGGCGAAAAACCTACCTGGCAGAGCAGCCTCGCCACTTCCGTGTGGCCTTCCACAATGGCAAGATGAAGGGGCGAGAAGGGTCTGTCCCAGGACAGGACATTGACGTCGATCACGTCGGGGTCTTCGTCGTTTTCGTCGTCGTTTTCATCCAGAGCATTCGCGTTTGTTGCGTCCTTCTCGTCGGCCTTGACTTTGATAAACGATGCCGTGGTTGTCGAGAGCCCGCCGTCGTCGGAGTCCTCGGCAGCCACCACCTCGCCGTCATCTTCTTCCATCTCAATGTCATCTTCATCGTCGCTGCCTCCGTCGCTGCCTCCGTCGCTGCCTCTGGCGCCTCCACCGCCAGTAGTCGCCTTTTCTTGCCCGGCCGAGCGCAGAGCCCTGGCCTGGCGCCGAGCCTCATCCTTTTCGTCTTTTTCGGCTTCGTTGGCAGCGCTCTTGTCCATCAAGACCTTGACAATGGCAGGGTCGCCGCGCTGGGCGGCCAGGTGGAGGGCGGTCCTGCCGTCTGCGACGCGAGCAATTAGACGGGCCCCCCTGTCCACGAGCGCCTGGACGATTTCGGGCGTGGAGACCATGACGGCCAGGTGCAGCGGTGCTCGGCCGACCTGATCTCTCCGGTTGGGGTTCGCCTCCTTCCGGCTCAGCCACTTTTCGACCTGCGGGAGGTCACAGTCGGCAATGGCCTGACACAGGAATTGCGTGTCGCCCAGGTAGGCCATATCGGTCCAGTCATTGGCGGTCAGGGGATTGAACGAGCCGATTTGCTATGCCGTGTGTTGGCCTTT
Source organism: Graphilbum cf. rectangulosporium (assembly GCA_019925645.1). Classification (NCBI taxonomy): domain Eukaryota; kingdom Fungi; phylum Ascomycota; class Sordariomycetes; order Ophiostomatales; family Ophiostomataceae; genus Graphilbum; species Graphilbum cf. rectangulosporium. The sequence continues at coordinate 289,190 of JADHKI010000017.1, forward strand.
TTTCTTGTTCTGGTCGTGTCTATGAGGGGGGATGGAGAGGACTGCTTACCTGCCGTCCAGGGTTGTCTGTTATGAAGGAGATCTTTCCGGAAATATAGATTTTGCTTTCCTCTTCGGCAACCTCTCTCTCCTGGTCCGTGGCCGGTTCTGGGCAGTAGCCGCAGCAGTCGCCTATGACGTCTAGGGCCCGGCCAAACTGCAGTTCCGTTAGATCAACCCATTGGTAGAACATTAATGTTGAAACACTGATGCTAGGAAACAATGTTAAGAACACAGAGACTTGACCGTACAAAAGCAGGATGGCGGTGGAGATTGACTTCTCGGTCCTTGGGCTTGTTCCATTCTGCGTTTAGGACTAGAAAGATTGTGAGTAGAGACACATCAAAGAAAGCTCGTGAGCGGAGAGAGGGAAAAGGCTCGCGACGTACGGATATCGCGCTTGTAGCAGAGCTTCTCAATCTTCTTTGCATTGAACTTGGGCCCGTAGGGAATGACAAAGGTTTCGTAGCTGGAGACGTCGGTCTGGGGCATCCAGTCGGCGATCTCGTCGTCGCAGTTGTCCTTGATGTTTCCGTTGAGACGATAGCCGCTGGACGAGAAGCCGTACGGCAGCTCCGGGCGGTTGCGCTCGGCGCGGCGCTTGGCCGCGTACATGTCGCGCAGCGCGGTGCTGGGGAGGCTCTCGAGGACGAGCAGGCGGGCCAGGCCGACGGTGCGCCTGAAGCTGCGCTCGAATATGGTGGGATCGATGCGGGAACGGTCCAGGTCGGGCCAGTAGACCTCAAAGTTGCGGTGGCTGTACTTGGACAGGCGGGTCTCGTAGGACGGGCTGCGGCGCGTCAGGTCAATGTGGTTGATCTGCGTCGTGTAGGACTGGACGGCCCGCGGCGTGCAGTAGACCTGCCGGCCGTCGTAGGCCGCGCCCGAGGCGTCAATGTCGAAGCCGGTCAGGATCTCCGAGACGGACTGGTAGACGCGGAGGACAATCTAAAAGTAGAGAGAGAGAGAGAAAAAAGAGGCAGGACGACTGGATCAGCAGAAAGCGGCCGCGTAGGGGGCAAGAGAGCTGCGGCGTACCTGGACATGCCGGACCGGGTACTGGCTGCCTTTTTGGCGAGAGAAGAGGCCGTTAGCAGCAAGCAAAATCAAAGCAAGGGGGGGGGGGGGGGGACCTCTGCCGAGGCGAACTCACAGATGGTGATGGCATGCTTGGTCCGGATGGTGGTGGTCTCGGCCAGGATGTTGTCGCGGACGGTGGCCTCGATCTGCTTGATCTTCTCGACGGCCTGCGCCTCGGTGAGGCCGTACAGGAAGAGGTCGACGTCGGAGGCCGGGCAGAACTTTTCGTGGTAGTACTCGCGGAGGGCGCGGCGGGTCTTCTTGTCGGCGTCGGGGACGGGCAGCAGGCAGTTGACGACGGACGAGCCGGCGGCCACGACGTGGTCCCAGGCGAGGCCGGCCAGCGAGCCCTCGCTAAAGGTGGCAAAGTTGTGCTGGAACTCGGCGAGCGAGGCGACGGTGGCGGCGTCGCCCGTGGCCCGGCGCTTCGCGTCCGGCAGCGGCAAGATGTAGCGGGCCTTTTCCTCGGCCGGCTCCGCCGCCAGGTTGCGGGCCCGCGCGAGCAGCGGCGGCTGCCCCGGGGCCAAGAGGGGCAGCACGTTGACGTACGGGTCCTGCAGGGCGGCGTCGTGGGGGCTCTGGGCGAACATCTCGCGCACCTTGGCCTCGAAGCGGCGGTAGGGAGCAAAGAGCTCCGTCATGGGCCTTTCCGGGTGCTCGGCCAGGTACCGCGGCAGCTCGGACAGCGGAGCCGGCACGGCCGGCAGAGAGGAAGCCATTGTTCCGTTCGTGGCTGAGAGAGAAGACAAGCTTCAAGCTTCAATGTATATATGTAGGATCCCCCTGGCAAGGCTGCGATGCAAGGACAAGCGGCTGAGCAACGATCAACCACGACGGTGTGACGGTCCGGCGGTGCAAGGTGTTTTGTCGAGTGTAGGCTGTCAGCTCTTTGGATGGTTAGCCACGCTCTCGCATGCCTCTGTTGGGCGGACACGCATTATATAGAACTCGCCGGCCTCGACAAAGATGCCGGCTAAATCGGGCTGAAGCCGAGCTCTAGGCAGGAGCGGAGCAGTGGTTAGGCAGACACGGCCCTAGCTACGTGTAGGTGGTGCGAGAAAGGCAGTTCGGAGATTGGGTGTATAATAGTGTGGTGGAGCTGCTGCCTGGCACCAACGCCCGGCGTGTCTGTAGTCGGAGCGGCCTGAAGAGCGGAAGGAGTGCTGGTGCATCGGACCTGCCTCGCATGGCGCATCGTGGCGGCCAAGTAGAGAAGAGCAGGCATGATGCCAGATGGAGCTCCTCGCCTGTTTAGAGTATACTGGCAGACTGCTTTAAACGGCATGAGGCATGAATTGTGCCCTCGAAACTCCCCAACGTTGTCGGAACTCTAAGTACATTATCGATCCTGTGCAGTTGATCCTGTGCAGTTGTCCTGTGCAGTTGTCCTGTGTGCACCAAAACCGCATCTTCTCTCCATCTGCCCGTCTCTCTCCATCTGCCGTCTCTTCGCCCGGCCAGACCCTTGCTGCTTCATCACAACGCAATGGCTCCTCTTCGATTTTCGCGTAGGTGCAGGAGGCCCTGCAGGCCACAAAACACCAAGAAGCCCTGGAAGAAGAGAGGATCAAGCGTCAGCATAACGCAACAATGTCGCCCAAACGAGCAGCGAGCCATGGACGGGGACAGGACAGAACGCACCGCATAGATCAGGACAGCCATGAAGACGGTGGCCGCCACGGCCGGGCCGTCCTCGGGGTCTTCGATGCCCCCGACCAGTTCGTGGTGGTTTCGATGGAACATCAGGCCGAGAAAGGACAGGATGACAATGGCAAAGGCGGATATGACAACACTAGAGGATACCCCCCCCCCCCGCGTCAGCTCTTCTGTTCCCTACAGCTCTCTCTCCCGACGCGCGGGCCTGCGCGTGCCGCTTACCAGGACCAGGCCTGCACGGCGCTGACAAAGGGCTTCATGATGAGCAGTTCGTAGGCGATCTGAGCAAAGGCGTGGGGCGGCGGCGGCGGAGAGTGGGCGGCGCTCCGGAAGCGGCGGGCCGAGTCAAAGTCGACGACGGCGTCGGCGGCGGGATGGGCGGCGGCCCGGTGGAATGTGCGGCTGATGCTGCTGCTGATGGCGTGGGACGGCCGGTCACGCAGCTCAATGGCCGCGCCGGTGTGGGGAGGCGCGTAGGGCGCGTAGGGCGCGGGCGAGGGCGAGGCCGAGGGCGAGGGCGCGGTGCTGCGAGCTCGGGAGCCGAGGGAGCTGGAGCTGTAGCCGCGTCGGTAGCTGTTGCTGGCCGTGCTGTGCTGGCTGTTGCTGCGGCTGATGAGGTCGCGGGCGGGCTCAGAGGGCGTTTCGAATCCGTCACAAGTGCTGCTGTTGTTCTGTGCCGTCGGCCGTCGGCGTTGCATGAGTGCAGAAGCCGGGCCGGGAAGGGGGGGACAAGGATGGGATTTAGCAGTGGTGCTAATTCGGCAGGCGGGAAACGATTCGCCGGTTGCGAGAACAGGGAAAAGGCGCGGGCTTTCGATAAGGCTTGCGCCTTGATGCCTGGTTACTTAGGCCTGAATAAATGTCACGTGATATGAGAGCTGCAGCAGCGAGGCAAGTCTTGTTGCTCTACAATCGAGTACTTGCCAATAAAACCCTTGATGGCCCGGCGGGGGTATTTCATTCTGGGAACAGCAAGACGAATGTCACAGCCATGCCTCCCAGAGTGCTTGCGGGTGCAGAAGATCGCGGGGGCTCCAGTACGACGTATGTGTAAATTTGTGGGCCCAATACGCCATATCACAACACGCCTCGAACTCCTCGACCTCCATTCACGCGCGGCCGTCTTGGCATTCATCGGGTCTGGCTATCGCCCGGGTCTTTGTGTTGCACGGAGCAAGAACAGAGCCGGAGCAAGAACAGAACCGGAGCAAGAACAGAACCGGAGCAAGAACAGAACCGGAGCAAGAACAGAACGGCCCTTGCCATGTTTGAGGTGCGTCATCTGACCTTGCAGACCATCCCGCATCTCTCATCTCTGCTCGCATCTCTTAACCATCTCGGCAGGCACTCTACCCTCACCCCGAGGACCACCTCCATCTGCGTCTTCACCGGGCGCGGTCTGTGGTTCTCACTGCGGAAGAGTGAGTGTTGCAGCCTGTCCGTCTGTCTGTCTGTCCGTCTGTCTATCTGTCTGTCTGTTTGTCTCCTGGACTTGCTCTGACGGCTTCCCTGCCAGGCTTGTCGAGGTCCGGGCCGCCCAGCGCACGTTTGAGGGCGCCTACATGCGCACGGCGCTGTCGCAGTTCTCCTTTGCGCTGGTGGTGCTCAAGATCTTCACGTCCGAGTTCTACCCCATTGGCGCGCTCTTTGCCGTCTATGGCGCCGCCGTCATGCTGGTGGCCATCTACCGGCGCTACGAGGGCAACCGGCAGTTCTTCATCGCCGAGGAGGCCGAGGCCAAGAACGGCCCGGCCGACGACGACGAGGCCGCCGCGGATGCAGGGCTTGCAGGGCATACAGGGCATGCAGGGGACGCGGCGGACGCGGCGGACGCGGGGGGGGGACTGCGGCCCGGGCGGCTCACGAGCATCTACAGCCGCCCGGCCGTGGTGGCGAGGAAAAAGTTCCGCACCAGCGGCAACAGCGTCGCCCTGATGAGCCTGCTGAGCCTGGCGGCGGACGTGGTCCTGATCGTGCTGGTCCAGCGGCTGGGCGACTGAGCGGAGCGTCCGCACACTGCATCGGGCAGGCTGCCAGCATAGCAGGACGGCCGGCTTGCGGCTGGGACTCACGGCCGGCTCGCGGCTGGGACTCACGGCCGGCTCGCGGCTGGGACTCCATATACGCAGTTGGGACCGTGGCTGTTTTGCTCCCCAAAGCAACTCGACTGAGCTGGCGGAAACTGGCGCCGGTTTCCGCGTCTGCAGACAGGCACCGGCCAAGTATGGCGGCCGCCCTGATCAGTTGTGGTCATCATGGCGGCATGCCTTTAGTCGTGGAAGCTGCCTCGCGCAAGGACAGCCAGGTTTACACAGGCCTGAGCCGGATAGCAGCAAGAGAGGAATTCAGACGCCGTCATCCCAGCAACGTGTATGTGCAATTTGTTTGCCTCCACCCCATCCTCAGACGCTGTCATCCCAACAGCTTCTATGTGCATTTGTGTGCCTCCATCCCGCCCGTAATCCCAAAACACGCGTCCATCTGTCCCGCCGTGTTCCTGTCCGGTCACTGTTTGTCTCCGTTCCAATGAAACGTCAAAGTCGAATTCAAAGCACCGCCGTGGACAGAAAAAGTACCTGAACCCCCTTCCCCCCCCCCCCTCCCCCCCCAAAAAAACATAAAATCAAAGCGAAAACGTATAACAGAGCAAGACTTTGGGCAAGCTCGGATACCACGCAGACCTTCTCGGCTTGCGTCATGTTTTTTGGCCAAGGCCGCTGAGCGTCGCCTGGGGCCGGACTGGCATGGGTCGTCCCGCCTGCATCTCTTGAAAAGGGCTTGCCACCTCTGTCTTCTCGCCTTGGGCCTCGGGTCCGTCGCCCTGTCTGTGAAGAGTTTCGGCCCCTGGTCAAGACAGGAGTTCTCTCCCCCCCGGCCTCGGTTGGGGTAGGGCATTCTTGGTCGTGCGGTTGCCATTTTTGTTGCCGTTTTGGTTCCCGCTCACTCATCGGCCGCTGTAGTACAGGCTCGAGGTCGTCGGCAGACTCCCGCTCACCACGGCGGCGCCCGGCCCGCCTCCCCACGCCAACAGGTCGCTGTCGTCGCCCGGCTTGGCTGTACCGTACGAAAAGGAAGGCTGCCAGGCGGCGGCGGCATACGCAGACGCCGACGCCGACGACGGTGCCGACGCCGCCGCCGCCGCCGCTGCCGCTCCCGGAACTGGGCCGCCCCCGGAGCCTATCGACAGGGACACCGGTATGGCCGTCGGCGTCGTCGTCGTCGTCGTCGTCGCCATCGTCGTTGTTGTTGTCGTCGTCGCTGTCGCTGCGGCGGCGGCTGCGGCTGCCGCGGCTGTGGCTGCCGTTGTGGCGTGGTCGACGGCCCGGACCGGGATCGGGGCCAGGTGCAGCTCTGCCACGGAGCTGGGCTTGCGGCCGTAGGGCGTGCCGCTGCCGCTGCTGCTGCTGTCGGCCCCGTAGGACAGGGACCGCGGAGGGGGGTACGACCAGGCTGCGGCCATGCCGTCATCAGCGGCGGCGGCGGCGGCGGCGGCGCCACTCCGGGACGACGCGGCATCGGCCTGCGGCGTCCACACGGCCGAGGGTGTCGGCGCCTGGGGCGGGTAGGACGAGAAGACTGGCGTGATGGGCGACTCCTGCTGCGCATATGGGCGCCAGGCCGCATGCAGCTCGTCGGGCTTTGAGAGGCCGGGGCCGGCGTTGGCAGACATCCAGCCGGACAGGCCGCTATGGCCGTAGTCAAAGGACCTCGCGCTGGATATGCTGGGCACTGTAGAGGTTAGGCTTTGTCATTTTTTCTGCTCTTTTTTTATTTTCTTCCTTTTTCTTCTCTTCTTATCTTATTTTTCTCCTTTTTCTTATCTTCTCTCCCCGTCGACACTCACTCTTGGGGTCTGGCAGATTCTCTGCCGTCTTCACAGGCGGCCCCATAGTCTGAATCAACGACTCGGTCAGCAGGCTGGCAGAAGGCCGCAAAAGACGGGGAGGGCAGGCCTACCGAGGAGCGGGACGGTTTGGCCGTCTTTTTCGCGTCTTCGGACGGCTGCTGGTCTACGGGATAAAAGTTGCACTCTTTCCGGAGGCGCACGCAGTTGACGCAGCGGCCCTGCAGGTCGCCCACGGCCTGAGCACATCTGATTTTGCGCCGGCGACAGTGACCTGGAGCGCACGAGACAGAGACACGTTGTTAGACTGGCTAGAAGGGGAGCTAGAGAGAGAGAGCCTGCGCTCGCGTCTCGGTACGTACCGCAAGCGACGGCCGTGCGGTGGTAGCCAAGCTTGTTGCGCCGCTTCTCGGCGAGGCCGAGGGCCAAAACATCGGACGGCGGCAGCAGGGCACCGGCGCCGTGGACGGCCTGGATGTCGGCCAGGTGCGAGGAGCGCACGGTGGGCGTCGACATGGCTCTCTTGAGCTTCAGGTCCGGGTCCCGGGACAGGAGGGGGTCGTGGCGGTCGGGGCCCAGGCCGGGGGGGGATGGAAAGCCGGCGTAGTCTCCCGGCAGGTATCCGGTTGTCGGGAGCGACATCAGGGCGCCGTTCGGGGGCAGGGGGTACTGGTAGGCCATGATGTCGGTCATCGGTTCGGGCGCGTCGACAGGATGGGTGGTTGTCGTGCAAGAGATCTGGCGACGGGTGACGGCTGCCATACACTGTGTCGAGCTTCAGCGTCCAGCACACGTCGACCGTTGCTGAAACTGCTTCCCGAGAACAAGATTGATAAGACCCTTTGAGAGAGAAGAACGAAGGAGAGAAAAAGACACCGCCGAAAACGTAAGATACTAGAGAACCGAACAATGAAACAACTGGCTGAAAAAAACTGAGGACCAGGGGGGGGGGGCGTCTAGAGTTACGATGGCCTATGGTTGTTTATGGCTCCAATATGGGGAGGGGGGGGGGGGGTCCAGTTATAATGCCAGCCAGTGGGCAGCCGTAGACCAGAGAGGGCAGCGCTCTATCGCATATTGTTGGGTCCTAGACACAGCTAATGGGCTGCAAGGAGCGGCGAGTTAAGATGCGGTGCAGAACTTGAGGGCTATGCAAGGCAACAAGATTAACGCAATGAGATGTAGCAATGAGAGAGTGTAGTAATGGGAGAATAAAGCAACAGCGAAAGCAACAAGGACAGCAAAAAGAACAGAAACAAGAAAAGTAACAAAACAGCAACAAGAACAGCAACACAAGCAAGGACAGTCTGACAGCCGAGCAGAGGCAAGATCGAAAATCAAAAGCTCCGTCAGAAGGCGACGAAGGACAATGGAACCGGCAGGGCGAGAAGGAACGGGTCGCGAGGATGACGCTGAAGGATGGTGGAGTGAGGCAGCGCTGAACGGCGAATAGGAGGAATAGCGGGTAAACGGAGGATTGGCCGGGGGAGAGAGAGAGAGAGGGGGGGAGGGGAGGGGAGGGGGGGGGGTCCCTGAGAGTACTTTAAAATAGAGTCTGGCAGCGGCAGGAGGGGCGTGAGCCTGCTATGGCTTGTAGTGTGAGATGGAGTCAGACGAAGGAGGGATGTGTGGTGTGGACGAGTCGACCGGTGAAGGCGTCCTCGGCTATGGCTCCAAGCTTCTGATTTATGCCGTCCGGGGGGATACGGGACGAGGGCACGCGCTTGCCGGCACAGGCAGGAGGGCCGGCGACAGCGAGCTGCCCGGCAATGTATCTTTACCACTGTTTATATACGCGGTGGCTGCGAGGAGCAGCGAGGAGCGAGGAGTAGCAAGGAGTAGCAAGGAGCGGGTAGCGAGGAGCGAGGAGTAGCGAGGAGTAGCAAGGAGCGGGTAGCGAGGAACGGGTAGCGAGGAGAATCGGCCGCGCGGCTGCTGGGCGAGAGGAAGACACAGGAAAAAAAGGCGAAGAATCTAGAAGCACGGGACAGGACCGATACATGTGAAGAGAACAATCAAGATGCAGTGGAGCCGGCTGGGCCAGATGGAGAGCGAGCAAGGCAGCAATGCGAGGGTGCAGGGGACGAGATTGTCCCGGGGCATGTCCTGGGGAATGGGCCCCGGACGACTACTGTGTGCCATGTACTCCGTAGCTATCTGATGTATCTTGTATCCCATGTATCATTGACCAGGGCCCAGGGCAGGCCGGCCGGCTCGGACAATGTACGCGATGCTGTGCGTGACGGGCAGCAAGCTAACCTCGTCGGGAGACGCCTCAGCTACAGCCTTTTTTTATTGGAGGCGGTGGCAAAACCAAGGGGAGACATTCTGAAAAGGCAGTGGCAAAACCAGAAAGACAGACGGATCAGGCTTGTTCTCCGTCTTTCTGAGCAAGCATATAGACGGCAGACGGAGGGGGGGGGGTAGCCAACACCAGGAGGCCATGAGAGAAAAAAAAAAGAAAACAACAACCAAGGGTGCCGGTCCGCCAGACCGGCCGCGAAGGACACAGCGGACGCATGCCTAGACGGGCGGAGGAGAGGCGGCTGCTAGGCTCGGGTAGGAAAGAGAGTAGAGAAGAGAGGATGAGAGTGAAGAGAGGATGAAGAGAAAACCAAAAGGACGAGAAGACAAGAGAAAAAGACGAAAGGCAAGAAAGACAAGAGAAAGGGAGAAACAGGGCAGGAAAGACAATAAAGACAAGAAAAAGCAGAAAGACAAGAAAGACAAGACAAGAAGACAAGAAGACAAGAAGAGCCAAATTCAAACAGCCTCGACCGCTCTTCATTTGATCCCTGGACTCGTAAATTTCCTGCTCTCTCAAACTCAAGGCTTGACAACCGGAAACACGGCGGCGAACCGTACTGAATGCCCTCTCGGCCCTACTGCCCCGGGGGGGAGAGGGGGGGGGGGACCGCCCGCCGGTGTGCAAGTACACATACTCTGGACCGAAAATCCACGCACAATGCAACGAAAAGTCGATGTGATGCGCAGCAGGCATTGTGCCTCTGCGGAGTCCACCAAACTCCCTAGTGCCTTCCCCCCCTTGCATCACAAACCGTCCCCGCCCAGGCCCAAAGCGGCAGGGACGAAGAAACGGTGGGGGAAGTCGCGAGAGGACGGCGTGCGAGCTACGTTAAAAAACGGAGTTGCTGCCGGCCTAGCCAGCCCCGGCCCGCTGAGTGCTGCTAGGAGGATTTTTTTTTTTTTTTTTTGGCTGGCCAGTGGATAGTGGTGTTGTATTTTGCAAGATACGGTGTATATACAAGCATGCCCGCTTCTTTTCCCTGTGCGCGTTTTTAGTCGTATCCAGCCCGGGCTATGTGACCCCGGTCAATGGCTGCAGAAGAGAGCTTTTTTTGCCTGCATTAGTGCCACGACCAGGGTAGGCCGCGCTCGAGCGATGAGATATCTCGTACTCGCAGGGATTAAGGCGCACGGCGGGCGTTCCTGACTAAAGAAGGAAGAATGATGAGAAAGATGGAGTGGAAAAGAGAAAGGGGAGAAAAGAAAGACAAAAAGGAGAAAGAAGGAAGAAAAAGAAAGAAGGAAGAAAAAGAGAAAAGAAAGAAAAGAAGAAAAAAAGAAGAAAAAGAAAAATGAAAGAAGAAAAAGAAAAATGAAAGGAAAAGAAAAAAGAAAAAGAGAAGAAAGAACAGAAAAGGCCACTCGACCGACACGACCGACACGACCACCACTCACTGCCTCTCGCGGCGCAGCGACAGGCAGATCATGACATTGCACAAGACGCCTCGGCAGGAGACAATGGCATGAGCAGGCTGTCCAGAGCAATTTGCCAGTCACAAAAGGCTTACCGGGGAGCGGGCCTGGGGGGGGAGGGGAGGCGAATCCTGCAAGATACAGCGAGCGCGTACCGGTACTTGGCATGCGCCTTTTTTTTTTTTTCTTTTCCTTCTTCTTTTCCGCCTTGGGGCATATCGCTGATGTCGCAACGCGCGCAAAACGACGGCATCCTGGCGCCGGATTTTCTCCGCAAGTAAGATAGATACATGCCCTCTCTCTCCCTTCACGACGGCGTCCGCAACAGGCGAAAAAGACCCCCGGAGGATCGCTCTGCACGCGAAAAGGGGCATCTTACGGAGTTACGTATCTTACTTGAGTGCTGCCCCGCCGGCACTGTCGCTTCCCAGGGCCACACCGGGCGCGATTGGGAACCCGTTTTTAGCGCTGTCGCTCATTCTGGGCGGCGTCCGGAAGCTACTTTAGTTTGGGGAAGAAGCGCTTTTTTTCAGATACCCTGGGTCTGACACACTGGGGGAGAAAAAAAATAAAAGCATTGTTTTCTTCTCCGTTCCAGATACGGACACGAACCTTCTCGGACAGCCCATCCTCGGCTGGTCCTGGCCGAGAACAAGGCTGATAGGCCGGGGCGGCCGTCTTTTCCGGCTGGCGTTCCCAAACGCATCTCTCCTGCTCCGGTTCCTTTTCTTGGTGCTTCCCGGTGCCCCCGTAGCGTGCCTCTGGACGAAATTACCTTGCAGCCTCAACCGACCTGCTAGCCCCTGCTGAGGGCGCGCAGAGTGTGAGCAGGACGAGCGCTTCGGGCGCCTTGCAGGGACGCCCAGAACCAGATCCTTGCTGTTGACCTATACTACCGTAAGTATAGCGGTCAACCATGTCTGCTGTCATGCTGTCTGCTGTCTGCTGTCCATGCTGTCCATGCTGTCCATGCTGTCTCCAGCTGTCTCCATGCTTTTTACACCCCGTCAGAGGTACCCCCGTCAGAGATACCCCCGTCAGAGATACCCCGTCAGAGATACCCCGTCAGAGATACCCCGTCAGAGATACCCCGTCAGAGATACCCCGTCAGAGATACCCCCGTCAGAGATACCCCCGTCAGAGGTACCCCCCGTCACATCGGGGCGTGGCTAGATGCAGAGGGAGAGGCGATCTACGAATGCTGTCTTTAGAACTCGTCTCTCGGGTCAAGCGGCAGCCAGCGTAGCACAGCAGCCGTAAGATGGGCCGTCCGCCGGATCCATCTGTCTTTGGGAGCTCGACTTGGCTGATGACTGTGAGCGGGCGCCAGGACGGCCTCGCAGCCAGAGTCGTGTCTGCAGAAACGGGCCACGGGTGTCCCCGACATGCCCGGAACAGCCCTCTTTGGAGCCGTCTGCCTTGGCCGCTGCTCCGTATCTTCTTCGCACGGCCCGTCTTTGAATCTTACCCGCACACACACAAGACCCCGCCCACACCAGGCCGGACCGTCTGTGGCTTTTCTGCTCCAGATTGTCCTTCTCCTCTCCCCCCCCCCCCCCTTTTCCCCCCACGTAAAACCATCCGAGTCGCCGTTGCGTGCTTGCATGCGATCTTGCGCTCGGCCATCCCAGCCACAAAGATCGACTGCTCTCTCCCGCCCGCAGCAGCACCCGTCGTCGTCGTCGTCGTCGTCGTCGTCGTCCAGGAACAGGGTTGCGAGCCTGGCGCCGGAGCGTTGACCCAGGTTTCGCTTTTTTTTTTGGCGCGTAGCGCGGCTTCCTTCTGGCCAGGCCGCCACCTCCACGAGCACTTGTGTGTGCTGGCATGCTGTCACAGGGGCACACACAGGGAGAGAGAGAGAGAGAGAAAGAGAGAGAGAGAGCGAGCGCAGGGCGTCAGTTAGGGGGGGGGGGGGGGGTCCTCTTGTCGGGTGACGCCCCGGTGGGGTGCTGGGGCGACCGGTCAAGGTGCGCCAGTCTCTTTGATTGGTGACTTTTGTAGGATACGCCGTCCATCTCATCTCACTCTGCTCGCCTGACACGACAGCGTCACAGAGAGAGAGAGACGCCACACACACAGAGAGAGACGTCACACACAGAGAGAGCACACACACAGAGAGAGCACACACATAGAGATCCGTCGGAATGCGATCTGGCAGCTGTCTTGTGACCACCAGCCCGGCATGGGGCAAGTCCGGCTTGACGAAAACCACAACGAACCGAGCCAAGACTTGACTTGTGGTACTGTCGAACCAGGACAAGCGCGGAGCACATGAGAAAAACGTGGAGAAACACGCGCCGCACCCTGCCAGGCCCGGGTTCTGCCGTGTTCCTCTCATTCGACACATCGGCTCCTCGATGCGCTGTCGCAGCCGGCCCAGAGACGGCTTTGCGCGTTATCAGATCCCAGGAAAACGGACACGCCGCGGCCGTCTCCCGCCACTGGTTACAGCCGACTCGGCTGTATCGTGCTTGCTGTCCGGGCAAAGGCGCAAAGGGCTGGAGTCTGTTCTTTTCGAGCCCAGGGACTTTCGACTTGCCAATGGTATCACCCAAGCCTCTTCGAATCAACATCAAGTGTTCCGCCAAGCCGACATATGTATGGACACTATTGGCCCAAAGACATGTTGTGGATTTTCCTTTTCGTAGAACGTCGTAGGACGTTTGGAATCAAACGGCTGCGGCAAGCGAGCCATTCAGCCAAGTCTGAAGAAGAAGATATATCCGTATGCAAGATGCGTTGTCCTCATTTTTACACTTGCTGTTTCACGCTTTTCCGGGCACTCTCAGGCCGTTTGCCCTGCTCGGTAGCTGTGTCTTTTTGAAATGCCAGAGAAAGTTGGATTCATCACATTTCAGAGCGAGCTGGGAACCGGTCCCGGTATACCGTGCATGCTTGCCAGAACCTTCCAACTCGTTCTCCCTCAGACCGAGAGCGCCGGCAGAAGCATAAACAGCCAGTGCAACACTATCGTATGATCCTGTCTGGTTCAAGCATGATACTTGGCATCCCTGGCAACCAAACACGACCGGGAGCCAATTTCGATATGCCCTGGCCATCCAACACGGCCGGAAACAATGTATATGCACAGGTGTGCATCAGGATGTCAGAGCTTGTTTTTGACATCTCAACAACCACTATCCGGAAATGAGAACACGATCGACGGCAACATCAAGTCCATTCCAGGAGCATCTCAAATCACAGCTCAGCTCAGAGAGTTCTGAGTCGCGCCCTCGACGATTGTTAGATAAGCACGCCCCGCTTTGCACGTGCCGCAGCACCCCCCCCCCCCCCTGTCGCCGCGCAAAGAATGCTGCGTGTCCAGAACACACACAGACGGCTTGGCCGCTAACGCCGATGGGAGAGAGAGCTCGCGAGAGCTGACGTCGGCTCTTTCACGATTTGACGGACACGACACCCTGCCCGCCACCGACAGCACCGCGCCTCGTCTTGCGTCTCTTCTTTGAACTCTCTCCGGAAAGCAATCCATAGCGGCTCATTCCACACCTGAACCACCGCCATGGTCAAACGCGCGCAGTCCACGCCGGCCTCGGCGGCCGCCACCGCAACGGCCGCTTCCGGCTCCTCGGCCGCCGGCTCGGCGACGGCCGGCCGCCTCGACAACGTGGCCGGCAACATTCTCAAGTACTACGAAAAGACCACGCCGCAGCGGACCAAGCTGCTGGACGCGTTCATGGCCTTTTTGGTCGTCGTTGGCGTGCTGCAGTTTGCCTACTGCGTCCTGGCGGGCAACTACGTAAGAAGCAGAAGAAGAAACAAGAAACAAGAAACTCGCCTGTCCAGGCTCTCTCTGCGGTGCACTGACCTCTGGCAGCCCTTCAACGCCTTCCTCTCCGGCTTCTGCTCGACGGTGGGCCAGTTCGTCCTGACCGGTGGGTTTCCCGTGCCGCCCGCGCTCTGCTGGGCCGTGTCGTGCCATGTGCTGACTGTTGACTGTTGGCGGCAGCGTCTCTTCGCATCCAGACCACCGAGGCGAACAAGACGGCCTTCCCCTCCGTGTCCCCCGAGAGGTAAGAGGGCGTCCCGTCTAGCGGTACTTGAGCGCTGTGCTGACGCGCATTTCCTGCTCCACAGGGCCTTTGCCGACTATGTCGTCTGCAGTCTGATACTGCACTTTTTCTGCGTCAACTTTATCAACTAGAGAGAGCTTTCTTTTCTCGTCTTGCGCTCCCGTTGGAGAATGATGCATCTGTACAACCTGCCGGACTGCCAGGCCGGTCCGGCGGGAGGGCTCTTGGGCAAAGGGAACCGAGGCGCTCGACAAAGGAGGATCTGGAGAGCAGGTTCCTAAAGGAGGATACGGGAGAAGGTCCGAAACAGATACTGGAGAACAGGCTCATCTCTGTAGTTCCTCTGTTCGTACTGGGCGCTTCAAAATACAACCAAAACGAGATATCATACAGCACAGTCCCAATGCCGCCACACGCAAAGAGAGACAAGAAGACGCGCGCGCTTCATTCTGCCGCGCTGTCCTCGAATTCGCCGCCGCCGCTTCCTGACAGAGGCGTCACGGCCCGTGGCGGCCCCTGTGGCGGCGGCGCAACGGGGGTGTTCTTGCGGATGGGCGCGTTGTCCAGCTGCTGGCTCTTTTCCTCCTCCTCCTTGAAGTAGTCGTCCATGGAGAGGCCGGCTGGCGCGGGGTGTCTCGGTTTTTTCTTGCCGCGCGGCAGAGACGCGCCGCCGCCGCCGCCGCCGCCTGTGGGTGGAGTCAGCGTCGTGGTCGGTAGCGGCGGAGCCACCAGCTGCGCCGGGACCAGAAAGTTGTCCGCTGGCGGCGGCGGCGGCGCGGCATCTTGGGGCGAAACACTGGCGGCAAAGCCTGCGGCGGGCTCAAAGAGGTCGCCGGGCGATGACGAAGCAGCGGCATCGTGCAGGTGGTGCTTTTCGGCGTCGCCGTCAAACATGGTCTCGCCCGGGCCGGACACGGGCTCGGTGAGCGGGGCGGGCAGGCGGTGCAGCGCGCCGTAGCCGAGGACGCAGCCCAGGGCGCCCTCGCCGCCCCAGTCGCGGCTCGGCTGGATGGTCACCTCGCGCGTGACGTTGTGATCGCTGTTGTAGACCCAGAGCCGCAGCGGCCGCCCAATGTGGTCCTCCACCAGCTCGCCCAGGCCGCCCTCGCCGTGCAGCACGCCCTCGGGCGTGCCCAGGATGTAGTCGCTGTAGGGCAGCAGGTTGGCCGCGTCGGCCGGCGACCGCGACGGCACGTCCAGCACGTGCCAGATGTTGGTCACCACCGACAGCGGCGTCCACTGCAGCGACAGGCCCAGTGATGCCGTGTCGTGCGGCACCGGCACGCGCATCGTCCGTGCCCGTTGGCCCTGCATGTCAGCGTCTCTCGTCTCTCGTCTCTCTCTCTCGTCTCTCGTCTCTCGTCTCTCATCTCTCGTCTCTCTCTCGTCTCTCGTCTCGTCTCTCGTCTCTCGTCTCTCGTCTCTCGTCTCTCGTCTCTCGTCTCTCGTCTCGTCTCTCGTCTCTCATCTCTCGTCTCCAACTCACCTTTGCGCTCCACAGCCCAAAAGTCACACTGCCCCCTGCGCAGTTCCGCACCTCCTGCGCAAAGAGGCCGGGATCCGAGTCGTCCTGCGCCGGTCAGTTTCCTGCACAGCCTGTACAATGCGCGCGCGCGCGCGCGCGGCGCCGCCCTTACCAGACTGCGGCCGTTGATGCCGACGATAAAGTCGAACCAGGGCTCAATGGCCAGCTGCAGGTTGGTGTTGCGCAGCACCTGGAAGCCAAACGTGCTCTGGCCCGCCTCGCGTCTCTCGGCAGCGCCGTCGCCATCAAGGCGCGAGATGAAGCGGTTGAGGGCGTTGAACATGCTTTCCGTTGCCGCCGCGCCTCGATGATGGGATCAATGCCGCTTCCTGCTTCTTGCCCCGCTTTGGCCTTGGGTTATCGCTCGTGCCGTGAGACGCGTCGGTGTCCAATCTTGTTGTTCGGACCAGCTTGTGGGCTTTTTGTGGTGCTTCCTTTGTTGTCTGCCGGCCTTGGCTCTTTTTGCTTTGCAGGCTCCGAGTTATGGCTGTTGGTGTTGTTGCAATCTGTCATGGAGACCGGCATTTGCACCAGCTTGATGCTGACGGCAACGAATCAGCGCCGCGCATTCCCATAGCTATGGCCTCCCGGGGAAAGTGGGGCACCTCTACGTCGTAAAGTTGAAAAGCTGAAAACTCCTCCTTTCTTTCGAGAGCGTCACAGCTCCACGCCCTCCTCTGCTGTTCCGCCGCCCCTTTCTCTCGAGTTTGCATCTGGTGGCTCGAAGCTCGGCTGGAGAATGGGGAAAAAGAAAAACCTCGAGCCCGGCAAGCTCAAGCCGGCGCCGCAACTGCCATTGACCGAAAAGTGTCACCACTACACGAAAGCGCGGAATGTCCCCCAGCATATTCGAAAGTGAGTAAAGGTTGGATGAAGCGAGTGGCTGGTATTGTTGGCCTGGTTCCGCGTTGTTGCGAACCCGGTTCTACGTTGCTGCAGGCTCGCGTTGCTGCCGCCATGCTGTTGCTGACGACGGGCTGCAGGTATTGGCACCAGCGGCACTCCATCTTCTCCCTGTATGACCAGGACATTTACATGACCGACGACGCCTGGTTTGGCGTCACCCCGGAGAGCGTTGCTGCGTAGGTTGCCCTTTCTCCCCTGCTTTTCGCTCGTCTTGGGGGCCCTCTGACTCGGCCAGCCAGATCGCTCTGGATCTGCCCTACCCGGCCGACTTGCCGCCCGACGGCGAGCCTGTCGTGATCGACATGTTTGCCGGCGCCGGCGGCAACACCATTGCCTTTGCGCTCAGCGGCCGCTGGTCCCACGTGATTGCCATTGAAAAGGACCCCGACACCCTCGCCTGCGCCCAGCACAACGCCGAGGTCTACGGCGTGACCAGCGACTACGTCACCTGGGTCCTCGGCGACTGCTTCGACTACCTCGAGCGCCTCTTCACCAGCGCCGACTCTCGGCTGCGCGCCGACCTGCACACCGACCTGTCCGCCACCGTCCTCTTTGCCTCGCCGCCCTGGGGCGGCGTCAGCTACGGCGACCAGCCCGTCTTTGATCTCAGCACCATGCAGCCCTACAACCTCGGCACGCTCCACCAGGCCGGCCGCCCCCTGCCACACGCCCTCTACCTGCCCCGCACCAGCGACCTGCGCCAGATCGCTGCCCTCGTCGACGGCCCCGGGAAGATGGACGTGGTCCAGTACTGCATGCAGGGCTTCAGCAAGGCCATGGTGGCCTACTACCCTGCCGACAAGACGGCCCGGGGGGCCGGGACCGATCCCAGCCCGGACGGCGACACCGATGAGTAGGACACCGTGCAGTGGACCCGGCTCTTACACCCAAAACGAGATACTGCTTCTATCTAGTCTCGCGGTTGCCCCCCCCCCCCCCTTCGTGTGTACATGCGTCGATATGGTTAGGCCGACGTCTCCCCCCCGACCATTTCTTTATCCTCCCCCCAATCACAATGCTTTGACAATGGCCCGCTCGTCAAACAAATCCTTTAGCACTCCGTCTTCGCAGCCCTGCAGGTCGACCGCCCCCATGGCATACGTGGATTCAAAGGCATAGATGCTGAGCTGGCTGAAAAACGGCCGCAGCACCTTGAGGACCAGCTCGTCCTTCCGTTCGAGGCTCACATCGTCGCTGAGACCGCCCGGGCCGCCGAGCAGCGGCCGCTTCTGGGCGCTGCTGGCTGCCATGGCCGCGATTTCGCCGCTGGGGACATGGCCGCCCGTCCCCGCCGGCGTGTTCAGCATCGCCGACCCCAGCTCCTCCGAGAGCTCGTCAGCCAGCGCGACTGGCTGGTAGTTGACCGGCCGATAGACCGCGTCGATCGTGTCCGTCACAAACAGCCATTCGCGCAGCTGGAAGTCGTCGTGCGCAACACACACCAGCAGGTCGAGGAGCTTGCACGCCTGCAGCAACGTCGGGTTGTTGTATGTCTCGGCCGGGATGCTGTTGTCGGGCGCCACAATGGATGCGATGGCCGCGTGCAGCTCCGAATCCACCACGGGCCAGAGCCCGGCCAGGTGCACCGAGCTGGTGCGCAGCACGAGCGCCCGCAGAACCAGGTACACCTCGGCGCGCGTCGTCGACGACGGCGATGACCTGGCCGACGCGCCCAGAAGCTCCACCAGCTTCTCCGTAATGGTCGACAGATCGGCTACAAAGGCGTCGGGAGCGCTGGCGAGGATCAGCAAGGCCACCCGGCGAAGGTTCAGCTGTGTGCGGCGGTCCGCCTCAAGCCGTGCCGACGTGGCCCCGACGCCGAAAACGATGCCGGCCGTCGTCGGCGATGTGATGCGGCTCAGCAGCTCGGGCATGCGCTCCTTGTCGCTGGCCGACCACTGCCGTAGCAGGCCGAGCCAGCCACCGTGCACCAGACCCAGGCTGGAGCTGAAGAAGCGCGCGTCATTGAACGCGTCCGAGACATCCTTTTTCCAGCTCTTCTGGTTGTTCGGCAGCTGCGCAAGCCCCCGCAGCAGCTCCAGCGTCCCTCGGGACACCGTGTCAGGGAACGCCTTGGCCCTGATCGTGGGCCCGATCACGTTTGTGGAAATGGCCGTCGCCGCCGTCAACACCCGGTCGTTTTCTGTCAGGATCTTGGGCAGGTTGGGCACTATGGATGACAAGATCGACACCACATCATCGGCGCGTTCCGCAATCGTCCGGAAGCTTGGAGCTGCCGCAGTCGCGGAAGCAAGAGCCGCCATGGACGGTGCTGCCATTGTCTTGTCTGCCGGAGGAGCAGTCGCCGTCGCCGTCGCCGTCGCCGTCGCCGGAGCAGTCGTCGTCGCCGTCGCCGCTGCGGTATCAGCAAAGGTTACCGGCCGGGTGGTGAAGAGGGCCGTGAGCAGCCTGAGGAACAGGTCCTAGAACGTTTCTTAGTCAAAGTCCATATCTCAAAAAGACGACAAACGCTAAACACTTACGCCCAGTTCGCGGCGCATCTTGCGTTGCTCTCCAAAGTTTGTATTGTCCACTTTCTCGCCCAGGATAGCCGTGAACTCCAACAGACACGGCAATGATTGCCGGTGCGGGAAGGGATTGCCCAGCAGGTCTCGCAGAAATGTCGTGCAGTCTTGCCAGATCTCGTCCATGGCGTCGTCTTCGAGCGACCGGGCATAGTCGACCAGAAAGACGACAATGTCGGTGTCCTGCAGCGAGATCGTCAGTGTCGACTTCCGAGACGGGTCGAGCGCGGCCGGGTTCGTTCGGCTGTAGATGGCATTGAAGATGGCCGGGATCGTATGCTTGGGCCGCGATCCGTCCAGCGTGGGCAGCAGATCAAGCACGTCGGCATTTTGGCAACTGCTCGGGTTGCTGGCCGTGACACGCCAGATGTCAATCACCGTTTCCAAGCACTCCAGCGTCTCGGCCGCAAAAAGGTGCTCCAGCAAGCGCCGCGCCCGGTTCCGCATCCTCAGCGAGATGTAGTTGAAGGACGCAGCCGAGGTCGTATCTTGCGTCGTCGCCGAGCTGCCGCCCTTGCCCCAAGACCAGATCTTGAAGCAGATCCTCACGGCGTCCTGGAAAGCCAGCAGAACCGTGAGGCGGTCGTTTGCGGTGGCGCTTCGTGTCTGGGGCACCTCGGCCGTGAAGATGTTGCCAAAGAAGCTCTGGGGCTGATCAGGACTCTTCACGGCCTGTGCCCTGGCCTCTTCGGCCAGAAGCCGTTCGTGGCCCGTCGCAAGAAGCTGCTCGAGCGCATTCAGCAGAGATATGAGCGCCGTATCCGGGGCGTTGCTGCTGCCGGACTGAATGGCATCGCCGTCCAGCTGAAACTGAAACGTCCTCCGGAGGTCGGAAAAGCTGTTGCTGATCTCCGTGCATAAGGTCTCCACGAGAGGAATCAGGACCTGGAAGATCGAGTCCGAATAGAAAGCCAAGCATTCGGTGAGGAAGCCAACCCAACTCTCCAAAACAGTACGACTGCTGGGAGAACCGAGGCCAGCCTGTATGCATTTCAGCAGAGCGGGGGGCGGTGGAGGGACGGTTCGCGGTACGTCTTCTGATGACTGGGCCTGCTTGGCCGGATCAGTACCGTGGGCTGCTTTCTTGTCAACCGCGAGAGACAAGGGCTGCTCGGTTGGAACCAGTTCTCTCAGCTTGAGAGCTGCATAGATAACGTCCAGTAAAAGAGCTTGGATATAGGGATCTGGTCCGAGAAGTGCTTGCTGGAGGCGCACAAGAAGGGCGTCTTCCAGATGCAGGCTAGACAATGATGCGGCGTTTGGGCTCAGCAGGATCTGGTGGAGTATACTGAGAGAGTATCGACATAGCTGCGTCGTTTTGAGCTCGAGCTCGGCGTTGGCTCCCGGGACAGCGGATGAGAGAATGCACTTCATGCATATGTGCACAAGGAGATCCTGGAAGGACACCCCGCCCTCGGTTGGTACTGGAAGAGTTGCCATCATTAGCTATGCCAGTTCTTTTGCTCTTATCGACCCGCGGAAGAAACACGTACCGAGATGGGGGGCAGCAGGGCTCAAAGCACTCGCCAGGGCAGATCGCTGAGAAATGACCGTCCAGATAAAGTCCGGAGCCCAGCGGAAGACATTTGACATTGTCCGTAGGTAGTACAGACAGAGGTCGAGATCGTCATCCCCAGCAAAGACAACCGACGAGGTGCTGCGTTCACGGTCCGTGGCATCCTTGCGAAAGATGTCGAGAGAGAAGATCTTTGCCAGCAGGGTGGCAAACAGCCGATCAGTGCCCACCATGGAGTTCAGCCACGTCTTGACGGCCATGAAAAGCTGCGTCCGTTCGTCCAGTAAGGCGTCAAGCATGAGGAGCAGCGGCCGTGTCAGGATCAGGCCGTAGTTGTCTGCCCCGGCAAGCCGAGAGGCCGGCATGAGGCTGTCTGCGGTGGCCGTCTTTGGCGTCCTGCGGTCTGCTGCATTGGGGCTGTCCTGGAGCGAGTGCAGCCAGAGCACGGCAAAACGCCGCCCCGGCTCGGCACTGCGTGCCGAAAACGTGCCCCTGACATCGTCTTTGATAATCAGCTGAGAAATGGTAGCTTCGATGTCGCGGTTCTCGGTTCCCAGAGTCGTCTGCAGCAGCCAGAGACTGCGGACCGTTTCCACATGGTATTTGGGTTCAGAGGCCCCTAAAAAGTCCCAGGCGAGGCCAACCAGAGAAGGCACGAGAGAAGACAGCTCGAGAGTCGAGATTCGTTCGCTCATGTGAAGATGTATGGCGAGGGAGAGGACCGAAGAGTACACCGGGAAGGGGGCCGACTTCTGCGACAGGCACGCGCGGATGGCCGACAGTAGCTCTGATACATCAAAGCGCGCCGACGACGGGATCTTGTCCAGCAGAAGAACAAAGACACGGCTTTTCAGCGGCAGGCCACCCCCGACACTATCGCGAAGAAGAGATTGGCAGCTGACGGTGGAAGCTTTCTGCAGAAGAAGCTCGGCCATGGTCTGGGGACTGAAAGGGGGCGAGACAGTGTCCAGGCTGCCCTGCTCGTCAATGTAAAAGTCCCGAATCTTTCTCAGAATCTCGGCATTCTGTGCGGCCGCCGGCGAGCTGGATGGCGCCTTCGAGGCCGGCTTTTTGGTGGCTTCTCCCGAGTGGAAAGCCCGGTCCGGGACGAGCCCGAGGAGATCGCCGACAACACCCAATGCCTGGATATACACGCTCGCCGTGCTTTCAGACAGCCCTTTGTTGTTGTCAGAAGGTGGCCACGCTTTGGAGTCTTGTAGCATGCAGAGGATGGACAGGGCAGACAGCGGCGCGTGTATGGTAATCATTTCTTCTTCTCTCACGTTGAAGTGGTTCAAGATGAACTTTACAAGAGCCAGCTTGTCTGCCCTCTCAGCGTCCGAGAGCTTTCCGGGACCAACCGCCTGCGCCACAAGTCGGAGCATCTCCCCGTAGATGAGGCCACTCTCAACACCATCGAAGAAGACGCTGGCACTTCGGAGCACTTCGGTGAACTCTGCTTTCGTGGCAGTTTCTTTGTAGCTCCGAACACTGTCGACTATGGGCATGAAAACCTCTGGCACGATGAGCCCGCCGATTTCCCAGCGATCCATGAGAGAGAGGCATATGCGGTACGGCCGGGCCTTTTCCGCAGGGCTGCTGTGAGAGCCCGAGTGCACCATGCCAAGGAGAGCACGCGTCAAGGGTTGGAGGCCAAACTCCTCAAAGTAGCTAGTCTTGTGAGCGGCTGGCGAGGAGGATTGATGCCGATCGGCTGCCGCCGTGGGCGACTCCAAGGCGCTTTCGGCATCTGTCGCCGGGGGGTTGGGGCCGAGGAGCCAGGCCGTAAGCCGCCTGTTCAGGCTCATCTCGCGGCGCGTCACCACGCCGCACGCCGCTCGCATCAGCAGCTCCAGGTCTGCAGGCTTGACGCGGGTCTGCAGCACACTCGAGTGCAGCGGAAGATGTGTCACCAAGAGATCGAGAAATCCTCGCTGTATCAGCAACTGCTCATCGGAAAGCCCAGAAGCGAAACAACGGATGAGCAGGCCAGGCTCTGGCGAGGCGACGAGTTCCGAGAGCTTCAAAGGCAGCTCAGCATTTTCGGCCTGGACGCCTTCGCCAATGTCACTGGACGAAGCGTGCGTCCTCTCGGCAGAGGCCAGAGGCTGCCCGAGATTTGGGAGGTATCGGGAAAGATAGGCCAGGGCGCCGGGACGACGGCTCTGGCTCGTGATAGCAGCGAGAAAGAAACACTGCCAGAAGAAATCATCGCCGGATGAGTGGTCGGGAGTCAGTTCTTCGCTGTCTGCGGAACGGATTGATTTCTTGAAGCGATTGAGGAGCTTCAGGGTGCGGTCAAAGTCCTCGGCCGTCTCATCCTCCAGGCCGGGTAGAAAAGCAAGAATCAGAGACTTCATGGCCGGGCGCAACGCCCGAGGGTTTATGTCGAGCAAATGTCGCTCCACCAGGTCAAAAAAGTGTGCCCGTGCCGAGAGCGAAGCAAAAGACAGCGTTGGCGCAAGGCCGGGAAGATACAAGGGCAGGTCTCTGGAGATCCCGTCCCTCCCGATAACGGTAAAGACGTAGTTGTAGACCTCGAGAGCCTTCTGGTGGACGCCTGACGGCAGAGACGGGTTGAGGCATTGGGAGAGGCGCTTCGCAACAAGGCTCTTTGCTGGAATCACCGTGATATTAGGCTGCCGAGCTTGGAGAGCCTACGCCAGACACAAAGATGAGTTTTATGATTCGCGCAGGAAAACGGGGCATCGGCACCACGGCTTCCCGTACCTTTAACAGC
Organism: Graphilbum cf. rectangulosporium; assembly: GCA_019925645.1. NCBI lineage: Eukaryota > Fungi > Ascomycota > Sordariomycetes > Ophiostomatales > Ophiostomataceae > Graphilbum > Graphilbum cf. rectangulosporium. The sequence goes on from JADHKI010000017.1 coordinate 312,772, forward strand.
CGGTTCAGAAAGGAGATGTAGTCGGCCCATTCCTGCAGTGCAGTTTCAAACAGCGCCAGAGCGCGGTCGACGTTGAGGGCATATTTGCGGAAGGTCTTTTCCTTGATCGGCGGTTCGTCTGGTTCACAGTACGGGGCGTCAACAGCCTTTTCTTTTTACCGACCGCTCCCAAAGAGCTGCCAACCAAGACGGGCGCCCCCCATCAGGCAGCAATCCGACGGCTGCAGGGGCAACTTACCGGCGCCGAGTTGGTTTCTCCATTGTCGAGGAACCGGAGAATCACGACCGGAGCTCTCCGGCGAGGCCGATCGCCGCCCCGGCGGGATTTCTAGGGCCATGGCGGTATGATCAGATAAAGACGGCTTGGCTGTGCCTGTGGGGGGAAGACTGAGAACGCGCGTTCGCCCAGAGCTTGCGGCGCAATGGGCATTGCGAGTCGAGGAGCCGTTATAAAGCCAACTGGCATGGCAGAATGCGGGTGGGAAACGGGGGCTTTCCAGGAATGTGGGCGGTGTGTGCAGATGTGGTGCGTAAGTGCGTCCCGCTAGGGCTCTTAGTGCCGCGACAGCTGCGGCTGCGACTACCCGACCGAACCCAACCCAACCCAACCCAACCCATCCCATCGCGGTTGCCTCTTTTGCCTTATCGATAAGCACTCTTGGATTCACGTGCCAAAAGCTGATCGACGCATCAACATTGATGTTTCTGGACGCGCACAGGAGCTCCAACCAAAGGGTATCTTACATTTTGCACTGCACTGGCTACAACGAACAATGCCCGCCATAGCCCGAACGGCCCTGCGCACCCGCTGATCTCTCCGCCCAAATACCTTTCCAGCAAAAGATGAGAGCTTTCCCGCAGATCTCTTAGCATGGCCAGCTCGGGCGAAGAAGCAGCGGCTGCAGCGCCAAAAAGCATCGAGACCACGTCCAGCGCCACCGGTGCCCCATCGCTGATGCCACGCCGCGAACCGGCGGCAGAACAGCCGGGATGGGCTCCCGACTCGGCTTCGTTACAGGCGAAGCCAACCTCGGCCGTGTCATCCATTGACATACAGACGCTGTCGTTCCCAGACGGGTCTCGGGGCACGTTTCCGACGCCGGGGATTCACGCGGCGTCGACGTCCGCGTCGCCCTCCCATCGCACACATCAACGAATTGTGAGCGCTGGCAGTGGTTATGGCACGCCGGACATCACCTCGGGGCCATACGCAGCAGCCGCGGCCGGCGGCGATATACCGTCGGACGCGATGAGTGTGTTCAGTTTTGCGCCGACCATGCGCCCTCAGGGGGATCTCGCCAGCTTGGCTGTGGGCGACTTTCACCGCAAGAGCCGGGCGTGGACATTGCTTCGGACGCAGGCAGCCACGGTGCAGCCGTTTGAGAGCACCCGGACGGCGCGGGCGCCCTACGCCCTGGCGGATTTCGAAAAGGAGTTTGACGACATTGAGGACGGCGAGGAGGGCGCTGGCGGCGGCCAGGGGTCCAGCGACGAAGTCAGGCTGCAGCACTGGAAGGCCAAGCTCAAGCACTACATGATCCTGTCCTCGGCCGGGAAGCCCATCTGGAGCCGCCACGGCGACCTGAGCCTGATCAACTCGTACATGGGCGTGGTGCAGACAATCATTTCTTTCTACGAAGGCGGCAACAACCCGCTCCAGGGCTTCAGCGCCGGCAACGCCCGCTTCGTCATTGTCACCCAAGGGCCGCTCTACCTCGTGGCCATCAGCCGGCTGGGCGAGAGCGACACGCAGCTGCGGGACCAGCTGCACGCGCTCTACATGCAGATCCTGTCCACGCTGACGCTGCCGATGCTCACAAAGATCTTTGTCAACCGCCCGTCCACGGACCTGCGCAAGCCGTTGCAGGGCACCGAAACCTTGCTGGCGTCGCTGGCCGACAGCTTCACCAAGGGCTCGGCGTCGTCGCTTCTCGGGGCGCTCGAGTGCTTGCGCCTGCGAAAGTCACAGCGGAACGCCATTACGAGTGCGTTCCTCCGACAGCGGGCCGAAAAGCTGCTCTATGGGCTGATCGTCGCCGGGGGCAGGCTGGTCAGCGTGATCCGGCCCCGGAAGCACTCTCTGCACCCCAGCGACCTCCGGCTGATATTCAACATGCTGTTTGAGTCTGGCAGCGTCAAGGCGGGCGGCGGAGAGAGCTGGATCCCGCTCTGCCTGCCAGCCTTCAACAACAGCGGCTACCTTTACATGTATGTCAACTTTTTCGAGCCAGAGGGCGGCGAAGCCGAGAAGAAGCCGCCGGCACAGGCCGCATCTACCACGTCGTCGTCGTCGCCGTCGTCGCCGTCGTCGCCGTCGTCAACAAAGGCCTCCTCACACGCGGACGAATCCATTGCCATTATCCTGATCAGCCCGGACAGGGAGAGCTTCTTCGACCTGAAGGAGATGCGGGAGAAGGTGGCACAGAGCCTGACCAAGAGCGGCAGCCTCGCCGTCATCCGCGCAGCGGTGGCAGCCGGCCGGCCACAGGTGTCTGACATTATCCGGCGGCCCGGCACGGCCGTGCAGATCAGCCATTTTCTCTTCAAATCACGGGCCAACGTGCAGTTCACCATGCCGTCTCTGGCGCCCGAGTTCTACGGCGCGGCGGCGGCGGCCCCCCAAAGATCCGGCGGCAAAGCCAGCGGCGACGTGACGAGCAACGAGCCCAGACAGCGCGAGGCCCGGCGCCGGCTGATGACGCTCTACCACCAGCTCCACGCAGCGATCCACGCCCGGCACTCTCACCTTAAGGTTCTGCACTGTGTAGGCGAGGACGCCACCAGCCTGGCCTGGATCACGCCCGTCTTTGAGTTTTACTGTGTGGCCGGGCCTAACGCGTCCCGGGCCATTGTGACCCAGGACGCCAACCGGATCATCCAGTGGGCCCGGCGTGAAGAAGAGCGGCTGTTCATCATCGGCGGCGGCGTCTTTTAGAAGAGGCGGAAGCTCAGGAGATGGACCGGGAAGAGGTGTAAATAGGCGAGGCAACCGCCTCGTTTTTCTGCGGCACTGCAGGGCCTCGCGCTTTCTTTGTCCACGTTTCGTCTGCGTGCCCTTTTATTTTGTACGCCCTTTTATTCTGTACTGGGCTGTCTAATTTGGAAAACAGTTTATCTCAACATGGCAAGCTGTACCTGCGTCCGCCATGGCAACTTCTGGCCAAAAAAATGGCACTGCCACTAATAAGACGGACTCGGGGCGCAGACGCCCTTTCCCGAAAGAAACAATCCGACGACCACTGTGTATTTTTTTGCATTGCTTTTTGTGACGTCTGCTGCAACAGCAAAAAAGGGGTGTTCTGGCACATTTGTCTTGGTGACCTATGGAAGTCCCAAAGGGAGCACAAGAGCCAATCTCGACTAAGTGAACACGACCGAATGTGAACACGACCGAATGTGAACACGACCGAATGTGAACACGACCGAATGTGAACACGGTTGTAGGTGAACACGGTTGAAAGGAAAGCTGAAATCTGCCCTTTCGTGCTCTCGCTCGCGCTTGCCTCGAAAGACAATGCAAGGGGAGGCAAGATCCCCATCAAATGGACGCGCGCTTGACACAACTGCAGGATTACTTGCTCGCTGAAATCAGCTAGTGCAGGAAGCCTAAGAACCACCCCGCTTTATCAGCCTTTCCCCTGGGAGGTGGTCAGCTTACACTGTGAAGTGAACACCTGTCGTCTTTTTGCCGCCATTAGAAATGCACTTTCCGCGTCGCTCCTCCCAGCAGCCGCGCTCCTTGCATTCCCAACATTAGCGCCGTGCCCCGTCTTCAAGTAGCTCCTGTCCCTTTCCATTGTGAAATTCCGGCTTCTCTTCCTTGCGCTGCACAGAATCACCAACCTCCTCCTTGTCTGAACGCAGCACCTTTTTTTTTTCCCGACGAGCCACGGTGTCACTGGTAAGTTTGGTGTCTTTTTGCACGCAACCTTGACCTGCAGTCATACTCATCAAAAGTCCGCATTCCCAGAAACTTTACGAGAACAAGGTTCGACATCCCCAGTACGTTTTAAGCGCTTCCTGTATGCCAAACTTGTTCTGGCTGTATTTGACAACAGAAAGCATATACTTTCCTTGCCCATTCTTTTTTTCTTCTTGCCTCGCTGTTGATTCCGTCTTTTTCAGCTCTCGCTTCCACAGACTGTGTTAACCGGTCAGCTATTACACCAACAGAAACACGGACCATGCGTACCCTGAACAGCGTGGCCCTCGGCCTCCTGACAGCGGCCGCTGTCTCTGCGGCGTCGGATGTTGCCCAGCTCGGCAAGGACACCTTTGATGAGTTCATCAAGACCAACGACATCGTTCTCGCCGAGTTCTTCGCTCCGTGGTGGTAAGACCATTTGTCCGCTGCTGCCGGCTGGCATCTGGCTTCTGCCTTGCGTATCACTAACGTCGTGTTCTTTCCCCCCTCACTCAGTGGCCACTGTAAGGCACTTGCCCCCGAATACGAGGAGGCAGCCACATCTCTCAAGGAGAAGAACATTCGGCTCGCCAAGGTCGACTGCACAGAAGAGTCTGAGCTCTGCCAAATCAATGGCGTAGAGGGATACCCCACCCTCAAGGTCTTCCGCGGCCCTGACAATGTCAGCGCCTACAAGGGACAGCGGAAAGCAGCTGCGTACGTTAATGATGATCCCCCCCCCCCCAGCCACCACGAAAAGCAGGAAGCGAGCAGGCCGCTAACTCTTTGGTTCGCACATTAGCATCACCTCCTATATGATCAAGCAGTCGTTGCCTGCCGTGTCCTTTGTCACCAAAGACAACCTAGAGGAGTTCAAGAAGGCCGACAAGGTGGTCGTTGTCGCCTACTTCAAGAGCGATGACAAGACCTCCAACGAGACCTACACCAAGGTCGCTGATAAGCTGCGGGACAACTTCCTCTTCGGCGCCAGTAACAGCGCTGATCTGGCGGCGGCGGAGGGCGTTACCTTCCCGGCCGTGGTCCTGTACAAGGACTTTGACGAGGGCAAGGCTGTGTTCTCGGAGAGCCTGAGTGGCGAGGCTATCGAGTCCTTTGTCCAGACGGCCTCTATCCCCCTGATTGGCGAGGTCGGTCCTGAGACCTACTCGGGCTACATGTCTGCCGGCATCCCTCTGGCCTACATCTTTGCCGAGACCGCCAAGGAGCGTAAGGAGCTTGGCGAGGAGCTGAAGCCCGTTGCCGAAAAGTACCGGGGCAAGATCAACTTTGCGACGATTGACGCCAAGGCATTTGGTGCGCACACGGGCAACCTCAACCTGCCCGCAGACAAGTTCCCTTCCTTTGCCATCCAGGAGATTGTCAAGAACCAGAAGTTCCCCTACGACACGGACAAGAAGATTACGCGTGCAGACATTGAGGCCTTTGTCGACGCCTTCGCCACGGGCCAGATTGAGCCGAGCATCAAGTCCGAGCCCATCCCCGAGACCCAGGAGGGTCCCGTTACCATTGTGGTGGCGAAGAACTACGAACAGGTTGTCCTGGACGACACCAAGGATGTTCTCGTTGAGTTCTACGCCCCGTGGTGCGGCCATTGTAAGGCTCTGGCTCCCAAGTACGAGGACCTGGCGTCGATGTATGCCAAGTCTGCGTTCAAGGACAAGGTGGTCATTGCCAAGGTTGATGCTACGAGCAACGACGTGCCCGACGAGATCCAGGGCTTCCCCACGATCAAGCTCTTCCCGGCGGGTGCCAAGGACGAGCCCATTACCTACAGTGGCTCGCGTACCGTCGAGGACCTCATCAAGTTCATCAAGGAGAACGGAAAGTACGGCGCCGACACGACCGAGGCCGACGAGGCTGATGAGCCCGAGTCCCCCTCCGTTGCCGAGTCCGCCACCGCGACGACCGAGGCAGCTAAGGAGGAGGAGACCAAGCACGACGAGCTGTAGGGATACAACGTGCAAGATGATTGCGACTCCATGGAATACTCATGGCAAAACCTCTTGGCTGAACCAGTGGATTGGTAAAAAAACAGAGACTTTGCTCCAAGATTAGAACAGAACAATGATTATGTATCCGATACCTTTACCTTTTTTGGACGGCTTGAGATGGGGTCGGGCTATAGTGGAAGCTCCGGACGCAAAGGGGGTATCCCGTCTGTTATGACTTTTTGTATTGCGATTATCGTCTTCTGAACAGCTTATTCTTCAGTATTATCAAATGGTGCTATGTACTGTGAGCCGCCGCGTGACAGTCAGATTGCGAGTCCCGGCAGCTTTTTAAAATGTTGACACTGGGGTACTGTATACTATATAGATTGTATTTATTACGCTTGGGAAAGCATAACAGGTCCGTTAGTCTAGTGGTTAGGACACTGGATTTTGATTATTCTTCGGGTATTCATTCCAGGAACGCCGGTTCAAGTCCGGCACGGACCTTTTTGGATTCATTTTTTGCGGTATCAACGCCGCGTCACGCACCACGACTCGTTCATCTCGAGCGGCGTTTGACTTTTTGTATTGTTCTTTTATTTTGAGCTGTTCATCGGTTGCCGTCGTAAATTACAGCTTATGGTTTTAAGCGCACGTGACAATGCTCAAGGTCGAATCAGAATACACGAATTCCCGAGGAACTAATATTAAGACTGGTATTACCTTACCCCGTAATAGCGCTGAGACATGGCCAAGTGACCCGAACCTCCTTCTTCTACCATCCCCTCCCTGCACTCCTTTTTTGAATTACGACAGCGCATTACGGCCTCATATACCCCAAACTCTCGACGCATAGCACCCAAATGGCTTCAAGGGCATCTCTTCTACGCAGTGTGGGCGCCGCGGCCCGCGCAACGCTGCCGGCGCCGGCCGCCCGAAGCTTCCAGACCTCGTCCCGGCGGTTTGCCGACGCAGCGGCGCCGCTCCCCGCTCGCAAGCCCGTGGGCGCATTCCGTGGAGGGTAGGAGGTCCTCCTCCTGCAAAGATGCTCGAGGGAAAGGCAGTCTTGCTAACCTGCTGCTGCGGCGGTGCAGCCTGTTTGGATTCCTGCTCGGCGCGTCGCTGACGGGCGCCGGGGTCTACTACTATGTGCTCCAGGAGTACAAGATCTCCAACGACCAGCTGACGGACGATATATACGTGCGTTTTTTCTCTCCCCGGCTGCGGCCGATGCTGCTGCTCCTTTTGTGGCGTGTTTGTGGCGGCTGGGATTTGCGGCGTGTTTGTGACGGCTGGGACTGGGCGCCGCAAGGCTTGCTGGACCCAGCGTCCATGTGCTTTTCGCGCTCATTCTCGCCGAGTTCGGTGCAGGGCACGATCTTGCTAACACAGCCTCTGGCTTCAGACTCTGCAAAGGGCGACTCAGCAGCTGAGCACCCACATCACGGCCCTCGAAGACAAGGTCCAGAGTGGGAAGAAGTAGAATGATTGCCCAGGAGCAGGGCAGGCGTGCAGGTGGGAGGAAGGGCTGGCATCACCCGTGGGACATCGCAGGACGAAAAGATCGAAGAAGAGGGGGGAGAGAGAAAGAAAAAAAAAGGGCCCTTTACATAACGCTGTACATTATCTTTCCCTTGATGCATGTTTTAGCCAAATCCAGCCGAGCAACAAGGATCGTTTTCTACGATGCGGTCACGGGATCTTGCGTGGGCCGGGCTTTGAGCTTTAATCGTTGCAGCGAATGCGCCTGGATCGTGAGGATGGAAAGGACTCCGGCTCTCTCCAGATGACGACAGCCCAAGTCTACGTATGCATAGAGATTCTGCGCGCGTTACGGAGTATGACATGGCGCGCGTAAATGTACGAGTGCTGTAGCCCCGTAAAAGAGTGGCGCGACTTCCCCCGCTCGGGCCCTAAAAAAGGTAAGATAGCTAGCTCCGCTGCTGCAGCCTAGAAAGCGTCCTTGGGAAAAAAAAGCACCTACGACAAGCAAACGGCTGCGCGATGAACAACTTTGGCGTGATTGAGGTTGCGAGCGAGCGGCGCTCCGTGGCGCCTGGCTGGGCCTACGTGCCGGATGTGCCGGTCGGGTTCGGCGACACGGCCGCGGCGGCCGGCCGAGGCGGCGCGTCGGGGAGCCGCAAGCGGGCAGCGCGCAACCAGCCGGGCTCGGGGCTGGCCAGCTCGTCGGACCTCACAGCGCGGCAGGAGGCCAAGATGCGCAAGGAGCTGGAGCTCTTGGACCGCGACAACGGCCCGGCGGCAGCCGGCGGCGGTGCGCGCGACGCAGGCATTGCCATTCCGGCCAAGGCCGTCAAGGGTAGGGAAGAGGAAGAAGAGGAAGAAGAGGAAGAAGAGGAAGAAGACGATGACAGAAGAAGCTGACAAACAGCGGCGAACCGCCACACGGCCAACGTGCGCAAGATCCTCACCTCGCAAAAGACGTTTGCCAACCACCTCGACGACTTTATTGCTCTGCAGGAAAGCAGCCACGGCCACGGCTCCACGCCCGATCCCGGGGTGCCGCAGCCGCATCCGGGCAGTCGCAAGGCCGCGGCCCGGACCGGCGGCGGCGGCGGCGGCGGCGGCGCAGCGTCGCCGCAGGACGGCACACCCGCGGCCGCCGCGGGGCACGCGAGCAAGACCAAGGGCGCCAAGGCCAAGACGGCGGCTGCTGGCGCGGCCGCCAACAGCAACGGAAGCAAGCGAAGCACCAAGAAGGAGGCTCGGCAGCAGAACGCGGCGGCGGCGGCGGCGGCGACAGCGGCAGCGACAACAGCAGCGACGACGGCAGCGACGACGGCAGCGACGACGGCAGCGACATCCCGGGCCGCCCGGGCCGCCCGGGCCGATCGGCCGACGCGGTCTACTCGAGCTGCCGCGGCTGCTGCGGCTGCTCCGGCCGACGACACACCGATGCCGGACGCGCCGCCGGAAGAGCGGGACGACGGCGCGGACAAGAACAGGCAGGCCGACGACCCGCAAGACGGCGCGGAAAGCACCCAGCAGGCCGACGTCCAGCAAGACGACGCGAAAAGAAAGCAGCCGGCAGACGTCAAGCAGGAAGACGGCGCTGCCTCGACGGCAGAAACGGGAGAAGCCGCGCCAGCAGCAGCACCACCACCACCACCACCGCAACAGCCCGTCCATACATCCTCCATTCTCGCGCCCTACTCCGGCCCGCGACCGCCGCCGCACGCTCTCGACAACAACCCCCTGCTGGTCAGCTACATGCCGGCGGTGCCCTCGGACGACGAGCTGCGGGCGCTGCTGGCGGCGCCCCCGCTGACCTACACCGAGGCGCGCGCGACCTGGCCATCGGGCGGCGGCGGGAGCGGCGGCGGCGGCGGCGGCCTGGTCAAACAATACCCGGCGCGCGTGTTTTGCGAGATCTGCGGCTACTGGGGCCGCGTAAAGTGCACAAAGTGCGGCACGCCCGTGTGTGCGCTGGACTGTCTGGAGACGCACCGGGAGGACTGCATCACGAGGTATGGGCTGTGAGGGCGTCTACGGCTGTGGATGGGCAAGCAGAGCCGGCGTTGCATTTGACTTTATAGATCTTGATTTGGCGGGATAGATACCCTTTTGAAATTGTGTCGTTTAAGCACCAGCGCGTTCTAGTCAATGACAATGGGAGATTTGGCTCGCAGCTTCTCCGGCTGCGGCTTCTGTGCCTGCTTCGGCTTCTGTGCCTGCTCCGGCTTCTGTGCCATTGGCCTCCGCGGAGGGCTTGGCCCCCGGCTCTGCGGTGCCCAAGGAACGCCAGACAGCGGACTGCGGCGGCCTTCAGCCTTGACCTGCGCCCTGGCCTCCTCCTTCTTGGGCACGGCCGCGAATCCCAGCGTCTGCTGTCGCCAGCCGCGCCCGGCCGTGCCCGGCAGAGCAGGCGCTGCTTGCTGCTCCTGCTTCTCCGCACGGGGCCGGTCGTCACCCTGCGCCTGTTGGCGCCGCGGCGGTGGTCCCCCGGCGGCGCCCGTCTGGAACAGCTCCTGCAGCTCGCGCCGGGCATCGGCATCGTCGGCCATGTCGCCGCCCTCGCAGACCCGCACCATGCCGTGTCCCTGGCCGTCCAGCAGCCGCCGGCCGTCAATGTCGACCGCATCGGGGCCGGCCAGCGCGGGATCGTCGTCGTCGTCGTCGTCGTCGTCGCTGCCGCTCTCCTCTTCCCGCTTGATCGCAGCCTTGGCGTCCTCTTCGTCTTGCTGCCCCTCCGCCTGCTGCCCCTCCGCCTGCTGCCCCTCCGCCTGCTGCCCAAAGCGAGCCAGCGCGGCGGCCGCCCGCAGCTCCCGGCCCCGTTTGCTCATGGCCACGCGCGGCCTCACGGCCACGCGCTTCAAGGCGCCTGCGGTGGCCGTTGCTGCCGTTGCTGCCGTTGCCGCCGCCTTGGAGCGGCCGCCGCTCTCGAGCCGGGCCCTCTTCTCGACGTCGGCGCCCAAGGCCACGCCGCTGACGCCAAACTTGCGCCGGATCCGCCGCTCCTGCTGCTCGCGGTAGGACAGGCGGCCGGCGGCCGTGCCCTCTCCTCCGCCGCCTCCTCCGCCGCCTCCTCCGCCGCCTCCGCCTCCGCCTCCGCCTCCGCTTCCGCCTCCTGCCCCTCTCCGCCTCTTTCGGCGCGTCCGGTACGTGCCGCCGCACAGGTGCTCCATCAGCACGTCGTCGTCGCCCGGGCTCGCCATGTTGCGCTCAAACACGGCCCGGCCGCCGCCGGCGGCCCCGAGACGCGCGCCCCGGCCCCAGAGGCCCTCGCCCGTGTAGCCGGCGTCCCAGAGGCGGCGCATGTGGGCCGCATAGCCGTCGCGCACCGCCCAAAAGGCGCGCGAGTGGTTCATCTGCTTGCAGTGCGCCAGCTCGTGCATCATCACCATCTGCACGTACGCAAACGGCAGCCAGCGCCCGGTGCCGCGCGTCTTGAGCACCAGCTGGATCACCTCGCCGCCGTTAAAGTTGCGGCCCACAAACTCGCGGTTGGGCTCGTACTCCTCCAGCGTCACCACGCTCAGGTGCTGCTCCCGCATAATGGGCACTGTCTTCGTCAGCACCCTGCGCACTCGCAAAAATGATACGTCCAAACTGCCAAAATAAACAGGATACGTCCAAACAACCAATAACCAAAGACGTCTAACCAAAAAGTCCACACTCACCACATTGCGCCGCGATCCGCTCGAGAAACTCCCGCGCCGCTGCCTCGTCGGGGCCGCCCAGCGGCTTGATAAAGACAATGTGCGGGTTCGGCTGTGACCGTCGGGCGTTGATCCGCTGCAGCCCTGTGCGCATGGCTCGCAACTTGGTCTTGCTTTCCTGCAGCTCTTGGTTACATCATGGCCATGATAGCTACCGCCTCAAGCAACGTCGTGGATGCTGACTAACACAAGTGGGTCTGGGAAGCTCTCGCCCAATCACACAGGCATCTATCTGCATTCTAGGCAATGAGTGCCGCGTCTTCCCACAGCTACCACCACATTTCAACCTCGTCGCTATCTCGCATCGTCACCTCCCCCCCGGGCCGCTGTCGATCCACAGCGCAAACCATTGCCGGCTTCTTGCAAGATTCCTGGAGCAGAGGCACCGAGCCAAGCGATATTGCGACTCTCCAAACGTCCCTCTCTCTCTCTCCCCCCCCCCCCTTCGTGCCGGGCAACCTCTTCGCTCATCCGCCCACCATGCCGGGCTTTGACTTTTCCAACTACAACCGCAATGCGGCCCTGCATGCCCGCGGCGTGCCGCTGCCCAAGGCCACCAGCACAGGCACCACCATTGTCGGCTGCATCTTTGACGGCGGCGTAGTGGTGCGTCCTTGGCGTCCTTGATCTGCGTCTGTTGCCGTTGCTCGTTGCCTTGCTCGTTGCTTTTGCTCGTTGCTTTGTTTCTCGATGCTTTGCCTGCTCGTTGCCTTGTTTCTCGATGCTTGTGCTGACCCGACACGCCAGATCGCGGCCGACACGCGCGCCACCTCGGGCCCGATCGTGGCCGACAAGAACTGCGAGAAGCTGCACTACATTGCGCCGCAGATCTGGTGTGCGGGCGCGGGCACGGCGGCCGACACCGAGTTCACGACGGCGCTCATCTCGTCGCAGCTGGAGCTGCACGCGCTGTCGACGGGCCGCAAGCCGCGCGTGGTGACGTGCATGACGCTGCTCAAGCAGCACCTGTTCCAGTACCAGGGCCACATTGGCGCCTACCTCGTCGTCGCCGGCGTCGACCCCACCGGCACGCACCTCTTCACCGTGCACGCCCACGGCAGCACCGACAAGCTGCCCTACGTCACCATGGGCTCCGGCTCGCTGGCCGCCATGGCCGTCTTTGAGAGCCGCTGGCGCCCCGACCTGCTCTCGCGCGACGACGCCGTCGCCCTCTGCAGCGACGCCATCCAGGCCGGCATCTTCAACGACCTCGGCTCCGGCAGCAACGTCGACGTCGCCGTCATGACCGCCGACAAGACCACCCTGCTGCGCAACTACATCCGCCCCAACCAGCGCGTCCCCAAACTGCGCAGCTACGTCTTCCCCAAGGGCACCACCGCCGTCCTCAACGAGAAAATCACCATCCGCAAGGAGGACATGGGCAGCTTCGTCACCGTCCACGACATCCCCGCAGACGCCGAGTCCATGGACGTCGACCCATAGACGCGGGTGGGGGGGGGGGGGGAAGAAGGCTTATTGGGAAAGGGGGGGTCGGTTCTACTTCTTGTGGGCAGACGCAGCAAATACAAACAGCAATTCTTTCCCCCATGTTAAAAGTTGGCGGTTCGCCAAGAGATGCAGCGGCATGCCGGGCAGGGTAGACTTGGGGGTCTGTTTACGTGTCATCGGCTTGTAGAGCGTACAACGTACAACCAATATGTTCATGGGCGTGGATGAATGCTACATGAGACTCTTAGAGTACAAAGTGCCAAAAAAATGCTTCATTGTCCAGTAAATTACTTTGCACCACCGCCCTCTGTCCTCTCCGAGCAAACAAACAGCAGCAGTCCAGCAGTAACTGCCCCCCCCCATGCCCAGCCAGAATATAGATAGGGTGAAATCAAGATAAAATATCAACAGAAACGGAATGATGCTGAGCGCCGTTGCATCCGCTGGCCGGAAAGGGAGAGAATGGCTCCCGCTCGTAACTCCTATCCATGAATGGTATATGCGTATGTGCAACGTGATCGTCGTTGTGATTCGTGCCGCCGGCTAACAGATACAACAAGGTGAAGTAGTTGAAAACAACGGGGGGTGTCGAGAATGGAAGAAAAGGGACTGTAATACAATGCGCTTCGACACTAGGGACTGCTGTTCAAAGCGCCTGGCAGGGGCGCCGACACTAGGGACTATTATGCTGTTTCTTGCCAAAGAGGTGCCGCGGCCGCGACTTTGAGCGGCCCTTCTTGTCCTTGCCCGTCCTGATAGAGGCGGCATCGTCGTCGTCGTCGTCGTACTTTGTCTTGTGTATCCTTAAGACCGGGTTAGCCCCCTCGTCTGTGGATCTGGATCTACTCAGGGCTGACTGCTTACCAGCTATTGCCCACCATGTTCATGCCTTTGGCCTCGGCTTGGCGGTACAGATGGGCGCTCTTCTTCAGGTTCTTCTTGCACCCGACGCCCTGCGCATAGCAATACCCTGCTTCGGCCAGAGCGTCGACATCACCCCAGGCTAGCACAAAAGTCAGCAAAGTCTGGCAGGGGCGAAGGAAAAAAAACGGGCGCAACTAACATCCTGCAATCTCAAAGCACCGCAGTGCCAGGGTCTTGTCCTGCTCGATGCCCCAGCCGTTCATGTAGCTCACGCCCAGCTCGTAGATGCTGAGCGCAAACTGGGCCTTTCGCGTCTTGCGGCCGACCACGTCCACGTTCTTGCCCTCTTTGGCCTGGGCTTCGTCGTCGGCAATCTCGAGGCTGGCGCAGTCGGCGGCCTTGCGCAGCCAGCGCGCTCCTTCGGCCGGGGTGGCGCGCATGCCCCAGCCGTGGCGGCAGGCCAGAGCATACAGCAGCATGCCGGTTGGGTGTCCCTGGAGAGCGGCATGCCGGAGATGGTAGGTGGACTCGTTCAGCTCGCCCTTTTCGTGCAGCGCAATGGCCTTCTCGACGTGTTCATCGGCGGGGATCTCGGCGGCAGACGCCAGCGTATGCACGGACCGCGCCTTGATGGTGCTGGCAGAGTCGCTGGCCGACTCCATGGCGGACAGCGGCGTCTTGTCGCGGTCGGAGGCCGCGGCGGCTTCGCGGGCCGGTGGTGCTGTGGGCAAGCGGCCGCGCGAAACATCTTCGGAAGAGCTGCCATCGCCGCTGCTGCCGCCGCCACCGCCGTCTGTCGAGGGACGGCTGGGGTTGGGCGATGGCTCGGGGGCGGCCGGCGCGAGCACTTCGGTGTCTGGCGGCATGCTCTGCTCGAGTGATGATGAGGGGGGGGGAGGAGGATCGACGGCGCCTTCGGAGCTGGACGGACGCATCGGGGGCGAAGGGGGCGCCTGGCCACCCAAAGGCAGCGTCTGCACGTTGCTCGGCGGCTGCTGAGGGTGTGCCACGGGCTGCTGGTCGTTGGGCGGCGGCAAGGACCGCTGCAGTATCTTGCCACGCGGCAGCGTGACCTTGGCGTAGATGTGGGAGGGCGCGGCCGGGCCGGGTTGGCCGGGCTGGCCATCGGGGTCGGGGAAGCCTTCGCTGGTCATGCTGATGGGGGTGTTGGCCGCCTCGTCGACCAGGTAGACGGAAGACTGGCTGTACGAGGTGTGGCTGTCGGACGAGGCTTGCCGCGCAGGGGTGTCGAGCCCCGGCGTGCCGGCACGGCTCAGCGGGCGAGAAAAGTTAAAGGACGGGCGCGGCAGAGGGGCGGACATGTCCGAGCACATGGACGGCGACCGGTGGAAGGAGCCGAAGCCAGGCGACGCCATGCCGCTGCTGGTGGAGAGCTTCCGGGGCGCGGCCTGGGAGTAAAACGAGGAGGCGGCAATGCTGTGCCTCTCGTCGTCGGTAAGCTCAATGGGCGACGACATGATGCTTGACGACCGCTTGGGAAACAATGAGCGTGGCGGAGCTAGATTGCCTCCGCCGGACAGCGGGTCGAACGGGCTTCGCGTTCCGCTTGACCTCTCGGGAGACTGTGCGGGTGGCAGGCTCAGGTTGGAAGTAGAGTGAGCGCCACCGCCGTGGTATGGATGTGCCGTGGCAGGCAGGAAAGAGGGCGAGACAGGCTGAGAGAAGTAGGAGGCCGACTGCTGCTGCTGCTGCTGTTGTTGTTGTTGGGGCAGCCGAGGTGACCGCGGCGGCACGGATGGCGAATCTGCCTCGGCCGGAGACGCATCGAGTTCAAAGCTTGTTGAGACGACAAGGGGAGACTTTTTTTGCTGCGTCGCGGCCGGCACGTCGTCGGCCAGCGAGGCGGGAGACTGCTCACGCCTGGCACCAAAGGTGCTGGTGCCGGTTCCGGTGCCGGTGCCGGTGCCGGCGCCGGCGCCGGCGGATGGCGTCTCGGTGTCGGACTCCTTGTGCTCGAGAAAGCGGTGGCGGCCGCGCGTAAAATCTGGTACGGGTGGCGGGTTGCTAAAGTCGGGGGTTGGGGGGACACGGCTCATGCGCGGATGCATGGACCGCGGCCGCTCGACGGGCTCCTCGATCTCAGGGGTCCTGATGCCAAAGCCGGCCGGCGACAGGGGCTGGGATTTTGATTGGGGCTGGCTTGCGACCGGCGAGCTCGCGTGTGCCGGGTCGTTGTTGTCGGCGTCGGTGACAGAGTCCTGGGACAGCGAGCGGAAGAACTCGGAGCGGGCCTGCACCACGAGGGGGCTGTCCGTGGTCAGCGGAGGCAGGCGGCTCATGCGGTTGGCCTTTTTGCTCTCCTCCAGCTGGCGGGCCAGCAGCCGGCTCTGCAGGGCAAAGGCGTCGAGAGGAGACAGCTCGGGCGGCACCTCGCCGGCGACATGGAGGCGCGGCGACCGCATAGGACGCGGCACCGACGTCTGCGACGCGGACCGCAGGTCCAGGAGGCCCGGCCGCTGCGGTGTCGACATGTTGGCGGGGAGGGAGGGAGAGGGAGAGGGAGAGAGAGGGAGAGAGAGAGAGAGAGAGACCGAGGGAGATACCGAGCGCGATATAGAGACCGAGAGCCTGACAATACAAGCCGACGGAGAACAAGCGCGTTGCAAAGTGATTGGAAGTCGAATTCGGCGGCTGAGGAGCAGCGGGCCGCCGATAGATTGCCCTCTTTTCGTCGTCAGGTAGAGCTGGTCAAGCCACGGATAACATCACAGAGGGGGGGGGGGGGGGGCGAGAGGCAACAACAGAGACGGCGCGGCGAGGACAGAGAGCCTCGCTGGGTCGAGAAGCGAGCAGCACTGTCAGGCAGTGCGAGAGTAGTTGGTTGGGCTGGCTGTCAGCAAAAGCCTGGCCGATCCGATCGGATCAGAGGAATGTCAAGTGTCGCGCGTCCTGGCGATAAAACCAGCAGGGAATGTGGCTTGTTTGTCGGCGGCAGCAGGCGTGCTTCCCGCGTTCTTCGTTCTCAGTGCCGTCCCTCGTACTTCCGTTTGGAGGCACGTTTGGCAGTTATGGCATGGGAAAGAAAAGAAGAAAAAAGAAAGAAGAAAAAAATCCGTGGAAAGAGGCTGGAGAGAGAGGTGTGGTGAGACTGAACGCGCAGAGGAAAAAGAAAAGAAAGCACGAGCAGCGCGCGCACACACACACACACTCACTCGCACGCACGCACGCACACACGCACACACACGCAGTCACGCAGGATTCAAGTCTGCCGCGTTTCTGTTCTTTTAGACATGAGGCATGAGGAACATGAGGAATCAGAAAAGAGCAGCAGAACTCGGCGCCGGGGAAAGGCTGGAGAGGGGAGGATGAGGCTCGCAGCGTGTCAAAAGGAGAAGGCGCGTTTGGCCGTCAGGAGAAAGAGGGCCGTTCCAGCAGCAATGGTTTGGGTCTGGGCACTTATTGGATGCCAATTTGTGCGAGGTGGTATTCTGGCAAGATGAATGCTGACTGGTGTCGCAGTAGATTGTGCGGGCGGGACTCAAGGACGATTCACACAGACGATACCGACAGGGGTGGCTGGCCGGCGGACGGGGCCAGGGACGGAGGAGGAGCCTAGAAAGGGGAGGGGGAAGGAAAGGGCAGCCGGGCGGTGGTAAAGCGGGTGAAGGAATGGGGCTAGCTGCTTTGAAGTGGTGAAGCAGAGAGAGTACGAGTAGTAGGGCCCCCCCCCCCACCAGAAGGAGCGGAAGAAAGGACAGCCTAAAAAGGAGGCTAAGAATAGAAGGAGCAAAGGGCCAAGGAGGGCAGTGTCGCAGTGTCGGACTAGGCCTGAGAGCATGCACACACACGCAATGGTTTGCCTGGTTGTCTCGTATGTGTGCGTGGCCGCGCCCGATTTGGGATCGAGGGGGGGAAAAGAGGGGGGGGGAAAGCAGCGCTCGATCGTTGGATGAGACTCTGGGAAAAAAGGGGGTGTGTGTGGGCGAGGGACGATGATCACAAGAGAGACCAAAAGAAGCGAGAAAAAAAAAAGAGGGGGCGCAAGGGTGGCGGCGCCAGTTCGTTGGCCGGGAAGGCGCAGGCCAGGAGCAGCGCAACGGGCGAGCGTTGGAGCCGTTGTGGTTTTAGGAAGAATACGGGGTACAGGTACAGGGGTCTGTTCTGTCGCAGTAGGGGCACGCGGCCCTTTTTGATGAGCGCCACAACAAAGGGCGCTACAGTCCATGGCCGCTGCAAGTGTCTTTTTCCGACGAGTTATCAGTGCCTATTCAGAAATGTTTTTGTGGGGTACGTCACGTGAACCAGCGCGAGCTACACATACTCTCCTCCTCACTTCTTTGCCTTGCCCCTTTTTCCTACAACAAAATGTTGAACATGCCGTTAACGCAGCGCCAACGCGGCGACCGACTCGTGGCTGGCCATGGACGCGGCGATCAACGCAGCGATCAACGTGGCGAACGCGTAACCAATGTACAGTTGGCATCTGTTGTCTGCATTGAAAATAGTACCGCGGCCAGAAAAAGACTCTTTCAGCACCGATTCAGCTCTTCACGTGACTTGTCCAGAAAGCAGCTAATCCTATATGTACAGAGACACGATCGTATGGTAGAGATGCTGGCCCTACATCAGGGGTCATCACAATGCTATTTAAAGTAAATAAACTGTCGGTAGTTCACCTAGTTCGATGTGGCCGATCGTTTCTTTGGAAAAAGTTTGTCCTCCTTGGCTGATTGCAGCGTTGTCCCGTTCCAGGCGACTAGTAGAAGCACTGAACAGATTTGAATCCTTTACCCCAGTTCGAGGCACATTCTTGTTTCCCGTCTCGCCAGGCTATGGTCTCCTCAAGACCCGAGCAGTCCTCGTTGACAAAGAAAGTGCAATAGCACTGGCCGACAAAAGACGGATCGCAGTTTGCAATGTTTGCGCTATTGGAGCCATCCCACTTGTATGAGTAGCATTCATCATCGGTGGGGGGGTGGAAAGACACTGCAAAGTCGCTGCAGCCGCCGTCATGATAATAATTGAGTTGAATCGAGCTCGCCAGGGCCAGCGCGGGAAGAAGGGAAAGCAGAGCAGCGAGCTTCATTTTGGCTTTGATCAAGGACAGAAATCCGAGGGTGGTTGAGAAAAAAAGGGCAAGATTGGAATCACGGTAATGGCTGAGCTGCCTTGATGTATTCTTACGAGCACACCTCGAAAGGCAAACAGCCTCTTATATACGTTTTTCGTAGACCTACTTTCTATATTCGGTTGTCTCTTGCCAGGCGGTCAGGCCCATATCTCCTCACTCTGCCGTAAGCATCAGCAACCCACAATATGTAAGATTTGCAGTCAGATGTTGATACCTACACAAGTATTCGTAGGATATGTAACAAGGCCTTGTCAAGTTTCTTCACCGAGGCCAGAGGCCATAAGCAAAGAGAAATATGGACGCTTATTGCTAGTTTTTTATTTATTTTTTTACTTTTTTTTAATCTTTTTTGTAAGACGACTTGTGCAGATGCCAACAAAGCATCGCCGCTGCAGTAAGCCTTGAGCGCTTACGAGAGAACCCCATGACTGCTGCTCTCTGTTGAGCCCGCCCAAGTTAGGGCAGGTGCTAAAGGCCAACGACGCCGCTAGTAAGGGGAGACGACCCCCCAAGGAAAACAGCCAAAAGATACGGCTGAGGGGAGTGGGGGGGTGGGGGGGGAGTGGGGGGGGGGGGAGTGCAAAGAGGAAAGGAAACACCGAAGTTGACCGGCAATGCACGACGCTTTTTTTTTTTTCCGCAACTCACTGATTTGCCCGTAGGAAGGAATATGCCGAGCGTCTGGGTCGCGTTAGCCTGGAGAAAGGCGACATGCAGTAGCGGGCCGGCGGTGGCCAAGTGGCTGATGATTGCGGGATAAATATAGACAAAAGGCACGATTATGCAGCGATACGGAGCAGCAAGAAGCCTCCTCCGTAGGCGGCGAGAACGGCCCTATTCCGAAAGGAACAGGTAGCTTCGTAACGAGAGTGTGCTTTTTGGCGCGCCAGGCAGGATAAACGTCGCTAAACGTCGGCTACGCTCGAGTAGGGCTCGGCCGGTGTCTTGAGAGCAGAGAGAAACATGATACCACGGCCGAGGGCCGCAACTCCAGCCAGATCAGGACGCACGGCATGCGAGATTGAGAGGCCGGTTTCACCCAAGGCACGCCGGTTGTTCAGGCTGCCGCTTGCCCTGTCCCAAAGTACAGACACGAATTTCACTTTGAATTGGCAAGCCGTTGCAAGTCATATACAAAACCGATAAACTCCCCCCCATGCATACAGTACAAACCAGGTTCTTCTTTTGTTCCTCCCCCCCCTCTCTCTCCCTCTCTCTCTACAGATCCTTGGTCCGCAGCTTCTTCAGGCGTGCGGCGCCCTCAAACAGCGTCCGGTCGACG
Source organism: Graphilbum cf. rectangulosporium (assembly GCA_019925645.1). NCBI lineage: Eukaryota > Fungi > Ascomycota > Sordariomycetes > Ophiostomatales > Ophiostomataceae > Graphilbum > Graphilbum cf. rectangulosporium. Next base: position 332,495 of record JADHKI010000017.1, read on the forward strand.
GCGGCCGCCACGGTCAGGGTGCCGCCGATGATGGCGCACAGGCCGGCCAAGAAGCCGGTAAACGTCTTGGCGCGCTCCTCGCGGTTGACGACCTTCATGGGCGAGATGTCCTGTGAGAGAGAGATGGTGTTAGAAACCCAAAGATGGACAATAGGCCAAACTAAAAACCAAGAAAAAGAATAATGCAAAAAAAGAAAAAGAAAATACAAAAAAGAAAAAGAAAATACAAAAAACTCACATAGGAAAAGAAGACGCCCGGGATGCCGCCGCGCGAGTGCAGGCGCTCCTTGTGGCCCTCGGCGGCGTCGTCGCCGCCCTGCAGGCTGCGCTTGTGGCTGGTGACCGAGTACTGGTGCGTCTCGACGCTGCCGTCGGCCAGCAGGCCGTAGGCGCCGACCTCGGCGTTGTTGTTGTTGTTACTGTCGCCGGCGCGGCCGTCGAGGTAGTCGTGCAGCGCCTTTTCCCAGCCGAGGGCCAGGTAGGACGTGGGCACGATCTTGAGAAAGTACATGTAGTTGTAGTTGGGGTCGGTCGTTTCCTGGTGCATGCCGTCGAGCGGGTTGATGTGGTGGTTGGACCAGGACGGGTCGCTGCTGCCGCTGCCGCCGCCGCTGCGGCTGCTGGCGGCGATGCGGCGCGCCAGCGACTCGGGCAGCTGGGGCCCGAAGCGCAGGTGGTGGATGGTGTGGGTAAAGGTGTGCATGTTGGGCACGGGCATGTCCCAGTAGTTCTTGAGGTCGTGCACGTGCATGTTGCCGTTGCTGAAGCTGCGGCCCGGGGCCACGTGGAAGTTGCCGACGACCTTGTTGACGCGCAGGCCGCCCTCGATGCGGCAGCCCTCGTGGCGCTGCTCGTTGAGGCGCTCGGCGTAGTGCTCGCGCTGGCACTGCTCCACGTTCTCGCCAGTGCCAAAGGCCCACGAGGCGGCCGCGTAGGCGTCGCGCACCTCGTCGCACGTGTTGCAGCAGCCCGGCTTGGCCGCGTGCTCGGGCGCCGCCGCGCCGTAGCAGGGGCCGCAGTAGTCCGGGTCCAGGTGCGTCGCCGCCTCCTCGGCCGCGTGCAGCGCCAGCAGCTTGGCCTCAATCTCCGCGCCGCCCTCGTTCTCCGGCCGCAGCCGCACCTTGCGCACGCCGTGCTGCACCCCGTGCTGCTGCTCGCCCGACACGTCCATCACGTCCAGCGTCAGCAGCTCGCACGGAATCCGCGGGAACGTCACGTTGAGGTGGATCTCCATTTGCTCGCCTGCTCCGTCAGCATGCACCGCCGTCGCAACCACCGCCGTCGCAACCGCCGTCGCAACCGCCGTCGCAACCATTGCCGTCGCAACCATTGCCGTCGCAACCATTGCCGTCTCGACTCATGTCGACGCATGCTCACCTCGCCCCTTGTCCACAATCAGCTCGGGGTGGACCACGATCCGCCGGTAGTCCAGCCACTCGCCCCATGTGAGGTAGAGCACCACGAGCAGCGACACAATGGTCACTATGCCGCCCGAGGTCGTGCGTATGCGCGCGTCTTCCACCGTCTTGGTAAAGGCATCGAGCCGGGTGAAGCGCGACTTGGGAGGCATGGTCGTGGCCGCTATGGAGAAAAAGAGGCGCCGGAGAAGTGACTGGCGCGCGCGCGCGCGTCTCGACGGGCAAAGACGAAAGCGTCCTCTGCCGCGGGCTTTAGACGAACGGCAGATGCAGTTTCATGCAAGACGCAAACAGCACTCTGGAGCCCAATTCGAAGACGGGCGAGAAGCCGGGAACCGAGAAACGGCGAACCGAGAAACCGGGAAACCAATCGACCGGGAAACTGAGAAACCAAGAAATCGAGATTCGAGGGCCGGCTGCCACAAGGGGAAAAAAACACACAAGGCGCGGCTCGTTGTGCTGCGTTGCGTCGTGATGATCGTTCGCGTTCTCGCTGCGCTGAAAGGCCACCTTCGCATTTGTCTCAGCTAGCGGCGGCGAGCCAATAACGGCCCAGATAACGCGCAGCTCCAGCCCCCCCTCCCTCCCCTGGCCCACTCCAGGTCCCAGGTACCGGCGCCGGCGCTGCAGTTTTTCCGACATCACAAGCAAAGGGCCGTGAATTGCTCCGTCTTACAAGACCTCCCTCCGGACGTCTTCCTCCACATACCGGGGACTTGCTCCGGCGGTTCTGGGAGTCATGCTGCCACGCTCCGTGACAATGACTCACGCTCTGCTGATGAAATGAATTGGCCTTTTGCTCTCGCGTCTGATTCGGCCAAATGACTCACGCTGTGGTGATAAATTGGCTCTTCTGCTCTCCCGTCTGCTCGGCCCAAGCATCTTCTCCCCCGTCTGCTCGGCCAAAGCATCTCTTTCCCGTCTGACTCGGCCAAAGCATCTGCTCTCCCATCCGACTCGGCCAAAACATCTCCTGCCCAGACATGGCTACTCTGCCGGCGCCGCTTCCGGGGCTGGCCGTCCCGACGATCCGGCTCAGCAAGTGCGTCCTACGCCCGTACCGGCCGGCCGACGTGGACGCGCTGGCCGCCTACGGCAACAACCGGCTCATTGCGCGCTACATGCGCGATCGCTTTCCGTCGCCCTACACGCGGGCCGACGCCGAATCCTGGCTCAAGTACGTGCTGGCATCCGGCAGCAGCAGTAGCAGCGACGGCGACGGCGGCCCCCGCGAGATCCACTTTGTCATTGGCCTGCCGGACGCGGACTGCTCCTTTGCCGGCGCCATCAGCCTGAGGCTGGTGGACGCCGACAGCAGCTTCCGCTACGCGCGCGAGGTCGGCTACTGGCTGGCGGAGCCGTTCTGGGGCCGCGGCATCGGGGGCGAGGCGCTGCGGGCGATCAGCCGCTGGGCCTTTCTGGGCGAGGGGGGGGCGGACTGCGGCGGCAGCAGCGGCAGCGACGGGCGCATGCTCAGCGGCGACGGGTGCACGCCACTCGAGCGCATCGAGGCCAGCGTGTACAGCCCCAACACGGCGTCGATGCGCGTGCTCGAGCGGGCCGGCTACCAGCGCGAGGGCGTGCGCCGCCGGGCCGTGTGCAAGTTTGGCGAGACGCACGACTTGGTCGTGTTTGGTCTCGTGCGGTCGGACCTCGCGGAGGCGGGCAAAGCGTAGGAAGCGCGGGCGTCACTTGTAATGTGTAGCTGCTTGAAACTTGTACATGTGCTTGAGACTGAAACTCGCTCTGAAATGAGCTCTGACATGTAGCTGTTCCCTAAAACATCTTGGTCCAGGATGCGTCGTAGGGGTCGAGGTGGACGGCGTGGGGCGGGCGGGCGCGCCGAGACGTTCCGGCGGCGGGCGAGTCGCGGCGGCGCTTGGCCGGCGTCACGGCGGCGGCACTAATGTTGCCGCAGTCGGGCCGCTTGAGCTGGTGGCCAAAGGTGTCGGCGGCCCAGATGAGCACGCCGTTGGTCCAGCCAAAGCCCTCGACGACGGTGTACTCGCCGCCGCCGCCGGCGACGTTGGTGGCGTTGTCGGCGTACTTTTCAAACATGGTGCCGTTGTCCTGCGGGGTCAGGCCCGGCAGCTGCGGCGTCTCCGAGGTGGCGCCGCCGGTGGCGTACCAGGTGCAAAAGGCCGAGTCGACAAAGCGCTGGGCCAGGCGCAGCGCCAGCGCCTGGACGTGCTGGTAGTCGGGGTCGTCGGCGGCGCGGCCAAACGTGGCGGGCGTGTTGCGCAGGCCCTGGATCAGCGCGTACTGTAGCGGCGGCCACACGTTGGGCTCGTCCCACTGCTGGCCGGTCTGGGCGTTGGTGGCCGGGATGCCGCCCGGGTGGGTGTCGAGCAGGGCCTCGACGCGCGCATAGGCCAGCTTGACGGCCAGCGGGTTGTCCTTGAGGTGCGCGGGCGCGGCGCCGGTCCAAAAGGGGTACAGCTGAGCGGCGCTGAAGAGCACCTGGTAGCCAGGCGGGACCCCCGCCGCTGCCGCTGCCGCTGCCGCCTCGACCGGCGTCGTGTCGGCGTCCGCGGGGATGTAGGTGTTTTGGGCGCGCGAGCTGATGTTGTAGTCAAAGTAGCTCCAGAGGGTGGCGTTCCACAGCACGGCAAACATGGCCTCGCTGCGCGCGTGGGCCGCGTGGGCCCAGGCGGCGGCGGCGGAGGCGTTGCCGGTGGCGTTGAGGAAGCCGGCCAGGGTGATCTCGTTCCAGTAGAGGATGGCGTTGAGGTCGACGGGCACAATGTTGTTGGTGTTAAGCGAGCGTAGGGGAAAGTAGACGTCGCGGGCGGCGTCGGCGGGCCGGGCCAGGAAGCGCGTGCCGTAGTCCCAGCCGGACTCGGCGCCGCTGGCCAGCTGGGCGTACAGGGCCTCTTTCTGCGGGGTGGTGAGCGGCTGGGTCTCGGGGTAGATGATGCCCGAGGCGGCGTAGTACGAGTGGTTGTTGGCGGTGATGTAGTCCTCCCGGAAGGACTCGGGGCGCGGCTGGTTGTTGAGGACGGAGTAGCTGGAGTGGTTAGGAAGGGGCAGGTGGAAAGGACGGGAAGGCGAAAACGCGAAAACGCACCGGCTCAGGGTGTAGTTGCGGCCGGCGGCGGCAACGGTGACGGAGCGGTTGGCGGTCCAGAAGGCGTGCTCGCGGATGAGCAGCGGCAGGGCGCGGGCCAGGACGGAGGTGTCGTTGGTGTGCTCGAGGTAGATGCGGACCATCTGGGCCAGGAGCGGCGGCTGGGAGCGGTTGAGGTAGTAGAGGCGGGCGCCGTTGGGGACGAAGCCGAAGCGGTCGACGAGGTCGAGAAAGTTGTCAATGGTGTTGCGCGAGATGGCGACAAAGGCGCCGCCGGAGCGCAGCAGGCCTTCCATGGTCCAGAAGGAGTCCCAGTAGTAGGGCTCGCGGAAGCGGCCGCCGGCGACGACAAAGGTGCGGTTGATGGGCACGAAGCTGGACTGGCAGCCGTGGCAGCCGGAGCCGGAGCCGGAGCCGGAGCCGGAGCCGGAGCCGGAGCCGGAGCCGGGCCCCCCCGTGTAGCGGCGCGTCAGGTCGGGCCAGATGCCGACGACCTTTTGCACAAACTGGCGGACGACGGTGTCGTTGATGTTGGCCAGGAAGCGCGGGTCGGCGACGAGCTGGTCGGCCGGCACGCTCTCGAGCTCGCCGCCGGCCGGGGCAAAGTAGGTGCGCAGAAAGGTGTTGAGCTCCGTGTTGTTGGCCAGCGGCTTGGGCAGGCGGTCAAAGGCGGCGACGACCTCGTCCAGCGGCCGCGTCGTGGGCCTGCAGAGGAGTAAGTTAGTAGCACTTTTCACTTCCGGAAGCTATGGACCAAACGTACATGTCCACAAACGTCTTGGAGTCGGCAAACGGCGCGGCCAGCTGGATCTGCTGCAACATGCTGCCGTAGCAGTACAGGACCGAGTCGCACGGGGCCACGTAGGTGCCGTTGCTGAAGAGGGCGGCCGCCGGGGCCAAGAGAGCGGCTGTGCAGGCGGCGAGGGCCCAGAGGGGAGATGGGTGCGCTGGCATCTTGTAATGTTATGCAGTGAGAGAGAGAGAGAGAGAGAGAGGGAGAGAGTTTAGAATTTGATGAGCACGAGCCGGTGAATCGGACAGGGAGAGCAAAGCATGTGAAGGCAGGGCAGCCAGAGGCCAAAGGCAGGGCAGTCGAGGAGACCAAAGGCAGGGAGCTCCAAAGAAGAAGCGAAAACAGAGTGGAAGAGGCGAAACGAAGAGCGAGGAGAACGAGCCAAAGGAAGCAGCGCGCTTTGCTGTAAGCATGCCAGTCCTGTGACATTGCGCCCGCCCCCGCATGTAACGTCTGAGCGGGGAGGCATGAGATGCAGTATGGAATGGAGTTGGATGAGTATGGAGTTGGCGAGTATGGAGTTGGCGAGTAGGGAGTTGGCAGACAAGTATGGAATGGAATAGCAGATGAAGCAGGAGATGCAAAAAAAGCCGACACCAAACGCGGAAGGAGACAAGGCAGGAAGGTGCGGCCCGCGATTGCAGCGGGCCCTTTGGCGATTCGGTTTATACATTCCCTCTTCTCATATTTTCCCTCTCTCTCGTCTTTTCCTTCTATAACCCTCGCCTTCTCCCACTCTCCCACTTCTCCTTCTCCTCACATGGTCTCGTAGATGGACTTTGGGCCGCTGGCAACGGCGGGCTTGCGGGCTCCGCCGGCAGCGGCGGCCTCGGCCAGGGCCTGGTCAAAGACGCGCTCGAGACGGGGCCGGACGGCGGCCCAGTTCTGGTAGATCTGGTAGTGGGCGATGATGCGCTCGCCGTACATGCGCAGGCCCTCGGCGCTGGCGAGGTCGGAGATGCGGCGCGACTCGACGCCGGCGGCGGCCAGGTCGGGCCAGACCATGTTGGTGTGGACGGGGTAGAGCAGGCGGCCGCCGCGGCTGGTCCAGAGGTGGGCGATCTGGCGGGCGGCGGCGTGCGAGTGCGGCAGCAGGCCGCCGTCGCCGCGGGGCCCGGCGCCCCAGGTGTGGTCGACGGCGGCGCGGGCGGCGGCGGCGACGACGCCGGACTGGCGCAGGCCGCCGCCGATCATCTTGCGGAACCAGCGGGCGCGGCGCACGGTGGCGTGCGAGCCGACGACGACGCTGCCAATGGGCGCGCCGAGGCCTTTGGAGAAGCACAGGCTGACGGTGTCGAAGCAGGCGGCGTAGTCGGCGAGGCTGGGAGGGGGGGCGTCGGGGGGGGGGCCGGACCCGGACCCGGACCCGGAAGTCGACGCAGACGCCCCGGCAGACGCCCCGGCAGACGCCCCCGCAGACGCCCCCGCAGACGCCCCGGCAGACGCGACGGCCTCCCACAGCCGGGCGCCGTCGCAGTGCAGCAGGATGCCGTGGGCGCGGGCCCAGGCGGCGATGCGGCGCACCTCGGGCAGCGGCTGCACGAGGCCGTTGATGGTGTTCTCGAGGCTGATGACGCGGGTGGGGCAGGCGTGGACGTCGTCGCCCAGCACGGCGTGGGCCTGCACGTCCTCGAGCGTGAGGTAGAGGCCGTTGCGCGGCTCGACGGGCGTCAGCTGGGCGCCGGTCAGCACGGACACGCCGCCGGCCTCGTAGCGGAAAATGTGCGCGCGCGCGTCGCACAGCACCGAGTGCGGCGGCTGCGCCAGCAGCGCGCGCAGCGCCAGCTGGTTGCCCATGGTGCCCGACAGCACCAGCAGCCCGGCCTCGGTGCCGGTCAGCGCCGCGCAGTGCGCCTCCAGCGCCACCGTCGTCGGGTCTTCCTGGCCCACGTCGTCCAGCAGCGTGGTCTCCTGGATGGCCGCCAGCATCGCCGCCGTCGGCGTCGTCATGGTGTCGCCTGGCATGAGCGAAAAAGAGACAAAACGACGACAGCAATCATGCTTCAAACAGACTCACTCCGGAGGTCCAGGCCGCCCGGGCCGGCACTGCCGACCCAGTGGTTGGCCGGCGGCGGCGGCTTGGCGGGGTCGCTCATGGTCTGGGTGCAGCGGCGAGGGCGAGAAAGAAGAGGGAGCGGGCGAGGGCGAGGGCGGGAGCAGAGGCAGTGGCAGAGAGAGCGGCCCAGCGAAAAGGGTCGAGCCAGGTCAGCCGGCTTTATACAGAGCCCGGGCCTGCTCACGCCGGGGCCGCAGGGGCGCAGACGGCCGCCGACAGGCTGCAGGCCCACACACACCCGCGTCAGAGCTGCTGTGAGAGCCATGGGGGGCGCGATTTGCTGTCGCTTGTTGCTTGGCAGGCATCGGCCGCCGCCGCCGCCGCCGCCGCGGGGGGGGAAGAGGGGAAAAGGGAAAAAAAAAAAAAAGATACGCGATAAGAGATACGCGGTTACCGACGCTTTGGGCAGGTGCTGTGCTGGGAAAGATCGGCTAGCTCCGCCGGAAGCTGCTTGGCACGCGCGGGCAGATTAAGCTTAGTGGGCAGTGCAGGGTATAAGCCTTGGAAGCTGGGCATGGCATCGAGTCCGGAGCGCATCGTCAGTCTTTGCGCATCGTCAGCCCGGTGTCATCGTCAGCCCGGTGTCATCGTCCGCCCGACGTGTATTCCCGCAACTCGTATGGCCACCTGCGCGGTGACCCAAAATGCTCGTATAGCGCTGCGGGCGGCAGTGCTGATTGGCCAGTCTAGCCGCAGTGGGACGTCACTGGCCGCCTCTGGATCACGGGAGCTGCCCAACCACTGCACCCCTATCGAACGGCGCGACGTTGCTGCCAGCTTTTTGCAGCCGTTAGTCGAGTTGGATGATCTCTGGCTTGGATTACTGGCTTGGATTTACTGGCTTACTGGCTTGGATTTGACTGGCCTGGATTTGACTGGCTTCGATTCTGGCTGGACTGCTTGGATCGAGTTCACGACTAACGTTCACTGACTTCCTCCCGTCTTCGGCCACACCGTCATGGCCCGGCTCGCCCTCCCGTTTGCCCCCCCGCGGCCCGTCCGCTCGGCCGGCCTGGCGCTGGTGCTGCTGGCCTTTTCCTGGTATGTGTGGACGGCCGACCGGCGCCTCACCGGCGCTAGCGATGTCCTCGCCGCCGACACCGACGCCGACGCCGACGCCGACGCCGCGGCCGATGCCATCTGCCGGCAGAACGGGTGGCCGCGCTTCCGGCCGGATGCCGCCGCCGCCGCCGCCGCCGCCCCCCCGCGGCGCGTGTACGACCTCTGCATGGTCAACGCGGAGCTCGACTGGCTCGAGGTGCGGCTCAACACGACGTTTGCCGAGGTGGACTACTACGTCATTGTCGAGGCCGGGCGCACCTTTACCGGGCTGGCCAAGCCGCTGACGATCCGCGACAACTGGGCGCGCTTCCGGCCGTACCACGCCAAGATGCTCTACCACGAGCTGCGCTACCCGCCCGCCTTTGACCCGCCGCGCGCCTGGGACCGCGAGGACCTGCAGCGCAACGCCCTCTTCCAGCAGGTGCTCGACCCGGCCGGCCGCGCCGCCGCCGGCGCGCCGCCGCTGCAGCCGGCCGCGGCCGTGCCGCGCCCCGGCGACGTGCTGGTCGTGGCCGACGTCGACGAGATCCCCCGGCCCGCCGCCCTGCGCGCCCTGCGCCGCTGCCGCTTCCCGCGCCGCCTGACCCTGCGCAGCCACTTTTACTACTACAGCTTCCAGTTCCGCCACCGCGGCGCCCCCTGGCCCCATCCCCAGGCCACCTTTGTCGCCGCCCGCCCCGCCGACACCCTCCTGCCCGTCAACCTGCGCAACGGCGACAGCTCGCCCCCCGCCTTTGGCTTTGCCGCCCCGGACCCCGGAAGCCCGCCCCCCTCGCGCCTCGCCCGCCTCGCCCGCCTCGCCGCCGAGCCGCTGCGCCGCTGGCTCGACTCCGCCGCCATGCCCGACGCCGCCTGGCACTGCTCGTCCTGCTACGCCACCATGGCCGAGCTGATGCACAAGCTCGAGAGCGTCTCGCACGTCTGGATGAACCACCCGGCCTTTCGCGACCGCGACCGCGCCGCCGACCGCGTCCGCCGCGGCCGCGACCTCTGGGACCGGCCCGCCGAGCTCTACACCCGCGTCAACAACAACACCGACGTCCCCCGCTTCCTGCTCGACCAGCCCGACCGCTTCCGCTACCTGCTCGACCGCGACGGGCCGTCCGCCGGCTTCACCGACTACCCGCCGTAGCACTGTCCGCGTAGACTTTTGCTGTTGGGTCTTTTTTTGTTTCTTAGATTCTTCTGGCCTAATCTTCTGCACAACTCAGTCACAACTCAATTTAATCTTCTCACACCTCTCCATTCCACCCTCACTCTATCCCCCCAGCATCCGCCGCGAGCCCTCGGCCTCGGCCGCCACGGCGCCGGCCACCGGCCCCAGCACGCGGTGGGCCGCGCTCTCAAAGGCCTCGCGGCTCATGACGGCGCCGAAAAAGTAGCAGTGCACGCAGTCTTTGAGCGCGCGCTTCAGCTCGTCCAGCACGCCCGGCCGCAGCAGCACCGACAGCGGGTACAGCGCCGCCAGCTCGAACCAGGCCTGCACCGGCGCCAGCTCCGTGTCCGACGCCGGGTTCAGCGACGCCGCCAGCCCGTACAGCGACTGCAGCGAGATGCCCGGCGCCCGCCACTGGATGCTGCCGTCAATGTCGTGCGCCGTGCCCACCCGCGCCCGCGGCGCGTGCCGCCCCTCTCCCACCACCCCCGCAAACATGGCCAGGTTGATGCCCAGATCGCTAATCGACCGGTCGTCGAGCGCCGGCGGCGTCCACGGCCGCCCAAACGCTGCCACCTGGCCCTCGATCGCCGGGAACACCCGCTCCGGCGCGCTCCGCAGCAGCAGCGTCGACGCCATCAGCGCGTGCCCGCCCTCGGCGCAGAACTCGGTCGACGGCCGGTTGTACTGGTGGCCGCTGTGGTCCCAGCACACATGCTCGAGTCTGGACGTGAGCACGCACACAGAGAAAAAACACAGAGAAAAAAACACACAGAGAAAAAACACACAGAGAAAAAAACACAAAGAGAGAAAAAAAAAAGGAGACGAACGCGAGAATAAAGTTAATGGCCTGGTTGGTCTGCTCGGCCGTCATCTCCAGCAGGGCCGGTGCCGGCAGCGGCACGTTGCCCGCATGGCGGTAGGACGGCTCGAGATCGAGCCCGGCCGAGTACAGCTCCGGCACGGCGCCCATGTCCAGCGACTCGGACAGCTCCAGGTCGGGGAAGAGCGCCGCCGTGGTGTGGGCGCTGCTGTCCAGCCAGGCCGGCGGCGGCGGCTGCAGCGGCTGCGGCTGTAGCGGCTGCGACTGCAGTGGCTGCGGCTGCGGCTGCAGTGGCTGCGACTGCAGTGGCTGCGGCTGCGGCTGCAGTGGCTGTGGCTGCAGTGGCTGCAGTGGCTGCAGTGGCTGCAGTGGCTGCAGTGGCTGCAGCGGCGGTTGCAGCGGCGATTGCAGCACCGCGCTCGGCTGCTGCTGCTGCTGCTGCTGCTGCTGCTGCAGAGCGCCGCCTGTTGTTGGGTCGTCGGCCGCCTGCAGCGGGGCCGGTGCTGCCACGCTGGAGACGTGGTACACGGGCGTGCCAATGTACTCGTCCAGGATCATGCTGACGACGACGTCGTCCGGGGGCGACTGCGACGACGGATGGTGCGAGACCGAGCAGGCCGCCGAGGCCGGGCTGCCGTCCACGGTCGTCGCCCGCGTGGCGGCGGCCGAGACAAACGACGACGACGACGACGACGACGGCATGGACATGGGCGAGACCGACGGTGCCGGCGGCGGCGGCGGCGGCGCCGAGAACGCAAGCGTGGTCTGCGGGGGTGCGGCGGCGGCGGCGGCGGGCCTCGGCATCTCGGCGGCGGCCGTGGCGGGCGAAATGTGGATCGGAATCGGGGGCGGCGGAACGGCGGCCATGCCGGCCATGCCGGCCATGCCGGCCATGCCGGCCATGCCGGTGCGGGTCAGGTACAGCCGGATGGCGTCGTTCTGCTCGCGCAGCTTGCCGACGTCTTTCTCGGCATCGCCAATCAGGTCCCGGAGCATCTCAATGTCCACCTCCAGCTGGCGCATGTACTCCGCCTTGCGCTGCCGGTGCTGAATCTGCGCCCGCCGGACCTGCGCGCGGCGCGCCTTGGCCTTCTCCTCGGCGGTCTTCCCGGCAGCGGACGTGGGCGCGGGCGCGGGCACGGGTGTCGGTGCGGACGATGCGGGCGTCGGCGCGGGCGGCGAGTCGTCTGCGGCTTCACTGGTAATGTCGGCTTGCTCTTCGTCCGTGTCGGCAGCCGTGTGTTTGGAGCCGCTTCTCGACGCTGCCACGTAAAAGTTAGTCGGGGAGAGGAGAGAGAGAGAGAGAACGAGACCCTTATTGTGCTGTGCTCTCTTCTCGGGCCGCCCGCCGCTCTCCTGCACGGATTCCAAAGAGTCGGCCCCGAGACCTGCGCTCTCAGCACACACCGCGGTGCCCAAGTCCCCCCAACCACTTTCCTCCGCCCCATCATGCAGACACAAGATTCCACAGATCTTGCAGCACACATTCTTTTTCTGCTGTGCGGGACTCCATGGTATGCCTGCGCTAAAATCTTGGCTTTCCGGTTTGTCGGGCCGCGGAAGAGAAGAGATATGGGGGATATGGGGGGGGGGGGGGGTGGGCGTTTCCCCTTCTATTCCTTCGCTTTGGAATCATCCCGCTTCCGGGCCCCGGAACCATGACAAATCTTACCCGCCCAGCACACGATCCCACGACAGAGGCGCGACGCCCCGTCGTCCACTTCTTTCTTGAAAAGCACGCCCGCCGCCGCGGTCATAAAAGAGAGGGAAGCAACAATTGAGAGAGAAAAAACCCCCCCCCCCCGGAAAAAAAAATCGAAAAAAAGAAACAAGAAAAACCTCACCAGATGCAAACGTGACTTGTTTGCCGCCCGAGGCCGGCGTCTTGCTGTGCTTCCAAAACGTGGAAAACGACGGCCGCACCGCATCCGCCGCCGCCGATGGTGGCGACGGAGCCATGCTGCGTCTGCCCCCGTGTTCGCCGGATGGAGGGGAAACGCGAGACCGCCGAAAATGGGCCGCCACAGGAGCCGCTGGGGGGGCGGAGCTGCCGGGATCTGGCCAGACGGCGGCGATGGAGGGAGCAAAGTCTTTTTTCTGGGGGGACCGGTTCCCAGGAGGACGCTCGATATATCTCGTTTTTTTTTTAAAAAAAAAACAAAAAAGGCCGCAAATGGCGCAGGTTGCCGCTTTTTGTATAGGCGAAGCGGGCCGTCACAAAAAAGGCAGTAAACGGGGAAACTCCCCCCCCCCCGGCCTTCTTCCCCCAAGATGGCGAATCTGCCGCGAGACTTGGGTTTCCGCGCTCAGAGAGACGCTGACGAGTCCGCTGAGCCCCCTTTGGCCGTTTGCATCGGCCCAACTAATCGGTCCAGCCCGCGCGCGCAGGGGCTGCTGTGGGCTTCGTCGGTTGCCCAGATCAGTGCTACCAAAAGAGATGGGGAAAAAAGATACATATGAGATGGGCGCGCGCCCTGAGCCGTGGACTAGCGATGGCATGGCGGCGTCGTGCCTTCCCTGTTGATAAAGAGCGGTCACGTGCGGCCACGCAGCCAAAAGGGCAGCAGCCACGAGGGGCCGGCCTATCCCGGCCGATAGGCCGGACTCCAGCTGATAGCAACGATTTTCCACCCGATTGCGTCTACCTGTTGCTAAGAAGAGACAAAATGATTGCTAAAGACCAAATGATTGCAGATTCTCCCTTGCCCTAAACGCCACCCGGAGCGATGCATCAACTGCCCAATCAGCGACCTTTTTTCGCTGGTGCTCTTTACTTTCCGTCAGCGTCCTCGGCGTCGCCCTCTTCGCCGTCGCCGTCGCCGTCGCCGTCGCCGTCGCCGTCTTCGCCGTCGTCGTCGTCGTCATCCTCCTCGTCCTCCTCGTCCTCCTCGTCGTACTCCTCGCCCCCCCCATGCCCGCTCACGCCCGGAATCGGCGTCCACGACACGTAGTCGCCCTCCAGCCAGCGCTTGCTGAGCGGCAGGTGGTACGGGTCAAAGGGAAAGTTGCCCTCGAGCTGCAGCCGGCGCTCGTCGTCCATGGTGCTGCTGGCGTCCTCGCGCAGCGCGTCGCCGGTGCCGTAGCGCCCCGAGGCAAACTGCGCCAGGTGCACGCGCTTGTTGCTTTCGATTCTAGGGAAAACATACATGAGCCGCAGCGAGTGCGCCAGCTTGGCAAACTCGCCCACAATCGCCGGCGAGCACACGCGCAGCGGGTTAAAGGGCGCGTAGATAATGTTGGTCAGCGCCGCCTTGAGCCCCGGCATCCACTCCAGCTCCTGGCCCACGTACGTCGCCGGCTCGTCCGGGTCGACCACGTGGTCCGGGAAGCCGTCCACCAGGTCGCGCCACCGGAAGCAGAAAATGTACAGCAGCGCCTGCACCCAGCAGTACAGCTCCTGGTACCGCCGCAGGTCCGGGCCCCGGCACGCCGCGCCGTGGCTGTGGTTGTACATCTCGATGCGGTGGCACAGGATCCGCGCCACGCTGCGCACCGTCTCGCGCGGCACCCGCGCCGCCCGCGCCACGTAGCTGCTCAGGTACGCCGCCGCCGCCTGCCGGATCGCCGCCGGCCGGTTCGACTCGAAGCCCAGGTTCAGCAGCGTGCCCGTGAAAATGTCCTGCAGCGCCGTGCTCTTCTGGCTGAAGTGGAAGACGAGAAACTGCGTGTGCCGCGACCCGGGCACCGTCAGCACAAAGTTGGCAAAGTCCGACAGCATGTCCTCCAGACACAGCCGCGCCTCCTCCGAGTCCGGGTCCGCAAACGCCGGCGCAAACAGCCCAAACAGCCGGTCCAGGATCGCGTCCAGCTTCTGCACCAGCTTGGCCGACCGCTCGATCCGGTCCGCCTCCTCGTCAAAGTCGGGGTCGCCGTACACGGGCGCATCGCTATCGTCGTCGCTGTCGTCGCTGTCATCATCGTCGTCGTCGTCGTCATCATCAACGTCGTCTTCGTTGTTGTTGTAAACGTTTGCATCCTCGTCCAACTCGTCGTTGGCCGTGTCGCCGCCATTGCTGCCGCCGCCGCCGCTGCCGCCGCCGCCGCCGCTGCTGCTGCTGCTGCTTGCCGCCAACTGGTCGAGCACGCGCGAAACCAAATCGTCGTCCATGTCCGACAGATCCAGCTGGAACTCCGTGTCGATGCGCACCGTCTGCGACACAATCGTCTCCATCAGCTCCGGCCCGATCTCCGGCACGTACTCGCGCAGGCGGAGCACGTTGTCCAGATAAAACAGGTGGGTGCTCTTGGAGTCGGTCGAGTAGGGGAACTTTTGCGCCACCAGCTGGCAGAGAATGCTCTTGATCGCCGGGAAGAGCTTGCACAGGTACTTGAGCGCCAGGTGCAGCCGGCCCTGTGCCGTCGCGCGCGCCACAGCCGGGAAGTCCGGCACGCTCCACGCGGACGCCCGCGGCTCCTTGAACTTTTCCACCACCATTTCGAGCACCGCCCGCATGTACGCGCCTTGCGCGCTGACCAGCGCTGCCAGGACTAGCATCGTGTCAGTAATGTGCCGTGGCTGGGAAACACAGTGCAGCGCGTGAGACGTACATTGTATGTAGGCAAAGCAGAACCGGTCGTCGCGCCCCGTCCACGAGCAGCCGAGCACCTGCTTCACCAGCGAAACGCACGAGCGGTTCAGCATCGGCGTGCAGCTCGTGAGCGCCACCACGTAGAGCACCAGGTCTTCCGGCCGCACCAGCTCGTCCTCCCCGTCGCCCGCCAGGGCCGCCTGCTGCTGGTACGCGTCCCGGTCGTGCCCAAAGATGTCCTCGAGCTCGGCGTACTCTTGCGAGTCGCCCGCCGCGTGCGCCTCGAGCGCCCGCCGCACCTGCCGCTTGACGTCGGCGAGCCGCCGCCCCTGGCGAGCCGCGTCTGCTTCGGCCGTCTTGTTCAGGCTCATGTCAAAGTGCACCGTCTTTGGCCGCTTTGGCCGCGCCAGGAGCCCCAGCGAAATGTTCTTCTTCACATTGTCTTCGTCGTACTCGTCGCTGCTGCTGTCCTCCGCCTCCTCCTCCTCCTCCTCCTCCTCCGCTGCCGCCTCGTTGTGCCCGTGGCCGGCGCCGTCGCTCTGGACCGTGCTGATGTTGTTGCTGATGTTGCTGTTCTTGCGCCGCTTCGCATCGCTGCCGCTTTCGACCCCCTCGTTGCCGCCGTCGCTGCTGTAGCCTTGGCCCAGCTTCCGCTTCAGCGACGCCGCCGCCGTCGCCCCCCCCGCCTCGTAGAGCCCCTCTCTCAGGATGGACAGGAGCGGCGGCGCCGACGACGAGCTGCTGACGGGCGTCAAGAGGCCGTCCGCCGCACGCCGCGGCGTCGAGATGGGAGACGCGGCCATGGTCCCCGCTCACCGTCTGTGTGGCCCGGGGAAAAAAAAAAGAAATAATAAAAAAAAGGCGGCTGCACCTCTGCTTTGCTGCTGTATCAATGTTTCGGAAAGTCGAGCGTCGTTTCAAGCACCGCAGCCCGGCTCGACATGGCTAGAAGTGGCGCAATAGAGTTCCGAGCGCCGCAAGCATAAAAGTGAACCTCGGGGGGGGAAAGGATTAACTTGCAAAGGTGCGGGCAGCGAAAACTAGCAACAAACCCTGATATGGTGAGCAGAGGAAAAAAAAGTTTAGGCGGAGTTTATCTTTACGATAATATCACTATAAGGCGCTTGTTTTTTTTTTGCGGGGCGGCTCGGAGCTAGATACGGAACGGAGGGGCATCACGTGCCCTCTCTGTTCCTTCCTCGTTTTCACCGATTCCTTCTTGGGAGTATATATATATACCGTTTTCCTTTTCTACCGGGAATCTTGTCTTCTTACCGGTTTGCCTGCTTGTGGAATGACAGCCACACCTCCATTCTGGGCTTTGCTGACCTAGCAAATGGAGCTCGGGCTTGGGCGACCGTGTAGTCGAGACGTGGACCTGACGCTTGTCTCTGGCGAAAAGAGCGTGGCGGAACAGTCCCGTCTTCTGTGCCACGGTCTAGTATTCTCCTCCAGCTTCCTTCATCCGTGCAGTGCATCAAGGCCCGAATGTCATCTCGTGACCCCCTTTCTCAACCGTCTCTCACGCTCTGTCTCCCTGCCGACATCTCGCCTGCTCTCCCTCTACTCGTCACACGGCAGGGTCGATCTGGCACAATTGTGCCGTCGCTGCTGTCTGGTGGCCAGCATACAAGCATGCTTCGGGAAATCAAACGAGAAAAATTCAAATGGCAGTCCGTAAACAGCCATTAGCTCGTATTCCTCTGCTGATCCTCTTCTCCTCTTCTGCTCTTGTCGGCTGGCCCCTTGACGCCCATCCATCATTCGATCTTCTCCGCTTCCAATTCCCTGATTGATAAACAAAAATAGTAAAAGAAAACAAAAGGGACCAAAGACCGGCCATACTTGTTGTGTGTGTACACGGGTTGTGTCTCCGCACCGCAGCAGCAGTAAAACACCAGGCACAACCCACTCCAGGCATCTGCCGCCCGGCCGGCCGCGGGCGGCCGGCGGCGC